>JANRMT010062829.1:28700360-28783827 GCA_026402145.1 Polypterus bichir lapradei
TTACCTTTACATTCTTTATTTTTAGGTAATGTATTAAGCTGAGTTTGAAATTAAAGTGCTTTGGGGGCATATTTAGGGTTTAAACTTTGAAAATAGGCATTTTTTTCAACCACATCCAAAATTTGCAGTTTTTCACAATTCGTGGGTGCTCTAGGAACATAACCCCCGCAAACTTTGGGGGTGTACTGTACTCAGACACTCTATAGAATATGTCAATATCTAAACTCAATCTACTTAAATATTAATAAACCACTTTTTTGCCAATGTTGCAACTTTGGAAGTTGAGTTAACTGTTTTATGAACCTTTTTCTTCTATAGGCAGAAAGTTTCAGCTACAACAAACTTTTCTCACAATGTACTCCTCCTTTGATGTAATTACAAATTCTGAAAAGCTTTGTCTGTAGATAGGCAATTTCAAGATTTTTCATTTATTGCTAATAAACTTAATTTTTCCTGTGCTCATCACCTGCAAGTGCTTTCTGTACAAAGTTCTTTTCTGGACATGTAGAGATCTCTCCTTGAAAATTATACGCAATTGTTTGATTGGGTGTTGTGTTACTAACCTAAGAGAAAACATTCACAAACAATGTTTTGACTATCCACTGCTGAACAAATGGCCTAACAAACAATTTTTTAAAAATATACAAATCAGGAAGCCACTAAATAACTTGTTGTCAAAAATCCATTTCAGTGTGAAATATATATATTGTTTAGCACTACTCAATACAACAGCATAAACAACAAATAGAACATTGCATATATTACAGCTGTAATAATAAAAAAAAAAAAAAAAAAAAACTTACATGGGATTTTTAACTTCCATCTTCATTTTCTGTTTTGGTGTCCGATCTCCATGGCGAATTACAGCAATAACACAACGCAGCTCCATCCTGTATACACCAAAATACTTGTCACTTACTGTTAGTTGATTTATTAAGTTTTGCATAAAAAAGACATTTATATTAGACAATCTTACCATTTCCTTTTCTTATCAAATCCCAAAACACACTCATTCACTCTGCATATTAATTTCCTATTTTAAATGAGGTTATTATCATATTCTTATACCTCCCTTCACTATGAACATTCTTCTGTGTGTTTTTTCATTCCCAATATAGATTTGAGCAACACTTTTATTTCTTAATTACTTGCTTCCTCAGAATTTCCCTTTCAACTGTTTCCCTCTCCAACTATATAGTCATCCTCATGTGTATCAGTTCAATTTTATTTTACTCTACCCCACACATTGGAAGTTCATTCTGTTCTTTGGAACAATGTTAATGACTTGATGAATTTATTACTTTTACTGTATTTACACTGGCTCTGAAAATGATCCTGATAATGTATGAAGAATTATATAAGCAATATATGATTCCACTTCAGTCCAAATGGCAATACATTACTCATTTTTAGAGTGCATATGCCCCAGCATGGCAGATCATAGACAAGAATTAATATTTATTTAAACAGACTGAAATTCAGGTCCACCAGATGCATATATAATATCATGTATCTCTATCATTGGAGCATGTACAAATGACTGCATGAGTTTACACAAGGTTATACATATCCTGAAATTTACAGGCAACTCTGTCATTGTGAGTCTTGTACAAGATAAGGAAGACAGCCATGGACCTATTGTCAATGAATTTGTACAATGGTGTGATCACTCTAATTTACAACTTAATATATCTAAGGCACACAATATGATTGTAGATTTCAGGTGCTCGCCACCACCCACTGTCACAACTTGGGGACTAATCAATGGAGAGACAGTGGAGATGGATGAGCAATACTAATATCTGGGAACAATTATTGATAACAAACTAAACATTGATCTTAACACAGAGCAAATCTGTAAAAAAAGGGCAGTAATGACTATTCTTTCTTAAGAAACTCAACTATTTTAAAGTGGGCAAACCATAATGACACATTTTATAAATCCTTTATTGAATCCATTGTTACATTTGCTTTTATCTGTTGGCTTAGAAACCACAGCAATAACAATATAAACCATTTTAACAACACTATAATAATTTGCAGTAAAATTATTTGTTCACAACAGACCTCTGTCACTGAAATGTATTGCAAACAGAAAGAAAGCTAACTCAAAACTGTGAGACAGTAGCAATCCTCTTTGCTCTAAATTCCAGCTGTTGCCATCAGGCTACAGATTTAGGTTTCCAAAGGTAAAAACCAACAGATGTAAGAACTCTTTTTATTCCTAGAGCTATAAGCATTTTAAATTCTATTATTTGTATGGATGCTACTAAATGTTAAATTCTGCATTATTATTTTGTGTACCGCTGAAAGCAATTATTCTTCTTTGTAGCAATCTTAAGTGTGTGGTTTATGCAATAACATTGGTGGTCAGTTGTGTTTTTGTTTATCTATTGGATCTCTGTAACAATGTCTGCTGGTTTTGTACTTTCCTGTTCCTAACAAATATCTCTCTGGGACAATAAAGTCTGCCTAACCTAACCTAATCTGGTAATAAAGATGTTACTCTTTCACCTCTAATCAAATCATTACTCCTTAACAAAAACCTTGTGAAATTAATACCAAGAATAAATTTAGAATTATATTCAGTTATTTTCAGCCTTCCTTGAATCTTGCATCTTCAGATATCTTGGAATACTTGTCTCCTTACATTCCCAATCATAAACTAAGATGATTAAATTCTGCTTTGCTTGCTATTTCGAAAGTAAAACTTAAGAAAAGTTGTGAAAATGATTTTAGGTTCTATGCTTCAAAATTACAGAATTATTTATCTTTAGATATATGTCAGGGCAGCATGGTAGAGTCTTAAATCTTACATTTTATCTGGCTTTTTGTTAAATGTGTGACTAATCGGATTGTATTTTGTTTTTTCTTTTCGGCATCAGGTTGATGGTAGTAAAAACAACACTGAGATCCTGTCCCTACTGACATCTGCACTGACTCTCTTTTATTATTTTTTTTTGTATATTACATATTAGATATGAGATGCACTGCCCAGATTTGGCCTGGGAAGGCTTTTGATTGCAGTGGTTTTTCTCTTCTGGAATTTTTTTCTCTTCCCACTGCCCATGTGACCCCAAGTGTATTTAGTTTATTTTATTATTGTTTTTCTGTCTTTTTACCTTCTACAATTTGTAAAGAACATAGAATTACACTATATACTGGAAGGTGTAATATAAATAAATGTTGCTTTTGTTTTTTTTAAATGTATTTAATTGAACTAATTTTGAATCTATACTAATAAAAGGCAAAGCCCTCACTGACTCACTCACTCACTGACTGACTGACTCATCACTAATTCTCAAGTGTGATCACTGTCAAGAGTTTGAGCAAGAGTTTTCACATCACACGGCTTCCCCCTGTAGAGAGTAACACCTGCCACAGGTCGAGCTGCTACACAAACTTAAGAAGTTACCAAACAATATGAAAGTGACAAAGCAATGAATATTTCAACACTTGACTTTGGCTGGTCCCACTATATAACAATTATAAAAAAATATGAGTGTGATATTAATGCATTTTATACTTTAAAGCATACTGACGTCTTCCCTATAATTATTGATATATGTCCGTATTTATCTTAGACCCAGTGCAGAACGTAACCTATACACAAGTTGATGGATACCTGTACTCACGATATTCTCATTAAACAGAGTCTATCTATATAGAACTGAATTCAAATATAGTCTTTTGTTCCTGGCTAGAATGAAAATAACGATTAATACCTCTAAAGAGGAAATAGCTAGCATGATTCATTCCAACATGAAAGGACTGTTCTAAATGCATGAGCCACATACTGTATGTGAAATGAAATGAAGAATGTTTGAAATGTATGAAGACTTGGTATAGTAATTTTTGTTTGCAACTTGTACCAGTTTGAATATAACATGTTCGTGGCTAAACCACCTCTCTCTTCTTTTTTTACATAAATATATTTTTTATATATACACAGTAATACCTTGTGTAACACTAATTTATTAAGCATGTGTTTTGCTATAACACAGCTTTTAACTTTAAAACATCCGAAAGCCAAAACCAGCCACAACCATTAGCTATGTTTCAAATATTGAATACCCTCACCATTTGTATTTGAAAAAAAGCTGTTAGCAGCTACTGTTTTGTGGCAGAAGTGCAAATGAGTTGCCCTTGCATGACACCACCAGTATAGCTCTACTTTACAGGCCTCATTTTAATTTTAGCCTAATTAGAAGATAGATGTTTCTTCTCTAGCCACTCACGGTTGTGTCTATTATGTCTTGCAGCTTATATTTACAAGGTCATTACATTCCATAATGAATTATGAGTGGAAAGCGGAAGTATTAACAAGATAGTGAACAAAACAAATGTAAATGGTTAACAATTGAACAGAAACTTGAAACTATAAAGCTTCTTTTGCAAAAACAGATCATAATTGTATGAATGAACCATAAGTGCAAACCCTTGTTAAAAATAAAAATAAAATAAAAGAACAAGGATTAGCCACTTCATCATATGTGACAAATGTGACTTTAAAACAAAGAAATACTTCCATGAATCATGTGGAATGTCTTTTAATGATATGAAGACTGCAATAAAAAAAAAAAAAAAAAATCTAACAAGTCAAATGGCTATTCAAACTAAAGCGGTTTGCCTCTGGAAATGGGTAAAAGCAAACAAAAAAGAAGGAGACACTACTGAAACTTTGTCTGCAAGTTATAGATGAAGAAGATTTCCCAGTGAGTTAAAATATATTGTTGAAAAAGGAGGAGTAGCAGAAAATACTTAACTGTTATAAATAAAAATCAAAGATGTCCTATACTTATACCAAATGGTGAAGGCTCGCTAGGTGAGCAGCAAGGCTCTCCATAGCAAGTCCATAATTCTATTTCTAGATAGGCTTGCTCACGACAGCAATTTGAGATTCTTATTGTAGTTGTCTTCATGTCAAGAAGATTAAACTACATTTAATGTAATTTCTTTTTTAACTTAAGACTAAAGGCTTAGAATTAATCTGGTGAGAATCACTCACGTACTGAAGAGTCTAAAGCTGCATGTGGAAGCTGCCGCTGCACTTTCAGTGGCATTACACATATACTTTGTCAGTATGCCTGTGTCAATCAAACACAGGAAACTGTGCAGTCTACTTGTGACTTTACACTGTAGGAAAATAAGCAAATAAATCAAGGTAAACAGGTAAATTACATTCCATGTGGCTTTTATATAAGTAACATATACATTTTTTTTTATATAAAGACCATCACAAAACATAATCACAAACAGAACTTTGCACAATACCTTAGCGAGCTTGGCATGCCTTGCTCATCCTCATCTGAGTTCACCTCTGTTATAGCATGTCTTTATTTGAAAACAGCAGTGACAAATCAGGGGGAAAGTGAACGTGGCTGAGAGAATAAAACTGAATAAAAAAAATGCTAACCTTTACAAGTACCACAAATTTACACCTTTTGTTACGGACTCAAATCAAATGTATGTTTTAATTGTATAATAGTAACAATAACAGCAGCTAACTACTCAAAACGTTAATTCTGGGAAGCAGCCAGGATCGAACCCGTGACCTTTTGATTATGAGTCAGCAGTTCTTCCCACTATACCACCAAAGCAGTCGTGTCGGCATCATACCCTAACCGGATTTCATTTTCTTTGGTTATATTTATCAATAAAAGCGCACTTGTTTTGTTATACGTGTACCTTTTTTGAAAGTGTTTATTTGATATTTGGTCTTCACGCATTATAAACTTCATGTCAAAATTTTTTTTGTTAGTACTAAAACATGAAAAAAGTTTGTTTTAGGTATGTGTTCAACATTTCTTGCATTTCCTGTCATCCTACACTTACACAGATTGTTGTAGACATGGAACACCCATGAAATGCATGTGTTCCAAATAATGATATATTAATTACCCTATACAACTCCAGGCACATCACACCGAGATAAACAAAGTTTGAGCTGGGAAAGCTTTTTGCCCAAGTTCAGTTCCGTTGGTAGGGAGGATGGGACGGCAGTATGCTTACTGCTTGTGCTGATCGACACATTTATAAAACAAAACACGCTGATGGAGAGGTGTGAAGAAATTTAAGGTGGGACGGGATTATGAGTTTTTCTGTAGGCTTCAGAGATTCTAGTGTTAAGCTAACAAGACTATTGTTAGCTAAGTAGCAATTTCAAACTCATCTTTATTGTTTCTTTTTCTAATTGAAAAGCTGAGCCACGTAAAACAAGCTTGTGGTCCAAACTCAAATGGTACCCATTTTAATTAAAGTACAAAATAAAGCAGTCTGAATTCATTAAAGGAGCTTTTCTTGCCATTTGTTTAACTGTGCATGATGACTTCTCCAACTCCTTCTCAGTTTATTACTCCATTTTCTTTAACGTAAAAAACAAACCTTGACATGCTTTGTTTACACTATAGGAAGTTCGCTGGGAAAGAACAAAAAAAAAAAAAAAAAAAAACACCTATCATGGCTCAATTACGGAAATATCTTGTGAAAAGGAGTATGTCAACTAAATTAAGGTAAAGCCTAAAAAAACATGCACTGAAAACATCGGCTTTTTTTGTGGAAATCAGCCAATTTAGATCAGCAGCTGATTGACTGGAGCCTCTCTAGTGAATACACATTTAAACCTATTACACATATTTTTGGAAAATCACTGCACGCTGCAGAAGTTCCGAAGGCCTGGAAAATATTATCCCACTATATTAAAAGCGTGATTGGACAGATCCAAGTAACTACAGGCCGGTAAGCAATCAGTGCGTAAAATGGAACTAAGTTACTAGCAGTACCTGGTTTAGTCAGGGCCTTGTTCCTTCTACCAATTCATTATACTTTTACAAGATGGGGTGGGGGGCTTGTCCTGGGTGGTCAGAGCATGTGTATGTATGATATTTAAGGAGGAGGGTTTGAAGCCCTGAGCACTGTTGGAAAAGGCCCAATTCAAGTACTGCCCATAAAACAAGCACAACCACAATGACACTTTCTCTCTTCTCATTCAAATTTACTGCATGACATTCTGATCAGGCTACCTTCCCTCAACAATCAGTGAACTCCTGCTAAACTACTTGTAGCTAAGAACAGGAATCTCGGGCATGCAATATATAAAAAAAAAAAGTGACATCTGCAGTTTGGCACTTTCAGGAACTTTCTGCAAATGTTTGGGAGCCAATCAGCAATGTTTATTTACATCAATGATGTGTGCAATTGATTGTGAAGGATGTTATCATCAACCATTGGTTCAACCCTAGCAAATATCTATACATCTGCATTATATTGCTTTCATTTCAGTTTTTTTAAGGATGAGGAAAATTATTCAATTGCAAAGTAACTCTAGTAAAACCCAAAGCGGACAACACAGAATTTGAATGCAAAACATATTTGCACTGGTTCCTAATATAAGCACTCATAAAATTATAATGTCTGGAGATTTTGATTGCATTTTAAATGCAGACTAAGATAGGCCCTCAACTAGAAAAACTACAAAATATAAAACTGCAAAGATAAAATCATGATACAGTAATCCCTCCTCGATTGCGGGGGTTGCGTTCCAGAATCCCCCGCGATAGGTGAAAATCCACGAAGTAGAAACCATATGTTTAAATGGTTATTTTTATGTATTTTAAGCCCTTAGAAACTCTCCCACAATGTTTATAAATATTCTCCGCACAGTTATACAGTAAACCCTTGTTTATCGCGGTTAATCCGCTCCAGACAGATAAATGAATTTCCATGAAGTAGGATTCTTTATTTATAAATCTAATATTTTCACAGTTAGAGCATTGAAAACCTGTTTATGACCTTCTAAATGCGTTTTTTAACATTATTAGAGCCTTCTAGACATGAAATAACACCCTTTAGTCAAAAGTTTAAACTGTGCTCTATGATAAGACAGATGACAGTTCCGTCTCAAAATTAAAAGAATGCAAACATATCTTCCTCTTCAAAGGAGTGCCGTCAGGAGCAGAGAATGTCAGAGAGGGAGAGTAAAGTAAACAAAAATCAATAGGGCTGTTGGGCTTTTATGTATGTGAAGCTCCGCGATAAAGCAGCCGCAATGAAGGGATCAATGTGAAGGTAGTCTTTCAGCATTTTTTACAGGAGCGTCTGTATCTTCTACGCAAACAGCCTCTGTGCAAACAGCTCCTCTGCTCACACCTCAAGAGTGAGAGAGACAGAGAAAGTAAACAATCAAAAATCAATAAGTGCTGCTAGAGCTTTTAAGTTTGCGAAGCGCCGCATGGGAAGCATATTGTATATCATTGAGGAGTTTTATTTAATATGTAATACGTGCTCTGATGGGTAGCTTCTCAGCCATCCGCCAATAGTGTCCCTTGTATGAAATCAACTAGGCAAACAAACTGAGGAAGCATGTACCATAAATTAAAAGACCCATTGTCCGCAGAAATCCGTGAACCAGCGAAAAATCCGTGATATATATTTAGATATGCTTACATTTAAAATCCGTGATGGAGTGAAGCCTGCGAAAGTCGAAGCGCGATATAGCGAGGGATCACTGTATACTGTGGATAATCTAGTAGATTCATAGAGATCATTATATGCAAATTCAAGCGAATAGCCATTCTTCTAACCTATACATCCAAGTGAAGAATATCCCTACTTCTTAGCCATACATTCAAGAGTGTTGGAGTTTTATGTAGCTGAGCACACTTACGATATTAAGTAAAATAACAGAAACCTCACTAAATAACAAAGATGGGTATGAGTATAACATAGAGGGATACACATTTTTGGAAGGATAAACGGAACAGAAGGTACGGGTTGCTGTTTATGTTGAACAGAACTTAAATGCAAGACGTCCTCAATTGGATGATGAGCCCCACCTTAGTGAGGACATCTGGATTTTTCTGTTGAAGCAAGAGGGAAAGATGCCCTATTTCAGGTGTGTGTTAGTCAGCCCACTGTAAACAGTAATTGTAATGCACATCTTTTAGTAATAATAAAAAGGCAGGTTTACAGGGAAATACTACAGCCATAGGGGACTTTAAGTACATGAAAATTAGCTAGGCTAACCTTGAAAACAGTGGAGCGCAAGAGCAGGAGTTTTTAGACATATTCAGTAACACAGCATATTAAAGCACTAATAAAGCAACTGCTGTATAAGGCATGCAAGACTAATAACTCCAATGTGAATCATATGCCGTATGGGAGAATGAGGGCAACAATAAAGGACAATAGGGAAACTAAGAGGCGGTTAGAGGAATCTTTGCAGAAAAGGTGCAAAATGACCCACATCAATAATTTAGTAATTTAGTAATAAATAACAATAAAGGAGAAGATGAAATGCATCAGGAACATGGAGACAGTTACTCAAAAAACAGAAGCAAGGCAGGAGGACAACACTAACTTAGCTATTTAGCTAAACAAAGTTTACACTGCTAGACATACACTATCCACACTTATCTCACATACACACACACACACACACACACACACGTGCGCACACACTCTCTCTCTCTCTCTCCTAAAACCCAACCAGTATTCTTTTTATAACTTATACACCCCACCCACAAACCCTGGTGATTTAATAACAGTGGGCAACTCAATAGGTGGGTAATTAGGACAGAACTCGATTAAGTCATCTGCACCGAATAAAAGAAAACAAGCTTAGTTTACCAAGTAATAAATCTAGAGTAGGTCGTAAAAATATTTTAGAAGAAGTATGGTTTAGATTAAATAGGCTGAAATCAAATCCGTACTTTCAATATTCAAAGTCACGAGTTGCCACGGTCCTCACAGATCTTGTGGACGCTTGGAGATTATCGTACAAAGGTTATCACTACTTACAAATTCATGTCCATCCGTTAACCTGGACATAATGCTCATACAGCTACCAAGAAAGACCACATAATCCATCGCACCTTTATTTGAGGCCACCTTTTGGCTTTCTTCATGTATGCATCTGCTATACGTAGTTGGTTTCCATAGAGGTTTTCAAGATTCTTTCTGGCCCTTTTGTGACAGTAATACACTTGCAACCTTAAAATGCAGACTTCATCACATTGCTGTGTGTGACAAAACAGCAGACAGGTGACTGCTTGTACATGTGTTTACTGACGGACAGGCTGGAATTTTACATGAGGTATGCATTAAATCAAAAGAGTAATGGTATGCAAAGATGCGCAAACACAAGGAGATAGGTGACAATCACGCTTTTATGTGCCGTGTCAAATCAGAATGGACAACTGAATTCCACAGGGCACAGTTATCTTCATAAGTGGAGACCTATATGATGGTCACATGAATTTCAAATGTTTTGCATGCCAAGCTTTTGTTTTGATGACTGGCTGTTTCACATTCGGCCCTTTTTTTCATTATTCAGGCACAAGCGTAACTGGCCTCTCATTGAAATTCATGGCCGTCACATCTGCAGTGGCGTAAATTAAGAAACTTTTCCGGTGCGCGTCTCCAAGTAATTTAACGCCGAGACCCCTTTGCACTCAGTGCAGGACATAAACCAGCCTTTATGTGGCTCAGTGATATGCAAGGGGCAGCCCATACCGACACATATGTTAAAAGCACATATGCTCAACAAAAAAAAAAAAAGAAATGATAATTGCCAATGCCTATTTTTGGTCGCATTTGTGATCATTTTAGTTTTAGTCTTGAACTCTGGCGGGACCATAGACTGGGCCACTCGGAGGTTGCTTCTGGGCCGCATGTGGCCCGCGGGCTGCCATTTGAATAGGCCTACTTTATATTAACATAATTTTTGACATTGATCTTTGCAGACTTCACAAACAGCCTCAGTGTTACAATCACTCTCGTAATCCATTGGTGTACTCCTGAATGGCATTAATGCGTATAGCGATAAGTTCAATATAGTAGCCTATACTACATAATTAGCACACAGACGTATCTTGCCTAACTGGAAGAATCCAAACCACCATCTATAACTCAGTGGATAAATGACACTCTATATTATCTTAAATTAGAGACAATCTAATTGTATCTCCAAGGATGTATACATTTTTTTTTTAATGGCAATGATTCATTATTATTTTAGAAAAAGCATGCTGAGCCTCTGATCAACTCCCTAATGTTATTAATTAATCTTTATATTCAAAAAAATGGATGGGATTTTTTTTTTTATTGTGTCTCCTTCTCTTTGGTGGGGATGGAATTCTGTTTTGTTTTGTCATGCTCCTTCTCTTTCTTCACTTCTACCTTGCATTTCCCTCAAGGAAAAAGGCTATACTTGTTAAGTTATTGTTACTTGCTTTACTGAGTAGCATTCTATTGTAAAATTCTTGTTTTTGAAAGTAAAATAAGAACAAATTTTGTCAATGCCATATCACCCACCCCCCACCCCCATCAAATATTGGTCTGAGGTCAAACCCCTTTTACCCATTTCTCTGTGGAAGACAAAAATAACATCTTTCAATTATTCCATGTTAATCCATGATTGGCAGAGTTAGAGGTTGTAAATGCCCAAGTTACAATTAATTAATTGATCATACAACCGCCCAAGTTACAATTAATTCATTGATCATACACCCTCCTACAGACCATGTCCTAGTCCAAGAAGTACTGTCAGGTCAAAAGATCAAAGAAGCTGTGTCATCTTGAAAAGCAGTCAAGAGTCACGAGTTGGTGGACAAGGCTTCTTTTACCTTTCACCCAGCAGTAGGTTGTTCCAGGGATAGGACATGGTCCATAGGAAGCACATCTGGGTCAGACGAAAGTCCCACAAAGTATGGACCATATTCTCTTGCAGCACCTCCTGGTGGCACCCACAGAACTCAACAGGGCAGTATTCTGGAACTCCAATTCCCATGATGCCCTGTGGGCATTCAAAGGTGACCCAAATCCCAGCAATGCTGCCATCTATTGCATATCGAGAGACATAATACCCGGATGATGGTGTCTCCCCTGGTCCTCCCAACATACTGGCCTCCCTGATGGGTAAGAATTCTTATTTCTATAAGAACACATTCTGGAACCATCTTCTAAAGCACTCAAAACAATTAAAAATTTTTTATCATAAATTAACCACATTAAAATATAACAGTCCTCCTTTAGATAGTCTGATAAATTTGAAAACTATTGTGTAACAACATAATTAAAAATAGTAAAGTCACCAAAAAGCCATATGATTTATACATTTTGTTTTAAAATTTCTTTCTTTGTACTCACATAGTGCCTGATGTTGTGGGTACAATGGGGATATCCTCTGCCTCTGTTGGAATGGACCAAGGTATATGAAGTTGAGGAGCTAATTCTCGCATTATTATATTTCTGTAAGAAAGTTGAAACAGAATTTTATTTTTGTATTGGTAGAAATAAGGAACTGATTTGAAATATAAACCAGTTCAGTTATTTTTTCATTCTAATTAGGATATCTTATTACAACTAAATTTATGAACAGTACCTGGCAAAGAATAAAGTCTTAAACCTGGAGCTTATCCCGGAGGCAACTGAAGCTATGCTTAGGCATCAGCAACAACACAAGGCATAAACATTCACAGCCAAGTTCATTCATTTGTACTACTACATACTAATAATGAAAAGCAACAGAATGCACTGCTATCTGCATGTACAGACTTTAAATACTGCACAATGAATAACCTAACAATTTCTAAAAGTGACATTTTTGTGCACATTAGTGCATTTTGTAGTAGAAATGAAACAGAAAGAAAGATAGCATGTCATGCACACAGAGATCTCAGTGTGAAATGAAACAACTCAGGAGCAACATAAGCAAAAATAAAATATATAAACACTTGTAATACCATAACATAAGATCTACATTCAATAATTGTTCATTTGCATAAAGCTGGAAAGGTTACAAAGTAACTTTTTAAAAAGAGTTTAGATATTTGTCAATTCACAGTTAGACAAATTATAGTGGATGCCCAGCCAAGATGACTTGAAAGGCACAACACAGAATGCTCAATGAGGTGAAAAACAGACCTGTATTAAGAGGTAAATTGTTAAGAAATCATTGGAACAAGTTAGCATCTCAGTTTTTAAGTTTACTATACACAGTTGTGATGGCAGAACAAAAAGGAAGAAGCCACTGCTCTCCAAAAAGTAAGAACATCACTACATGCCTAATGTTTGCCACCCTGACATTCTAAAATTTCATTAGGAAAATGTCATGTGAACTAATGAAACTAAGGTTGAATTGCTCTGGAAGATAATGCAGCAGTACATACTGTAAGGCATGAATCCCACAAGTACTGTGGAGGAAGCATGCTTACTTAAAGTTACAATGATTAATAACATAACAGTGGGAGGTTGAACTTTTAATTTCAGGGCTCCAAAGGTATGGAATGATCTGCCTGCTAATATATAGTAAGAGATGCCCCTTCAGTCTCATCTTTAAAATCCAGGCTGAGGCCTTAATACTTTACCCTGAGTATACCCTGACTAAAGCTGCTGACTAGCTGTACATACTGGATCTCTATTTATTAGTCATTTCTACAACAATATAAGTAGTACATTGGTTATGAACCTTTATTATCTCTACTCAGTATCTTGTTGTGGCACTTGGTAGCACTGCTTTACTGCCAAGCTGCTCTCCTGCAATGGAAAAACCGTTAGGAACACTGGAATCATCTCCAGGAAGGGGTTGTTATGAACTTAAAAAAATACTCAAAATGACTACTTGAGGGGAAAACTGTCATTCCCTGGTTAGTAACCTAAAAGGTCAATAAAGAATCTTTATAAATAAAAAGTGTTTATTATCCACAAAAATACTCTGAAATTGTCAATTCTATGAGGATAAGCACTGACTCCCCAGGACACTGAACTGGTTGGAAGTGTTGAAAATTTGAAGTATGGATGCATTTACATACAACCCCAGAAATTATGCTATTTCATAAAGTAGACTGAATACGACTTTTTTCACAAACTTACAACCACTTAACCTACCCTAAGATCTTGGCACAGTCATCATAGTACTTCATAGAGTTCTTTACAAAGCTGAATCCATTGACATCACAGACATAAGAGTGTCCATTAGCTCGTAACAGATCAAAGCCGCAAACTGTTTGCTGTGAATAAAAACACATTGACCAGAATTCATTGCAAAATTAAAAACAATGTTGGTCCTAAGAAAATTTCATTGAATATATACAAAAATAAACATACCGTACATATACATTTTTCATAAAATTACATTTTTAAAGCATCAAACCTTTTTTTTTTTTTTACAGTACCAGAGTATACCATTCTGTGTCAAGTACACTTTAAAAAGGATCACAACATAGGTGAACAGAATAACTAAAGGAGAATATCATAAAGCCTAATTCTGGGTTTATCACTGGTGTCAAAATATCCACTCCAAGGTATGCCTAATGCCACTGTAAGTCACAGATAACTGAAGGAACACTGCAGAGATTTAACCTTTTTGTGTTGTTCATATTTTTGTCACTGAGCTGGTGTTCACAGGTCTGGTAGATAATTCACTGGTATACAGTAATTTTGGTGCCAACAATGTCTGAACGGTTTTATATTAAGTTTATGGTGCTGATTAAGAATATGACTTTGGTTTTGCCAGATTGGCTCTAGTTTCTGAGATATTTATTAGTTAATTAACGCAACACGTTTGAAAAGCATTCAGAATTGCAAGAATATTTTCATTTTAGTTACAACTAGTAAGTAAACAGTCTAACAGTGACAAGAAAAAAATTATGTATGATTTGATTAATTAATACAATATTAATTAGTTATTAATTGTTATTAATGTCAATGTAATTAGGATACAGCAGGTTGGATAATGGATATCAATGCTTCAAAAAACGCTGTTTATGCGATTTCCTTTTATGTGTGTCATCAGGACAATCATGTTGGAGACTCCAACAGTAGTCGGCCATCATGTGTATGTCCCGTCTGCCTTGATATCTCTCCTCCATCACCTTCATATCCTGGTGGAACCTCTCGCCTTGTTCCTCGCTGAAGTCTCCAAGGTTATCTGGAAATCTGTTTAAATGGCTATGGAGATTAACTCCCAAATTTCTGAAGTTAGCAAGCATATCTTGCACCAATTCTTCATAATTGTCTGCTCTGTGATTACCCAAGTAGTTCTTCACAACAGAGACAAAACTCTTCCAGGCCGAAAACTCAGTGTCATTCATGCATTTGGTAAAATTAGAATCGCTCATGAGTTTACAAATCTGTGGACCATCAAAGATTTCAGCTTTTAGTTTTTCCATGCTCAGTCCAGGGAATGATCTACAAATGTACTTGAAGCAATTACCCGTTTTGTCCAAAGCCCTAACAAATTGCTTCATCAATCCTAGCTTAATATGAAGCATTGGGAGAATGATTTTATTCTTGTCCACCAGCGGCTTGTTGATGATATTCACAGCGCCAACAATCATTTCTTCCCTTGTAGGCCATGACACTTTTGTCCAATGATCTTGCTTTGCCCTGCTATCCCAGAAGCACATGAAGCATGGGTATTTTGTGTATCCAGATTGCTGTCCAAGCAAGAAGTTCACCATCTTCAGATCAACACAAATCGATCACTGATGTTCATGGTAATGGATTTTCTGTAATATGATTTTTACATTTTCATATTCTTCTTTAAGTTTTGTTGAGTGGGCAATGGGAAGAGACGCATAACGGTTACCATTGCGCAAGAGAACACATTTCAAGCTTCTAATGGACCGGTCTATAAAAAGCCGCCAGCACAATTCCTTGGATATCATTGCAGCATACAAGTTCTTCCTCTTGGTTGAAATATGGGAGAAGCCTCTCTTCTCTTGTCCGATAGGCTGTAATTTTAACTTCCGCCTTTATAAGATTTCGTTCATTAAGTCTGGACACTAAAAGTTCAGATGCAAGTCTCGAATCAGGTCATTGAGTTCTTTTTGGCTTAATGGTTGAGGCATCGAAAAGCTTCCCTCAAATTCACTTCCACTGCTACTACCTGCCATACACTCCAATCCCTGCCTCTCTTCAGAGTCGGACAGTGGCTGGTTTGGTAGTCTGGTAAACACTTGTATGGGAGCGTCACTGCCATGTGGAATAAGTCGTCTTGCTGATTCCAAATCAGGATTATCCCACCGAGCTTTCTTGTTAACAATTAAAGCCTTTAATCTTTACAACACAAAAATAACAATCATCATGGTGGTTTTTCAGTTCTCTCCATACCATTGGCACACCAAAGTTTAAACTTTTTCTTTCACCTTTTGTCCACTGTCGTAGGTGCTCCACACGTTTTGCAAACCATACAGTATGTGGAGGCCAAGACTTATCATGGTCTCCAAGCTGTACTCCAAAATAAGCCAGGTATACTCAATGCACAAAGTCTGTGATATTTTTTCTTTGTTTTACAACCATGCACTCTCCACAGATGTAGCAGAATACATCAAGATTGTTGATGCAGGCTCTTCTTGATGAAGTCATAATTTTTACATGTATTTATATACTTATTAAGACAGAACTTTTTGGGTATAAACCATGACTGGGTTGACAAACTTATACTGTAGCCGACTTCTTTCCTCTGCAAATTCACAGTTGAATTCTGGCTTCAATAAGTTGCTTTTATAGCATTGTAGGCCTACAAATTGAAATACAAAATAATTATATGGGATATTTCATTATCTAAGACACTGTTAAAGAGTCAAAAGACAGATCAAAAGCTATTGCATTTATTATCACACACAAGTTGCATTGGGGGAATGCATTGTTTTCATGGCTGTCCATTATCTCAAAAACTAGAACCAATTCAGCAAAAGTAATGGGATTTTTGAATTTAGCACCCTCAAAATACCCTAAATCCATTCAAAAAAACCTTGGCACCTGAAAATTTTTTTTTTGTAGACCTGTGATTATAATTATTATTGCTGGGTTTTTAAAACAGTAAAAACATAATCTTTTATGTTAAACTACTTAACAGATGTTGACCTTATCTCACTTGTAAACAATATAGATAGCAAATGTGTTTAGTATTTGCCTCTGCTAGATTACAATAATCAATGAACGAGATATTAGATTGTTGCGATAAAAACTGATTTTTGTGTGGGAATCAAAAGTAAGCAAGACATACGTGAAATAATTATTAATCTTGAAC
Source organism: Polypterus bichir lapradei (assembly GCA_026402145.1). NCBI lineage: Eukaryota > Metazoa > Chordata > Cladistia > Polypteriformes > Polypteridae > Polypterus > Polypterus bichir. Next base: position 28,717,396 of record JANRMT010062829.1, read on the forward strand.
AAATATACATTAGACAAGGATTCCCCAGCTATTGTTATTGTTTCGAACAAAATAAACTCAAAAGGATAAAGTTTAAATACATTTTTCTATCGAAATGATATAAGCACAAACACAAATTCATAGATCCAACACACCACATGAAGAACAGTTACTATATTTTTTGCACATGATGCATGCAATCTGTGTCTTCCTGTCCTTTATGGGTTTAAAAATATTACAGCATTTTCTCTTGCTGCTAATGATAGCAACCTACAATGATGAAAATGCTGGTTAGTTCTAAAAGTCTACTAACACGTCTCTATGTGTCTCTGTTCCTCACACAAACATAAGTTTTAAATCATTAGGCTTTATAAATATATACATCTTGCCCAAATACATATGCAAAGGAGCACCGTAAGCAGAGAAAATTATTACAAGTGGCAAGTGTAGGGTTCTTTTGCAGCTGTTGTCACTCACCATGCTCTAAATGATCTGCTTCTACTTTTAAGGTATTATAATCCATAATGTGATCTGGTTTATGATGCTCTATGCCACAGATTCTCTTGTCCTTACAAAGGGTGCTAAAGAATATCACATTTATTCTTTTATTGTGATACAAGATACCAGGGATGTGTCAGTCATGAAGAGAAACTTACTTGAATTGACAGGCCTGTTCTTTGTACTAATCAGCTGAGGTGGGAGCTGTAGCTTGTTTTTGCTTCTACCATTGTCAGTTTCTCTTCAAAAGTTCATGTGCCAAATTGTGCAGAATAAAAAAAATGTCAAATTTGATGTTGTGACCATGAACTCCCCGTGTCATGCCCAGGAAAACTTGCATCCCTCGGTTTTTCTCAGCTGCTCCTCCATCAGGCTTCAAAGTATATACCTGCACATTCCATGCTCATGTTGAAGCAGCATCACAGGCAGCCCATATATTGATTCCACATTTTGCAGGTTTCAATGGCTTATACAGCGATCCTAACTGGTACATGATCTTCACTGACGCTAATGTTGGGCCCAGGGTTGTAGTACAGGGAAAGACACTTTGCCCACTTGTTCCACACTGACTGCAGCTAGCTTATCTCTCTATCACTGAGCTAGTCTAGTGCACGGTATTTGTCATCAAAGTGGATAATCCTAGAAATATTGTTAATTTTTTATAGAGACATTGCTCCACAGAAAAGTTCTCAGCCAGTTTCTGCATTCCACAGCGACCCAGTGGATTCCCTATTGGATCTACAAACACCAGTAAGTATAATAAGCCCAAAGTATTTATGTACATTGGGTTGGTTAATTACGGTATGGAGGAGCTGATGGAAGGGTTCATTGTTGTGATGTAAATGATTGGTCTAAAGTAATGTTACTGTTGCTTTATAGACAGTTCCACAACTGCACTGCACCCAGGTCCCACCCAAACAACACCAATGTAATGTAAATGCGTTTGGGTGGGTTTGGGGGTCATATTATGTACTCAATAAAAAAAACAAAACATTCTTTAACATGTTGTTCAAAGAAGGTGAACCAAAGACATCAAATCTCAAGTTGAAATAAAATAATTTGTTGTTTATTTGTTTATACATTTTTGTAAACATTGAAGATGAGCATCACATACCAGAACATGACACAAAGGTTAATAACTATAGAACAAAAGCTGCATTTACAAAAAAAAAAAAAAAAACCATAAAAAAAAGAGGCAAAGACAGCCTTCGCAGCAGATATTACATGCACACCTTTAACTAAAAGGAGTCTTTAGTCATGCTTAGAGGCTAAGGCTGACAAGTCACTTTCATTTTTGTTATAAAAACCATTAAAAGTTTAGAGGCTCTATTGCTAAATGTTCTGGATTTTACATCAGTAGGTGTATGTCTTGAAATTGATAAGTATATTGAAGAATTGATTCATTAATAAATTCTATAATGTAAAAGGAAGTTAAGGTATTACACACTTAGAGGTCACAGGCAGGGTCTTAAAATAAGTTTCACTATAAGCTAATGTATTGATTTAGAAATGTATTTCCTGTTATTCTACTTAGTTTTAAGTTAAGATTTTTGCCATCATGTTTTGAATTACATGTAGAATAATAAAATAAAGTTTTAGAAAATGTGTAAATATAACAATTACATTTTAAATCTATTTCAAACAAAACACCAAAACTGTGGATGGATTCAGCCAAACTAAAATTTAAGTTTTGCCATCCTAATTGCTTGTTTCAGACCAGTACACCCAGAGAAAATGCTGCATCTTTTTTGTGTCTACAGGCTTTGGACTATATAATGCTTGTTGGTACCATTGTACTTGCCTCTGTAGCCAGTGATAACAGATGCATAAATCTTCCCCCACTTCCTGGCCTCACAGGACATAACAAAGAATGTCTTTGTAACCCTTTAATGTTTGGTATGTTTTCAAGAACATTTTTCCTCTTAACAAATTTCCTTTGACCAAGACATAGTTGTTATCTAGAAACAGTATAGTGACTGCTTTGCTCTTATGATATCACATGGCCTTTGTTCATTTGTACAGTTAGGTTGGGAGCATGAACTGATGTGTATGGCAGCACTCACCACGACAAACTACCTCAGGATCCCAGATTAGGGCCAGAGTGCAACCATGCAATAGGTGACACCTCAGAGTTGGTTCTGAGACTATGGATCTGCCCCATCAATGGGAAGATTACCGGTTTAAATCCTGTAAATGCTAGAAGTGATTCTACTTCATTGGGACCTTGAGCAAGGCCCTTAACCTGCAATTGCTCCATCCTGGGTAGGATGTTAACCTGCCACCAGCCCTGCAATCAGGTCTTCCAACTTGCCCAGAAACCTCAGGGGTTGGTGGCATGATTGGCATTACAGCCACTGTAAAAAACTTCACACTGCTCCATTTGTATAGTTAGGCAGCTAAATAAACAACTTCAATTCTTCAATGAAGCTGGGAAGGATTGCCTCTTTTTGCAATGGCCATTACTGAAATGCTCATTGTGAAACTGAAAATACATATAAGTAATAAATATATTTTACAAAGAAAGCCTTTTACAAGCTACAAACAATTAGAAGATAGTTTGTTATGTCAAAACTACAAATTAAAATTACTCTAATATCAAAGTAATCACACATTGCAGAGAATATTCAATTACATTTTCTTTACTTATCGGCAAGTAATGTCCCAGGGTTGAAAGCTAAATATGAAAGGAAAATAGAGCACATAAAAAGAGAAAGCATTTAGACATTCTATATGTTTAAAACTAATGTCTGCCATTATAACTAATGTCCCATAAGTGACAGCAAAAACCATGAAATACAAAAAAGGCTACAGAAAAATTGAGCATACAAATACAAATAATATGATTAAACATATGATAGCACATATAAAGGCCAGTAAATAAAGTAATACAAGAAAGAAAAAAAAAACAACAGTTGGGTCACAATCTGGTGAAACCAATTTAACTTATCAGGTCGCTAAGCCAAAAAAATAAAAAAATGGAAATAAGGTTTTCAGCCAGCATGTTAGTCTTGATACATCTTATACAGACATGAGTTTTACACTGACTGATGACTTCCGATGAGACTGGCTTTTAAATACCTAGGACCAGAAGCATTGGTACTTCCTGCGGAAGTAGAAGTGACATTATGGTTCTTCAAGCCTCCTCTCTTTATTTCTAAGAGCAAAAGTGGGAAAAGTACAACTGATATCACCCACCCAAGGCTCAGGGTGGAACTGCAGCTACTTCAAAAGTCCCCTGCTCATGCATTTGCCACAATGATGAAGTTTAAATTCAACTGGGCTGACTGCAGTCAGGTCTAGCAGTGTTCAGCCAGCGGAGTCTAATAGTCAATTAACTTTGGTCAGCTGTTGGAGTGGGAAAATAAGAAATCGCTTACCTTTTCACATAGGACAAAAGAGGCATTGGATAACTTTATTAATTAAATATTTTAAGCTGCAATTTAGAATTGGTGTTACAGTATATGTTTACTCTGGTTCCCTTTATCTAATATTAAAGTGTGTCTAAAGATGTGAAGTCACTCATTGTGATTAGGACACAAAAATAAAGGATATCAGAAAGTTCAAAAACTTTTTCATTGCACTTTACCCTATTTTACATATACACACACACAGTAGGGGGGCTTTGCCCCTTGCTCGCTTTGCTCACCAACCTCCAGGCCGGCACTACACAGTAGCCACTTTGCAGTTCAGCCACTCGTGAATAGGGATGCGGATGTACTGGGAATTGTTACATATACATAATACAACTATTTTACATTACAGTGAGTAATTAACCATATTAAAAAACAGTAAAACATATTAATTTGAAAGTTAATTATGTTTCATGTTGCGTTAGAGTTATTTGTTGCGTTATATGATTTTGTTCTGTTTGGGTTTGAAATTAACACGCAAATACTTTTTAAACTTACACTTTTACTGAAAACTATTTTTTAAATTAAATTTTCATCAATATTGCATTGAATTTTGATTGTGTTTGGACTTGCATCATGACAACGCAACGTATAACTGCCCATGAGTGAATTTCGTTTCTTTCTCTCTAACTTTTTCGAATGTTTGTCTCTATCATTTCTTAATTGTCTTTACAAAAGCTATTCTAATGGGAAACTGTTAACATTTTAATATGAATGGCATATCAAGATCTCCTTTGGTGTCTAATGTTATCTGCGGTAGATGTACTACATTACCTTTCATGGATACATCTCTTTTTCAACAGTAATTCGGACGGTGGAAGACCATATGATGTTAACGGTTGTAGATATTCTTTGGGATATTATAAGCTGATGTTTTCATCTTCCACACGGTCACCACCAGCTATTGCAGCATTGTCTATTAATATGCATTTAACCAGTCTGCTGTGTTAAATACGTTAATTTTCGTGTTATTTCGTTTAATTTAATTTTTTCTTTGTGTTAGGATTGACCATGTACTCATTTCTTCTGTTGATTACCCTTCGGGATGAAATTCTTTAATAAGATTTGGACATAATAAGTCTTATTTTATTGGGAACTTAAAGTGAGGAAAACATAAAAATTTATAAGAGCTAAGAGAGCAGGAACTGTGTCTGACAATAGCATTCACACAAATGAGAGGTGAGAGGGCCATGTGCGTGACTTGAAAAAAATCTCACGGCCAAAGTCTTATCTCGCGGGACTTGAAATTATCTCTTTGAAAAAGTCTTGTCTCAGGATTTCTTTTTATAATATTTTTTTTTTCTAAATTGATTGCAGTTTTCAAACAGAAATTGAGACACATTTTTACTTTGTTACATGGAGAAGGAAGGGCAAAAAGTTTTAAGATGTGATGTCTTGTAAGCTTAACATTCTGTGAGTTAAGCTTGACTCAAGTTTTAAAGGGAAGAATATACGTCTATACTCATACAGCATTGGGAGTGTGCACAACAAGATTTTTACGCAAAGGAAAAAAAAGTATATCCAACAAGTACTTGAGTTTTCACCATCCATGTTCACTCACAACCTACTCTATATGATACAGTAGGTGTGCATTTTACATTAAATTAGCTTAGGTTGAAAGTTTTGCAAAACATAAGAAATTGCCCAAAACATGTTTGCTTCACATCACTCTCCCCATTAGTTTTGTGTGGATATGTACACTGTAACGAACACTGAAATATAAACTAGTGAGACCATACAAAGTTGTCATTTCAGTCTTCACTTTATTTAAGTTTTACTTATTGCTTAAAAGATGCCTGCTCTCCAACCTATTCTGTCAATGCCTCTACACTAGGGCTACACCTAACAATTATTTTTTTAAACAAATAATTTGTTGACTACTTTAATTAGTAATTAAATTACTTTAATTAATTAATCTAACAAATATTTTTTCCAAATATTTTAGGTAGGTATATAAATGTCTGCTATTGTTTAATTTTTATTAAACAATTTTATATATGGATCCTGAACATTGCAAAACAATGTACTCCACTTTTATACCAAGGCAGAGTGATATGAACAATTACCCAAGATAAACATTTCAGCAACAGTTAATTTCTGTACTACTGACTCTGTTACAGCATTGCACTTGGGTCTGAAAGGGCAACATCCGAACAGCAAGCATTGTGTTTTTAATTCCCTTCTTTGTTATTGCCAGCATTGAAACATTGATATTAATTTAAGACAAGTTTCTAAGTGCAAACTCAAGATGTAATTTCTTTGCAGAGTCATTCTTAATATCTGACCACTTACTGTTTGACAGTTTCTTGCCACAAATTAAATACAGATAAACACAGCTGACAATATATGCATAAATCAGTTTATTCATCTTTAAATTCTTGACTTTTACTGCAATATTTCCCTTTTTGAAAAGTCAATCTATCAGGTATCTTATAAAGGATGTTACTAATACAGTGTAACAGGTGTACAATGAAACCATCAAAAATCCTAGTTACTCGCTATTGTAGCAAACAGAGGTTCTGTACTATACTCATGCTAAAAAAATGTCCCCTTTGTAGGAGACAATGAGAGAAAGGGAGAAGAGGTTTAAAACCACACAACTCTCTATTGGTAACATTCAATATACAGTATATAATTCCACACATTGTTCTTCCAGAGTGTTCCTTTATAGGTTGAACAGTGTGACCATCTCTGCCGATTTAACAAAGATGGTTGAAAGAGCACAGAAGCATTTTACTTAAGTGTTGACCTTGATACTTTTCCTAATATGAGAACAAGGATTTCACTGGGATGCAAGGTCTGCACAGTTGATCTAATTTGAACTGCAGTTGAAAGTGGGTCTCTTCTTACTCACCAGTAATAAAATTGTTAACTGGCAAGCATATTTAGTAGTCTAACCCACAGTATTTATCTATCTTATCCAAAAAAAAAAAAATAAGGTGGCTATAACCATCATCTCATCGTTACTGACTTGTATTAACATTTTAAGTTAATCAGTTTTACATTGTTAAAAGAACAACTGTTGAACTACAGTATTTAGTGGAAAATAGCCACCTAAAGAACTGATGACTTCTCCAGCACTACAATTCCAGAACATTTCTTCTCCACGTATTTGTGTATGGAAATGGCATTGCTATAATTCATATAGAGAACAATAAACCATGTGGTCAGTTTTCTGTAAAGTTTTCAGTAAAACTGCAACACAGAGGAGATTTGTGGATGATGTTTGGAGGGAACTTTCCTCTTGAGAATGCAGAAAGCTGCAGGGATGTTAATCATATTTTCTTAATTGACAAATTTTTTTCATCAGATACTTGATTACTTTGAATAATCGAGGAATCTCTACTCTTTATCATCAAATACGAGCACTGTGTCTGGTATTTTACTGAAAACCTAAGCAGAAAAGTGAAGCAGATGTAAACTAAATGAGGACAACTAGATTCCAACCCATGATGCTGGGTCTGTGAGAAGGAATTTGCAGAATTCCTGAAAAAATTATACAAATGTTTCAATGTATAAATCAATTTAACTTTGCCTCACTATCAAAAAATAGCCCCAAGCTCATTCTTACCTTGCTGCCTATATGTTACATCCCTTTCATCATAACCCTGCATCCCAAGTAAGTCAGCAGTAAAGCCTGAATTTAAGACATTCAGTTTAAAGTTTTCCCACCTACTCAAAAACAAAACATTCTTTTTGCTCCATATAAAATCCATTTTCTACATACTATTCTTATTTACAAGGCATCCATTAATAGGATGCAGAGATAAAACTAAATGTGATGTTAAATACAAGTGTGTATAAACAGGATTTGTCTTGTAGCCCTCTACTCCATCTTGTGGATGGAAAAGATATTTCAATATAGGTTAAGTGAGAAAAGGCCTTGATAACAAAATTCATAGTCCTCAAATTTTGAGATTCCCCCATTTTTATGAAGAGGATGAGATTATGAGCCATTTGATGTAAAGGAAAACACTTACCTTAAAAGCAAGGCACACTTTGCGGGCAACTAATTTCTCCATAGCAGTGAGCATTACTGGATATCGAATTTCTTTTCCTTCACTGTCTCTTTCTACTTTTCCATCCAGTGCTGGAGATTTTCGTGCTTCAGCATGAGCATAATCAGGTCCCACTGTATAAACCTGAGTAAAGAATGGGAAACAATAGCTTCAACTTACTGGATGACAACTCTTACTAGATTTTGAGCATTTTTTTGTCCAGATGACCAGAAATTGAATCAATGAATGGTTTCAGTTCTAAAGTTAAATGAGAATAATTCTGTATATTGACGTCTACATTGTTTAGTATGCTCCAACATCATAAGAACCCATTCTCTTAAATGTATGCCTTGATGAATACAGAGCCTCTATCACCTGTCCCGAGTAACCAGGCTGTAAACGTTTATTAGCAAATACCAAAGTATGGGTTTAGGTAAAGAAGTTACTGTAGTAATAGTTTACTATTACTGTCGTACTAATACTGTAGTATTAGTTTACTAATAAGGTGTAATGTTTTAATTAAAACACTAGATAGTTATAATTTGTTACTAACCTTCACCTATTCAGTTTCTATTCCTGGTACTCAAATGTGGCACTTGGTACCACTGCCCTACTGTCAAGTTATTTTGCCTGCCTAAGGAAAAGTAATCTCTGATGGAGGATCGCAAGAATCGTCAGGTAGAAGGGTCTTTTCATCAGATTGGCTGGCCCAGTTGTGGAATCGCTAATAGGGGGAGGCAGCCTTTGGCTGAGGTGTCCAAGACTCTGAACAAATCCGAATCCTAATATGTGATATAATCTACTGTTGAATTCTGCTCTGACCTTGTAATATTTCTATTGTACTATTGTATTGAGGATTACTGGTTTTCTGTTCTGTGTACCGTATTGTATTTACCCCCTTTTTTTGACACCCACTGCACACCCAACCTACTTCGAAAGGGGTTTTTCTTTCAACTGCCTTTCCCAACATTCCTTCCATTTCTTTCCCTACAAGGGTTTTTTGGGAGTTTTTCCTTGTTTTCTTAATAGAGTCAAAGCTGGGGGGCTGTCAAAAGGCAGGGCCTGTTAAAGCCCATTGTGGCAGTCCTTGTGTGATTTTGGGCTATACAAAAATAAATTGTATTGTATCGTAATGTATATTGCCTATTGAGACGTGCAGAGTAGAAAAAGAAGGCAAAACCGATAGCCATTACGAACAATGACATAAATTCTCTTTTTGACACACTATTGTTGAGTACTTTTAGGTGATGATTTATTTAGCAGAAGGGTGTCAAGTACTGCTTCTGGGCTCCATCATACCTACAGCAATATACCTTTACAATGCATTACTGTTGACTGCTCTAGCATTAGTCAAGTCAGACGTTTCTTCTTCTTTGTTGTAGATTTTGTGTGCGTCTGAAGCTGATGGTGTTGTTACTTGTTAAAATATTGCCTGAGCTGATCCAAAAAGTTAAATATTGCCTTAGGATGAATAAAGTACTGTCATGCACACATGTATTATGACTGTTCTCTGGGATTGTATAACTCTTGTAATTCCACCCCAAGCAGAGAGGTAACGCTGTTCTTCACATTTTCTGCGTTTTTGTCCATAAGACCAGAGGATCCAAGACAGGAAGACTTGTGATTAAACTTCTGCATTCTGGGAATGGTTCTAACCTTTTTGGTTTCCACCATATTTGGCCAACACCACAATGAATGAACAGGCATGCTAATGGACTCACTCCAGGAAAGATGTTTTACTTTTTTATGTATTGCCATGTTGCATTTTTTTCCCTTCAGTAGTTGGAGCGTACAGGCTGGTGTCCCAAACCTTTATCTTGTCCTTGGGTTTTCTTTTCACAGTAGCATAACCAGTTATAACTGCTATAACCCACATCATTTGCTAACAGTTACAAGAAGCATTAGCAACAGCACTGTTATACGCTGCTCTTCCACATTAAAACCACTGACAGGTGAAGTAAATGACATTATCTTGTTACAATGACATCTGTCAAGGGATGGGATATGTTAGGCAAGAAGGGAATAATCAGTTCTTGAAGGTGATGTGTTAAAAAAAATAGGAAAAACAGGCAAATTTTGATGGCTAGATGATTGGACCAAAGCATTTCCATAACAGCATGTCTTATGGAGGTTTTCCCTGTATGCAGTGATTAGTACCTACTAAAAGTGGTTCAAGGAAAGACAACCCGTGAAAGCCTCAATGATGTGCATGAGGTGCAAAAGTCTGCCTTCTGGGTCTGATCCAAGAGATCAGCTACTGTAGCACAATCTGGTGAAAAACTTAATACTGGCCATGAGAGAAAGGTGTCTGAACACACTGTGAGCCACACCTTTCTGCATAAGGGGCTTCAAAGCTACAGACTTGTCATAGTGCTCATACTCAATCCTCTCCACTGCCGAAAGCATTTACAATAGGGACATAAGCATCAGAACTGGGACATGGAGCAACGAAAAAAGGCAGCCTAGCCTGATCAATCATGTTTTCTTTTAGGTCAAGTAGACAAATAGGTGACTGTGCATCATTTACCTGGGGAAAAGATGGCAGAAGGATGCACTATGGAAAGCAGGCAAGCTGGAAGAGGCAGTGTGATGTTCTAGACCAGTGGTGGCGAACCTATGGCACGCGTGCCAAAGGGGGCACTCAGAGCCCTCTCTGTGGGCACGCGCGCCTTCAACCCAGCACAGAGTTCGTTACTATAAAGCCAGAGGGATGCGGGACCGGGCTGCTCCCCTCCCAGCTCCCCCTGCGCCGGAGGACTTTTATCACATCACCCTCCCCTCTGCCCAGCAGCCCAATGGGAGTGCTTCCACCCTCTCCTGTCTGGGGTAAGGCGGGCGGCTCACATGCTGCTTGAGGGTGCGGCACGGACTGCAGCCTGTTGAGTCTGTGATTCCCGTGGTGGGGTTGGAGGGGATGTGATATAGCTGGTCCACAGCTCAAAATTGAAAAGGCCAGTTTTAATAGATAATCGCCGCACTCGCGGCTTAAAGGGGGTTATGGTAGAGTGGCCGGAGCGGTTTCCGGGAGCTTTGTGATGCGGGCGGTCCTCGCTTAAGCGCACAGGTGAGGAGTCGTCCGAATCTGTAATTGTTGCCGGGAGATGCTAATCGCCACACCTGATCCACGACCCCATAATATAGAAGAGAAACGTGAGGTGGATGGAAAGGGGATAAAGAAAGAGAGAGATAGAGAGCGAGCGAGCGCACACGGGAAAGGGAATGTAAATGGAAACGGGGGAAAGACCTGCGTGAAACACTTGAGAAGATAGAAGGGATGACAAAGCACAGCACAGTTACTTCTGAAAATGGAATCCTTAAAGTGTGGAATTCTCTGCCAAATAATTTTAAGTCAATGAGGGCACTTGGGATTGCTTTCCTTACTTTGTTTGGAACATCTTATGGTTGTGAGCAGCTGTTTTCATGCTTTGAATTATATCAGCGTTTCTCACCCTTTAAGTACTTGCGACCCAAGTTTTCATAACAGTTTTAAATGCGACCCCCCAAACGTTTTTTTGAAACCCTAATAAAATGTATTCCTATATTTTTTGCTGCCAATACACCGCTACAAGTTTAAAATTTCCCTACGAATACTGAACTTACGCCACATATGGCAACATTCGTGCCCCCTTTTTTGTTACTTTGCGCGGCCCACAGTTTGAGAACCGCTGAATTCTATCAAATCTGACACCAGAAACAGACTAACAGATGACCTGAGTGCTGCATGTGTTGCTCTCAAACTTACAAAGTGTGAGCCAAGGTTAGACAAATTATCAGCATGCATACAACAGCAAAAATCACATTAATTGTTCAAAACCATACCGAATGCAGACTTTTACCTTTCAATAAAAAGTTGTTTGTATCATTGAAAGCTCTGTTATTATGTTTTTCTTTTAAGACAAAAGATGTTAATGTATGAGTTGTTTTCAGGTTAAACCTGTCAGTATTCAGGTTAAATTGCCGTGTTGGCACTTTGTGATAAATAAGTGAGTTTTAGGTTGCAGTTTGGGCACTCGGTTTCTAAAAGGTTCGCCATCACTGTTCTAGACAATGTTCTTCTGGAAAACCTTAGGTCCTGGCATTCATGTGGTTGTTATTCTGCCACGTACCACCTACTCAAAGATTGTTGCAGACCACATACACCCCATTATGGCTATGGTATTTTCTGATGGCAGATGCATATTTCAGCAGGATAATGCTCCCTGCCACATTGCACAAATTGTTCAGAAATGGTTTGATCAACACGACAGAGTTCAAAGTTTTGACTAGGCATCCAAATTCCTCTGATCTCAATAAAAAAAGAACTGCAGGACTTAATGGTTCTGATGCAAAACAAGTCAAGTTGGGGAGCATGCACTAATACAGTGCGTTGCAGCACCCACTACACAACAAAACAACTCGGGATGCAAGTTGGCAACTCCCCAGAAAGACACGCGGTCCAGTCCCACCCTCCGGAAATGACCCTCTATCTGCCGCAGCCAGGTGTTACATGGGCGACCCCTTGGCCTGGTCCAGCCACTCGGGTCCCCAACAATGAGGATCTTACCAGCTGGATCACCCTTGGGGAAATGCGCCACATAGCTGTAGTGCCATAACTGATGCTCCCTCACAATGCAGGTAACGTGCCTGATTCGGGATTCCATGAGCAACCGCTCATTCGACACAAAGTTGAAAGAACGGTACCCAAGGATATTCCGGAGAGACACAGTACCAAAGGAGTCCAGTCTTTATCTCAGGTCACTAGATAGTAGTGCTGGGCGATATGACGATATATATTGTGGGGACGATAGAAAAGTGTCTATCGTCCTATTTCTCTTCTATCGTTTCTAACCTAATTTTATCAATTACTAAAGAAAATATTGCATTAAATAGGCTATGACAAATGTATGATAATGTCTTGTCGCTATGCAATGCATACTCTACCCTTTATATAAGTGATAATCAAGAATAAAAATGAGCTTTTTCGCAAAGAAACTCCGTCTTGTGGTTTTGCGACATGACGCTTTACATTGTTGCGACATGCTTTACGCTAGTTAACTCGTGAGTGCTTAAAGATGGAGACGCAAGAGGTTAAAGATGAATGCCCGGAGTCGCAACAAACTGAAACTGCTATGCAGGCAGCAGCCCAAGAAGTACTTTTACCGAAACGTGGGGGTACGTCAGTGATTTGGTTGCATTTTGGCTTCAAGAGCTCTGACACGGAGCAGAAGACAGTCATGTGCAAACTCTGCCAAAAGACTGTTTCCGCGCCCGACGCTAACACAACAAACCTCTTTTACCACTTGAAGAAGGTCCACGAAAAAGAATATGGGAGAATCGAAGAAATGCGACGTAAAGAAAGTTGTGAAACAGCCCGGGCAAGTGGCGAGAAAAAATATAGCCAGCCTAAAATTAAAGAGTCTTTCATAAAAAGCACACCGTATGAAAAAACGTCCCAGCGCCATAAAGAAATCACATGTGCCATCTTGCATTACATTTGTAAAGGCATGACCCCCGTGTATGCAGTTGAGAAGGGTAGCTTCCGAGACCTCGTCAAAGTCCTTGACCCAAGGTACGTTATGCCCAGTCGTAAGCACTTCAGTAAAGTCGAGTTGCCTCGCTTATATAACGCATGCCGGGCCCAAGTAGAGAAGGATGTTCGCAGTGTGGTCCATTATGCCTTGACAACTGACCTGTGGACGAGCAGAGCTACGCAGTCCTACATGAGCGTAACCATCCATTACATCAGCAAAGACTGGATCCTCTGTGCTCGCTGTTTGCAGACTGCGTACTTTCCAGATGACCACACGGGAGCCATGATAGCCCAAGGTGCGTTACTCGTGCAGTAATTTGTATGAGGTACTTTTAGTTTACTGTTCTGTCATTTTTACTGTAGTAATTCCGAGAAAGACCCCCTAATAAAATATTTATCTATCTAGGTCTGAGAGATGCACTGGAGCCATGGGGACTGCAAGAATGCCACCTTGTCTGTGTCACCACGGATAATGCCACTAATAACATCTCTGCAATGGAACTGAATGAGTGGGAACGGCTACAATGCTTTGGTCATCGTCTACAGCTAGCCATTGGTAAGTGTAAAACAATCTAAAAATTGCCTAGTGTAATATTGCAATTGGAATACTATACTAACAGCAAAAATATTAGTGAATTGAGATTAGTTTGGTTATCCTGTGTTATGTTTGATGTACAAGACATTATTATTGAACAAGTTATACTCGCCTACATTTTATTCATTATTTATTATTTTACCTGTTATGGCAAAAACTGAATTCTGATACTTGCTGCCCACAGATCTAGTTGTATTACCATACTTTAATTGTAAAAATCAATCCATAAAATGGTTAAGGAACACATGATCAAGTTAAAATGTCAAAATATGTTATTAAATTACATACTTTTCCATTTGATCCAAACAGAGAACGCTCTGAAAGCTCTCACACCAGCATCTACAAAGCAGGCTGTGGAACGTGCAGTTGGAGTCTGTAAAAAGGTGGTCAGTGCCTTCTCCAACTCATGGAAGAGAAAACGTGACTTGGCCAAGGCACAAGCAGTGCTGGGCTTGCCTCCCCATCAGCTCATCACTGAAACCCCTACAAGATGGGGCTCTCGGCAGCAGATGATAGAGAGGTTCCTTGAACAGGAGAAAGCTCTTTCACAGGTCCTCCTTGCAGACAAGAAGGTGAGACATGGACATTGGACATTACACACTGATTCTTTTCATTGTGGATTCTGATTTGTTTGTAGCCTAGATTCACCTCATGATAGTAACCCATTTTCTTTGCTTGCTATCTGACTTAGGCAAGACACCTGGTGCCAAGCTGGCAAGACATGGTGGTGCTAGAGTCCTTAAACACAGCACTGGGTCCACTGTTCGAGTTTATTGATGCTTTGTCAGGGGAGAAGTATGTCAGCGTGTCTTTTCTGAAGCCGGTACTGCACCTCTTTAACAACGAAATCCTCAGCCAGCAGGATGGGGATACAGAGCTCACAAAAGCAATAAAAGTGGGCATTCTCAAGTACCTTAATGAAAAGTGTGATGACCATACCACCAACAACCTTCTGGACATGGCGACACTTGTTGACCCACGGTTTAAGACAGCCTACATGAAGGAAGAGAGGGTGGAATTCATAAAAATGAGAGCTGCAGCAGAGCTGGTGGACATGGCGGCACCTGAAAGTGCACAAACAGAAGCAGCCTCCATTTCGTCCACAGCTGCTGAAGATAATCCAGAGCTTCCCTGTCCCAATCCCACAAAGAAAACAAAGAAGAGTTTGGGTAGCTACTTCAAAAAGGTAGGTCAAGGTACCACCCACTCCCAGCCAAGCAGAGCATCCATTGAACTGGAGCTCTCCATGTATCTTCAGGCACCTGGGCCTGACTCGGAGACCGACCCTCTGGAATGGTGGAGGCAGCATGAGTTGAGTTTCCCATCGGTGGCCAGGCTCGCCAAGAAGTACTTATGCATTCCCGCTACTAGTTCTTCATCTGAAAGGGCCTTCAGTGCGAGTGGGAACATCATCACATGTAAGAGGTCATGTCTTAAGCCAAACACAGTTGACCAACTTGTCTTCCTCGCACTCAACCTATAAATTTGACAGAGACATTTTTTCTACTTTTACAAAGTAGCCTTTTATGTTTGCACTTTTATTCATGGCTAATGCCTTAAACAGTGTTATGTTCAACTCTGATATTTACTTTTGATACTTTATTTTGGTTTGCAAACTTTGCACTACAAGGTTGAAAAATGTTTTGTGTTTATTTTTTATAATTGAGTGCTTTTCTGCTCAGAAACTTGAAATGGTTGTGCACTTTAATTTTTTTATTTTAAGTAAAGTTTATTTTGATAATACTATTTAAATAACTATGATGTGGATAAAAAAAATGTGAAGGCTACTGTAGCTCTACCTCCACCACATCTGTTGTCAGTTGATACATTTATATTGCTAAACTAAAATGTATTTTTCTCATTTGTGACAGTTCAGTTAAATGTCACTTCAAAATAAAGTTGCAAAAAAAAGTATGCAATGATATTTTTGTCAAACTTTTCAGAGAATAACTGAAAACGTACTTTATTGTGGGTGGTATATCATAATATATATCGTTATCGTGATATAAAATAATCCATATCGTGATATATGATTTTTCCATATCGCCCAGCACTACTAGATAGCGTCCATGTCTCGCAAGCATATAGCAAGACAGGAAGCACCAGGACTCGGACCTTTGTCCTTTTGCATAGATATTGGGAGCGCCACAAACCCCTTTCCAGTGACCTCATGACCCTCACCCCGCTCTCCCAATACATCTACTGACTTTATAGGAAGAGTCACCAGAGACATGAATGTCACTGCCAAGGTAAGTAAACCTCTCGAACAAGGTTGACACTCACTCCGCAGACAGACACTGCTGATGGCTGTGCCCCAAGAGGTCATTAAAGTCCTGGATCTTGGTTTTTATCAAGGGCACTCACAAGCCCAGACACTCAAGAATCCTCGCACGCCCCTGATCAGAGCCTCCATTGACTCCGTGAAGATCACAGCATCGTCAGCCAAGTCAAGATCTGTGAATCTTTCTTCACCAACAGATGCCCCAAAGCCGCTGGACCCCACGACCTTGCCCAACACCCAGTCCATACAAGTATTGAACAAAGTAGGAGCAAGAACACACCCCTGATGAACCCCAGAATCAACAGGGAAAAAAAGAAGTTCTGCCTCCACTCTGCACAGTACTCACAGTACCAGTGTATAGGTCGGCCATGATATCCAGCAACCTCAAGGGGATCCCGCGAACCCTCAGGATGTCCCACAGGGCAGCTTGACCAACTGAGTCAAGCGTTTTATGAAAATCGACAAAGGCTGCAAAGAAACTGCTGATATTCGCTTTTGCACTCCATGAGAACCCTCTGTGCCAGGATGCGGTCGATGGTAAGACTTCATAGGCGGAAAACCAGACTGTTCCAGTCGCTGGTAGGTGAGCAAGTGATCATGGATCCTATTAAGGACGACTCTAGCAAGGTCAAATGATGCAAAACGGTGGTGCCAAATACCACAGAACACCTTCAGATGTCTTCAGGTGTCCATGCCTCGACAGGTCAAAGCGGTTTTGGCAGCAAGAGGGAGATCTACACAATATTAGGCAGGTATAGTAGTTTTAATGTTGTGGCTGATTGGTCTATATATTATTATTTATTTTGTAATCACAGCAAACAACAATCACATTAAAAACAATGTTATATTTCAGTCAAAGGTCCCCCCAGGCTGAGGTTCAAATATCATAATTATATCTAGTTTATTAATGTTTATGTTAACAGTGCTAATTATTTAATTATTTTATATATCTAATTTATTTATTAATTTTTATGTTAATAGTGCTGATTATTTAAGTACCGTAGATCCCGGAATACAAGCCGACCCGGTATATTAGCCGATCCCCTTCTCTACCGACTAAATTACATGTATTTGCCGATGACCGGTATTTAAACCGACCCCCTTTCTCCAAGCAAAATTTTCTAAATTTCCTTAAAAGTGTCTCTTCGGGTATATTTATAATGTTTATCGGCGAGAATTTGAGACTGCCAGCATTTTTGATGGAAACTAGGAAGTGATTGCGGAGAAGTTTGGTAAATTGGAACCTTTGTGTTGAAACTACAGTATATACGCAAATACGGTACATCGGCGGGTGGATTTCCGGAGACTTGTTATAAATTTGATTAAATTAAATACGCAATACAGTGGACCCTTGACTTACTAACTTAATTCGTTCGCAAAGGCTAACCCAAAATGCATTCCAAATCTCCCACTACAACACTTACTTAACCTTTTCATAATAAAAAACACCAATATTTTTTCTAATGTACTAACCAAAAAGTTATAAAAAGTGCCTAGCCTACTTCGATTAGGCTAGGAGCATGGTGGCGCGCAGCGGCTCAGGGCTCTCCTTTTCAGTGCACTTTTTTGTTGTTTTTGTACTTTTTTTTGTCCTTGTTTGTGCACGATCGGTTCGGCGAACATCCGCTACACCATTCAGAACCTTATAGACATCGGTGTCCAGAGCCAGACATCTGTTTTGAGTGTTTTTCATCACACGCACAACATCCCAGACAACATAGCGAGACCAGCGGGCTCTCCGTGGTTTGTTGTCGGGTCTAGGAGACGACACAGACGGAGGAGGGAAAGAAAGCAGAAGCGGGGCCGCAGATACGCCGTTATGCTAAGGCTAAAAAACAACCATACAAGCCCTATACAGAACTTTTTTCTGCACTGAAGGAGCTGCTTTTAATCTCATTGTAGATGCGTATAGTGACAGTAAAAGGCATTCTATTCTAGAAACAATTTCATACTGTACTCACCATTTAAATTTGACATCTTTGGGCTGCAGGAAGGGAAAGGAGGAGATATTTCCACACAATGTCCATCTTCGTTTCGAAATTACATCCACAAACACATGTATCTGGGCTCCGACTGACGCTACTAACGCTCTCGGTTGTTTGTTTACAATCGCGCAAGCGGATACACGTGACCGCATCCGTTTCGTAACGCAAGATGTGGATCGTGAATCAAAATAAATTTTATTTTAAACTTCCCGATAATTTATTATAAATTTTATTAATAAAATCAACTAAAACACTTTTTTGAATAAATTCTTTATTTAATTTAAAGTACCGGCATGCAAAGTTACTTTTTCATCTGAAAGATGGCTCTGTTGTTTCGTCATTATTTACTTCCGTATTCATCGGCAAAACCGGCATTGCGCTGGAAATCTGGAATCTGAAATGATACTCGTTGTATAAACCGAACCCCAAACTCCAAGCCAAAAATCTAGGACGAAATTCTCGGCTTGTATTCCGGGATCTACGGTATATGTCATTGTGTACCATGTGATGTTCCATGTGTTTTGTGGGTGGTCCCCCAAAGGGTTGTGGCCTTTTTCAATTTTTTTTTGACTTGTACATTTCGGATTGGGACTCTGTTCGCTTTTAGGATTGCTGTTTGAAGGCACTAACTTTTATGCCGTTATTCTACTCAGAGCTTATCTTTGTTAACACAGCGTTTGTAGAAATCATTTTATAAAACCTTTGTTTCCCTTTTGTGACTAGCTGGGTTTTGATGGTTTTATCCCCTCTACTTGGCATTTTGAATATTTTTTGGGACTTGCTGTACTTTGAGAATCTGTAGTTTATAACACAGTAACACCCAGTGCCCATCCTTCCATCGTATGTTATACATAGTATTGACTCAGAGGCCCTACTGGTCAACAAATGCCTGCAGAAACAACTCCATGTCCTCTCTGTATTGAAATACCTATATAAATAATTAAATTAAATTATAAAAAATATAACCAATTCATCTAACAATCTCATTGTACATGTAAAAAGTGTGCACATGTAAAACAAGATTTATTTAAAACAACTACCTCTATAATGTGAATATAATAGCCTCTTTAATAAAACAAAAACCTGTGGGTTAGGATCAAAACATGAACTGGCACAAAAAAAATAAAAAAAGTCGTCCAACAATGTGGTAAACCGTTAAAAGGAGAGCAGGTGGATACCGATTTTGAGTGAGGTGGTTACATACCTCTGTCTAGCATGGAGGTCACATGTTTTCTGTCAGGAGTGGAGCCTTACACATTACAGTGGCTGCAGCCATACACTCTTGTTCAAATCCTGGTGCTGCTAATTTTTATTTAGGCATTTTATTTTAAGGATTAACAGTATAAAAGACAAGTTCATCATCAACTCAACAACCCTTTCTCTCTGAATAAAAAGCTAGGTGTTTAAAATTCAGTCATCCATTTTTTCAAGTTGATTTAGCCAGTAAAGGGTTAGAAGGAGCTGAAACCTATACCAGCAATATCAGACATAAGGCTGAAAACAGCACTGGATGAAAAAATTTAAATGGGGGAAATTTCTACATGAATGAACAAGTATCCAGATCACTTAAAACTGTTGAAAGATGTGGGATTTACTTGCATTTATGTGGCTAACTCCTATCTCATGTAGGAGTTACAAATTCATTATTTAAGCACCTAAATCAGTTTTCTATCTCTATATATAATCTTCATTTGGATCTTGATCTTTGTTTGTCCGCGAATGAATTAGAAGAAGCACTAGATGGCAATAGAGAGAGAGCTAAAACATAGGCATTGCATTAAGAATCTCCTCCAGGCTTATACTACTGAAGACTGTAGTACGCCAGTCACACCTCAAAACACAGACATTCAAACTAAACAAATTGTTGTGCTTTAAATTAACTAAAGTGATCTTCATTTAGATCTTGATCTTTGTTTGTCCGTGAATTCCACGCATGCGTAGACCACCTTCCAGTTTAGTACGTTGTTATGACTCACGGATGTCAACAATGTGTCGGAATAACGAAAGGGGTGGTGGACAGTGTTACGCTGGTTAGCTCCTGAGGCCTGGTTAGAGAATGAGATTGCCGAAGATAAAAGGTACGTGCCTAAGTAACATATGAATGAAAGAAAGACAGTGGGTAAAATGAATGACAACGTAACAGCACGTTCCGGAAATTATTATTGTTACGTTGTAGCTGGCGAGTGCTGCGTGTCTCACAGTTGCTCACATGTCAGTGAAGTGATCCCTATTTATGCTTTAAAGAGCCTGGATACCTATGTGTCCCCCTTTTATAACCATTGCTCCATGTATATTTCCTTACTCTTTGGATTGCCACAAAACAACCTGCGAGATTGGAGAAAGGTTGAGAAGAGATCGTGAGAGGAAACGACAGTGTCATGAAAACGAGACGGACTGTGAACGGACAGAAGCAGAAATGCTCCTACACCACCACATAATTACGATTCGGACAGTGATTCCGAGTAGGCTGTTCCTATCGAATCAATATCCAAGGGTTTTCATTTGTAATTTTGTTTCCCTTATAAAAAATCATAATGCTGTGCGACGAAGGGCCCAATTCACGACTGGCAGCCGCATTTAAACAGGGAGCCCTTCACAGACAACTTTAACACGCGCAAACATAGTTGGGCACACATGGCTAGTTATGGTATACTTTTAAAAACAGAATAAGCCTGTAACTGCATTTGTGGTGGGCTTCCAAGTAGTTCAAAATAGTTCAAATGCATTCGTAGAAAGGCATTCCAGCAATAGTACGACTCATTGCACAAGAAAAAAAACTCCACAGTCCAAATGTATTCATCTGAAAGATTTTAGTGAAATTCAAAGGAAACAGTTCACACAAAACAAGGAACAAAGTTGACAGGTAATATATGCAAAAAAGGGAAAATTCTTGTTTATAGTATTCTTCTTGAGGATTAAGTATCTAGGTTACATTTGTTAAGGTTTCTACATGTTATTTCATTCACGGCATAAACATACATATGATTAGAAAATTATATGCCCTTAATGCCTATCTGACTAACAGTTCATATTTCTTTCTAGCTGTTGTATCCAGTAGGCGGCAACACCAAGCACCAAACTCCAAACCCAATTATGCCCAATATACTCATATGTTCAAATAATGGATTTTTAACAATACAGCACAACCAATAATCACACAAAACGATGACTCTTTCCTCTTCTTCCACCTCCAGTTGAGTGTTGCCTGCTACCTCCCGACACTGACTTAGAGGTAAGGCAGCAAACTCCTTTTATGCCAGACCCAGAACATTTTCCAGTGACCCAGCATGATTTGTGGGGAGCACTTCCAGGTTGTTTGAGAACAAAGGCAGCCCTTCACCATCAGTGCCCCCTTGCAGCACCCAGGGACCTCAACACTTCCCATGAACACCTGCAGGTGTCAAAGCTGGGATGCCTCCAGTGGACCACTGCCACCAAACACATGGGGGATGGAACTGCTCCAGGCCTCAGGCTCCTGCTTGTCCATCCCCTGGTACCTAAAAACTTGGCGGGGTGGTGTTTCTGAGGTGAAGGATATGCACTAACATCTGGACGGTGTCCAGTTCAAATCCCATTACTTCCAGAAGGGTTCCTACTCTGTTGGGCCCTTGAACAAGGCCCTTAACTTCAAAATTGCTCTGGGGTGCTATACAATAGCTGACCCTGCACTGCAGCCCCCAAAGTTCAAGCAAAAAGAATTTCCCCTCTGGGATTAGTAAAGTGTACCAAGAGTAATGCAGTCATCCAGCCAGGATATCCATCTGTCCCCCATAGCTTTCACACTGTCAAACTTCAGTGTGAAAGTTATTCTATAGTCACAATGAGCTGAACATTACGGACATTTCTTAGTTTACAGCGGATTAAACTAAATCTTCCCTTGTAAAGCTACATAATATTCAGGTTTATTCTGAGCAAAAATGAAGGTAAATTCGCCATTAACTTAAAGGATATGGCTCTTACAAGCTGTAATGGATTGCACACGTGGACCGTTATTCTGGCCAGAATTGTACAAGGATCCTTACCCGGCTGGGAGACCAGTATAATGGAAGGACGGGGGAGATGAATGCTATTAAATATCCTCTCCCCCCATAAACTAGGTGGCAGCCCCCCTTGGATTAGGATCCCCATGTAGATGCCTGCAGATCATGCTGGAACCTGTAGTAGCGTGATGCAGCTCTGTTGGGTTCCATTTGGGCCACCAAGGGAAACCAAGGGAATTAATAATCCCTACTTTGTGGTTCTTCCGTGTCACCCGGAAGTAATTCCACTGGGCTATGCCCTAGCACCGGAAGTACTCCCGGGTCCAAGATAAAAGGAAACACCCTGCCACATCTGGGTAATTGGGAGTCAGGTAAAAGTGAACAAAGCTTGCCTGAAGGAATGGAAGAAGAAAGAGAAAAGGAAAGGAATTCTGTTGATTTATGTCATTGTTGCAGCCTTTTTACAAGGTATTTGACACAAACCTTTTATGTTTTACCAACTGATATCTGTGAAGTTGTGTGTGATGTTTGATGTGCTGCAACACCCCCTACTGGTCACAAACCCTTATACAGTAATACCTTGGGGTAAACTAATCCTCAGAGAAAAAAAAAAAAAAACCTACTTTTAAATGAAATCAGCATAGTGCATGTTATGACCACATGGACATGTTCAAGTACCAATCTGCCAGAGTACTAGGTTAATGATTATATGGCTGTCTTATACACAATAGCCATTGTCTGTTCCTGAAACTGTATGCGCTGTAGAGCATGAAGTTATTATACTTTAGTTCTTAGCTGTTTTACATGCACTGTAGTTATATTAAGAATTTTTAAGAAGTAATACATTTGCCTAGTGTTGCACTAAAACATAAAGCAACCCCTTTAAAAGTTAAAATGCAAATTATAAAAACAGTAGAAGTGGAAGAAAAAAAAAAATACGCCCTGTAGCAGGATTATTTAGGTTAACAGATGGTAATGAAAGGAGCTGGGGTCAACAAATGGAAGAGGGAGGGATATGGATAGAGAATACTTAACTACAAGCACTTCAAATATACTTCTCTGCTACTAAAGTCCAACACCCTAGGTGTGTGGCCATTGGCAAATCCCCTTAAGGATACTGACTTGGATAGTTTCACAAAGTTGGGGAAAATAAGGAAGATAGTGCTCCCTGTATAGCACATCTGGTGTCTTCAACGTTTACACAGTGAATGAGGAAGATGAGAGTGTATTGAGCCACATGAAAGGATCTTAAGGTGGCAGCGCATGGCAATGGTCTTGTAGGCCAACCAAGAAAACTGTCAGCTGATGGCATGATTGCACCCTCCTGAACTAGCACCCCTGCACACTAGCATTTTTTTGAGAAATATTTATTGTTCATTATTTATATGACATGTAATTTACAGATTAGATTTAAGACATGAGGTTTCTATACTTTTTCATTTTTTGGCAAGTAAAATACAGACAATTTTGACATTTTGACAATGATAATGCAAGCACAATTTTTATGATTCCAACTGTGGGTGAACAGTTCAAATAGCTAAATATGCAGCATGTTTTTGGATTTTATCATAGCAATTTCTATGGACACATCTTCAATAATGTTGTACCTATGTTAAAATTATGTACCCAAAACCATGCTGTTCTTAAACCACTTTCCTTAACATTTTTTCTTACCTTAACATCAGTGCCATCAGTTGGCATAAATTCCTCATAAATATATGAGCCAGTCTTGCGCACACTACTCTCTGGAGAATAAACACTGCTGCGACTCCCAATCTGTAAAATAATAAAACTAAAAAAAATGACTTAAAAATTACTTATTCCTATATAAAGCACAGAAGGACTATAAATCCAAAATCTTGTACAATGGTAGCTGAAGTTGATATAGGAAAAGCAAGTCGTCAAGTTGGAGAGCATGCATTGGTACAGTGAGTTGCCGCACCCACTACACGACGAAACAACTCGGGATCCCGGTTTGCAACCCCCCAGGCAGACACGTGGTCCAGTCCAACCCTCCGGAAATGACCCTCTATCTGCCACAGCCAGGTGTTACGTGGGCGACCCCTTGGTCTAGAAACGCGCCACATGGCCGTAGTGCCATAACTGATGCTCCCTCACAGGTAATGTGCCTCATTTGGGACTTCATGAGCAACCGTTCATTCGACACAAAGTCAAACCAACGGTACCCAAGAATTTTCCGGAGAGACACAGTACTCACAACCATATAGCAAGACAGGAAGCACCAGGACTCTAAAGACTTGGACCTTTGTCCTTTTGCATAGATATCGGGAGCACCACACACCCCTTTTCAGCGACCTCATGACCCCCCCATGCTCTCCCAATCCGTCTACTGACTTCACAGGAAAAGTCACCAGAGACATGGATGTCACTGCCAAGGTAAGTAAATCTCTCAACAAGGTCAACACTCTCTTCGCAAACAGACACACTAATGACCTCTTGGGCACAGCCAGCAGCAAAGGCCTGGATCTTGGTTTTATCCAGGACACTCGCAAGCCCAGACACTTAGACTCCTCACTCAGTCTCTCGAGCGTCCTGATCAGAGCATCATCAGCAAAGTCAAGATCTGTGAATCTTTCTTCACCAATAGATGCCCCACAGCCACTGGACCCCACGACCTTGCCCAATACCCAGTCCATACAAGCATTGAACAGGGTAGGAGCAAGAACACACCCCTGACAAACCCCAGAACCAACTGGGAAAAACACAGAGGTCCTGCCTCCACTCTGCACAGCACTCACAGTACCAGTGTGTACAGGCCAGCCATGATATCCAGCAACCTCGAGGGGATCCCGCGAACCCTCAGGATGTTCCACAGGGTAGCTCTATCAACTGAGTCAAACGCTTTATGAAAATCACCAAAGGCTGCAAAGAAACTCTGCCAATATTCGTGTTTGCGCTCCATGAGAACCCCGTGCACTGCGACTCCTCTCGATGATATCCAGGGTGCCCTGCGAGATGGAACACCGGTAACACCAACACAACCCTCAGCAACCTTCAGGGTCTTGTCACGGAAGATCTCCCACATCACATTAGGATCGGCAGTCGTATCCAAATCTAAACGTTCCTCACACAAACTGCGTGCAAACTCATTACAAACAGCCTGGTCTTGGAGTCTGGCCAAGTCCAGGCTCATTTTCCTAGTAGGTGGTAACCTGCTGGATCTAAGCTGGATCCTAAGAGTAGCAACAAGAAGTCTATGGTCAGAATTCACAAACTGGGCACTTCTGTAGATCCTGCAGTTTTGCAAGAGCCTCCAGGGTCTGCCCACGAGGATGTGATCGATCTCTTTCACCGCACCACCAGTATTGGAGTACCAGGTCCAATGATGCGGTTCAGGGCACTGGAACCAGGATCCAGCGATTCGCAGCCCCTGACCTTTTGCAAAGTCAAGGAACATGGAGCCACTTTCACCACGGTCACCAGACCCATGGGGACCGAGACAATCGTCATAGCCAGCCCTGTCAGTGCCAGTGGTTGCACTGAAGTCATCCATGACCAGAGCAGTGTCACCTCGTGGGCACCCATCAACCACAGAGCGAAGCTGCGAATAAAATGTCTCCCTCGCCGAGACATCACCCACCGTGGTCGGAGCATACACTCAGACAACAGACAAGTAACCCAGAGAGTGCCGTAATCCGAGTCCCATAATACGCTCGTTGAAAGAAGTGATATCGGACACCATCGGAAGAAGCCAATCTGCTACAGCAATAGGTATTCTCCAAGTATGACAACCATCAGACCCACCAGACCAATAAACGGTGATCCACCTACAGAGATCTGGCCAGTCCCCGGTCTGCGCACCTCAGAGAGTGCCACCACTGAAATGCGGAGTTTACGCAAGCATGATGACTAAATACAGAACATACCTTTCTAAAAAGTCGCTGACTTCCTCCACCAGCAGAAGTAGGATAATAGATGTATACATTGTGATCCTCCGCACTAACAGGTTTCTCAACAAATGGCTTTTGAAAAATCTCTCCATTCACTTCTACATGGTCCTCTCCTTCAATCAAATTACATTCTAATAAGCAAACAGAAAAAATAAATATATATTTAAAGTCACACCTGTACAATTGCAAATTATAGCATAAATTACAGCATGCATCTTTATAATCTTAGAGTCTAACCTCAAAGCATCCATTTCATACAGTCTCTAAAATTCAACATTTAAATTAAAAATATCTTCACATTTGATACTTAATATACAGTGCTAGACAGAATACGCATCTACTTAATCAAGCAGCTACTTTCTGAGACTGAAAAATCACTACCATTCAGTTACAGATTATGGGCTAACTAGTTCATTAATTAGAACTATCACCAGAAAGTGATATTTGATAAATTCTATTATTGAGTGCATCTTGAGTATCTCTGCAACTTAAGCTGCTTTCCAAGGACCCGTTTCTGGTTCAAGTCCTATATTTGTAAGTGGACAATTAAAAAAATGGAAGAAGTGCATACTCCTCAGTAATCTCCTGGCTCAAGACCTATTATTGTCATGTCTATGATTTTCTTCAGAAATAATGTGACCCATAACAAATAAAACATCCACTTTTTAAGTGCTTCGTGCAAACGTCAGGAAAACAATCCTGTTCATGTTGGTGTGCTGTGCTTCCATCTTCCTACACTGTTATTGATACAGTATATTCTATCACTTTCTAATATTTCTTAAATTATCTTCAACACTTTGCTAATTATTTGGACATTTTGTTTTTGGAATTTCGATATAGCAGGTTAGATAATAGATGGATATTTGTTTCTGTTACTCCCATTTGGGATATTTGTTAAACAATGGAAATATGCTCTACAAATAAAATGTAAAAAAAAAAAAAAATAATCCTGATTCTTATCATTAAAACAGGCACAGGATCTTGAGCAGTCCCCTAATTTTACTGAATGACAAATCCTACAGTCAAGAATTTTTCTTTGTCATATTGTTATTTAAAAACACTGAAACTCAATTTTTTTATTATTAATAAATGGCATTGCTTTATGCTAGAAAGAAATCTTAATATTAACAAAAACAAAGGCATGAAGGCATGAGAAATTCTCTCTTATGGTAAGGGTCAAAGTTGGCGAGATAATATATTGCACACCACATACACCTCTTCATGTCTATGGTACTCCCTGATGGCATTGGCCTCTATCAGAAGGATAATGCGCCCTGCAAAACTGCAAAAATTGCTCAGGAATGGGTTGAGGAAAATCACAAAGAGCTGAAGGTGTTGATTTGGCCTCCAAATTCCCCAGATCTAAATCCAATTGAGCTTCTGTAGCATATGCAGAAAAAACAAGTCCGATCCATGGAGGCCCCAAGCTGCAACTTGAGGAAATTAAAAGGATCTGATGTAAACACCTTAATGTCAAAAGGGGGCAAACAATGCATCTCCAAAGCAGATCATAAATGTCCACTTTTCATTATATGGTATTATTAAGGACTGCATTATATTTACATTATGTTATTTGGAACAGTTACCCCAAACCTAGGGCTGCACGATAACAGAAAAAATGATTATCACGATTATTTTGCTCAAAATTTTTATCACGATTAATAATGACGATTATTCCTTTGGTAATGAACTTTTATTCACTTGTGTATTCTTATTGCACTTTACAGCCACAAATAAAGAAAAATAAACAAACCTCCCTTAAGGTTTTGTGGTTTTTATCGTCATTGTGCAACTTGACGGAACACAAGGTTGTGTCTTGAGCGTAATATGCATTAAACAAAAGTATTGCGTTTCATTAAAAATGGTATGAAAGAATCATTTGTTCTTTTGTGATAAAACCGAAATAAAATAAAATAAAATGCTATTTGAGTACGTATCTAATATCACGTGAGTGCGTGGCGCTTAAATATCGTTTAATAAATAACGTCACTGACTAAAGACTGTTGGTAAAGAGCGCACTGTCATTTGGCCGTCTTAAAAGTAGCCGAAAATGCGCACAGCTGCGCCTCATTTAAAAATTACCACTGCCACAAGCGGAAAACACGCAAAATTATTTTATTTCAAAACGAAACCACTTTGTATGGTGCTTTCTGCCGGTGCAGAATAGGGTCCTGAGTCGGAGGAATAAACACTTTTCGAACATAAACGCAGTACCTAAACCGAAAGGACATAAAACAAATGGTGAAGGTGAAATTTTAATCGCACGCTGTCAAAAAACGGTCACAGTCAAGAGCTCTTCTGTTTTGTACGCGAAAGAGCTGTAGTAACAAAATGACGTTACGCGTTCATCATTTTTGCCACGCATGCGTACCTGTTATGTGCACCCCTGATTATAATATCACTAAAACAACAACAACAATTAATATTTTTAAATTGCCAAATTGTTTCAATATATCTGGGGAAAAAAAACATACAACTTACCGATGGCTAAATGAAGTCTGTGACCAAAGCAGTGTAGCCTCGGCCAGTTATTCACAGATGCTGCCCTAATCATATTAGCTGCGTTGTCTGTTGTGATGCACACAAGTCTTTCTTCCACCAAGCCCCAAGCGGACATCGCTTCTTTGAGGCCCACTGCAATAAACTCCGCTGTATGGTCTTGTGGGAAAAACGAAGTTTGCAAAAGCTTGCTTTTCATCTCAAACTCGCTGTCAATAAAATTAACTGTCAAGCTCAAATACGGTTCCGCAGTTCTTCTTGACCATAAGTCGGTCGTGGCAGCAAAATATTCAAGGCTGAGCCTGAGAATTTCTCTTTCTATTTCTTTTCGGCATTTTGCATACAGCGAGGGGGGCGCAACATTGGAAAAATGGTTGCATGAGGGAATGCTATATCTTTTATCAAGTGTTGCGATCATTTTTTTTAAACCCCTCACTGCTCACGGTGGTTACTGGACACATATCCTTGGCTATATGGTATGTGATCGCCCGGGTGTTATTTCCCGGTGTCTTTGAGAGCTAGGCAGATATGGTATTGTGTTGAACAATGTCCCTGATATTGTTGTCTGTGTTGTGGATGGCTGGTAATTTTTTGTTGTTGCTGTTTGTGCCTTCAGTCGTTGAAATTCTTGATAGTGTACTTTGTGGTGGCTTTTAAGGTGGTTGATGAGGTTTGTTGTGTTACCTTGGGACGTTTGGACGGAACAGGAGCAAAGTTTGCACAAGACTCGTAACTGATCAACATCACATTCCTCGAAACCGAAATAGTTCCAGACAACTGAGTATGACCCCTTTTTAGGAACTAACGATCGCACTTCTGCACCTTCCTCACGTTGCTCCGCCATCATATGTTTATTCTGACTGACTGTTATTGCTGCTATTGACTTCTACTGGTTCAGAAAGCGCTTGCAATCTAGATGCAGTAACGTCATAGTGACGCAGTCCAATCCGTAAACTCCGCCCATAAAAAACAGTTTGGTCTTTATACTGTAAAATCGCGACGATATTTATTAACTGATCGTGGGTCATAAATATCGTTATCGTGACAAAAAAAAGATTAATCGTGCAGCCCTACCCAAACCTATCAATTTGAATAGGTGATAAAGGAAAAAATCATATTAAGTAACAACTCAAAAATACTAAAATACTCCAAAGGTTAGCAAAGTTGTCACTGGCAGTGCACTTGTTACTTAGGTTACCTTACAGCACAACTGTTTACTTTTATTATGGTAGTGTCATTGCATTTATGGTCACGGTCTACTACAACACAACATACAAAGCTGGAACACTGCACCTACTCATTCTTAACCTATGGTTACATATGGTGTCACCATCAAAAGGCCGGGATCATTTACATTTCTTGGCCACTATTTCTTATACTCAGAGTGAGAAATAACCAAAAGGGATCAACAGTGCATTTTTTGTATCCCTTTTCCTTTCTCCATCATTAGAGCCAGAAGTAGGTAGGGTAGCTGAAAATAATTGTAAAGTAAAAGTACTATAAATTAAGTTAAAAATACTACAAGTAAAACTGATGTACCCATCCAAAAGCAGATCAAAAGTCATTTATTGTACTGACCATAATATTGTGACACTTTAAAGAAAACATGCAGCACATCTTCTCAATAATTTATATGTACTAAACTACTACCATTATGACCAGAATAGACAAAAAAGTGATATAAAAATGAAACAACAATTTGAAGCGCTGTTTTATGAATTTTATACAGTTAACTTGTTTTCAACTGCTTACAAGTCATTTCAAAAGATTCTGCTGTATACATCTAAAAATATACAACCTTCTGTACTTGAGACAAGATGAACTGTGACATACTGTACTATCTTTAACATACATTCCTCTGTGGAACCTTATTTTCACAGCTCAAAAAAAAGAAACTTAAATTGCATTATTTCACAAAGATATTGTTTGCTTTCCACTGATAGTGTTGTGCACGATATGTGCTTTTGTCTTCTATTTAGAGAGAGAGAGAGAGAGAGAGAGAGAGAGGAATTTATTAGACATGCTAGCATGAAATCAACTTACAGCAATCAAACAGACATCGTCCACATGCATTTAGCTTTAATCATGTTATTTAGTACAGATTTTTAACCCTGAA
This sequence comes from Polypterus bichir lapradei, assembly GCA_026402145.1. NCBI lineage: Eukaryota > Metazoa > Chordata > Cladistia > Polypteriformes > Polypteridae > Polypterus > Polypterus bichir. The sequence continues at coordinate 28,748,157 of JANRMT010062829.1, forward strand.
GGAGTGGCAGCACAAATCTTGTGATCTTGCCTCACAGCACCAGTGGTTCAGGTTTAATAATAGCCCTGTCTGGGTTGAAATAAATTTATATTTTTAATATGTCACTGTGCTCTGTACAAAAATTTTCTTCTCACAAGTACAGCTAACACAAGTCCATATTTAGCACACAGGGGCTCATCATTTAGAACTGCTAGGCAAGCCATTAGAGGACAAGAAAGGGACAACTATGAAAATGGGCATTATGCTATTTCTGTGTGACAGAGTCAGCATGACATTGGAACTTCTTTTTCTTGCTTGGAATGGCGTGATTTACCCAAGTAGGGGTCTGCACATGGAGAAAGAGTATAAAGCCTTGGAACATTGCCCGGCACACCTTTGAAGCCAACAGACGGATGGGAGATAACTTCATGTTATCCTGAAAATCCTTTCAGGGCAGCGATGAAAATGGCAAGACTGTATACATCGAGCTCCCACTTCGGTGAAAAGCCTTGTCATGGCTTCCCGTCTGTTATGCCGCGTAATCCGTTATTAAAGAAAGCCAAATTATTTTCTCCTATGTGATTTCTTACCGCCGTATCACTAAGGGATGGGTGTCGCCTTACAATATTATATCTATATAGTTTTGGGCTACTTAAGATGCTGCAATTAAAAAAGAACTTATTAAAACCAGGGAGCACTGGAAAACAAGGGTCTGTAAGGAGTTTGCATGTTTAATCTCATGTATGCATGGATTGTTTGGTATGACAAGTATGCATAACTAGATTATGTTTTACAACTGAATACTGGCAATGTATTATTAATCATATTTAACAAAATGTTTATTTCTACCTGTGCTACTGTGCTTTTTGAGACACCTTTCCTTAAAGCATAAACTCTTTTTAATCAAAATGCAGATTCTTTTTCTGTAGACTACTCTTGTAGCTCTATTCATACACTTACCAACTGTAAGAGATAAAACAGTTCACAGTTGCAATCAACTTGTACCCTGGTATAACGGTCACTGTACCTTATTTCTTAAACCTTCTTAAACCTTTGATTGACATAACTGAGAAAAGGACTAACTGTATTTTCCCAGCTCTTGGCAGAAACATAAAAACAAAATGTATAAACAGGAAAGCAGACTTACTAAGTTTTATTCTTTAAATATTAGAGCCATAAACAAAACCAAATTAAGATGTGTTTTTTCATACCAATACAGTCTGGACCATCCAGTAGTTCTGAAAGCAGATGAAATAAGCAATGCGTTCAATATATGTGCATTAAATCCAAGAGGCCCATATTCTTAGTTGTTTCAAAAAGTCAATGGTCTGTTCTCTCTAAAGCCAGATCATCATCTGATCTGATTTCTAACCTTACAGTAACTGTCTTTCAACAGGTCTGTGGTCATTCCAAAATCAATATCAGACATGCTCTCTGGAATTTCTCTGACAACATCCTGTCTTTTCATTGTTGCAATCTCCTTACATTTACAAGAGATGGTAGTACTATCCAGTAGCTGCAGCATACTTTCAGCCAGAACTAGACCATGGCTAGCTCCCAAGGGTATAAGTTCTTGTGCTAGATCAATAAAATCTTTTGCTTCTACCGTGGCAAAAGGTTTAATATCCCGACAGCAAAAGTCTATGCACTTATCAGAAATATATATACAGTAGAACCTCGGTTCACGACCATAATTCGTTCCAAAACTCTGGTCGTAAACCAATTTGGTCATGAACCGAAGCAATTTCCCCCATAGGATTGTATGTAAATACAATTAATCTGTTCCAGACCATACGAACTGTATGTATGTAAATATATATTTTTTTAAAGCTTTTAAGCACAAATATAGTTAATTAAACCCATAGAATGCACAGCGTAATAGTAAACTAAATGAATAACCCTGAGAAAACCTTGAACAACAGAGAAAACTAACACTACAATAGTTCGCTGGCTAAAAGCACTTTTTTAATGAGTTTTAAGCACAGGAAAAAAATGAACATTTGAAAAAAATCCGTAATTTAACAAACCACCAAGAAAAATAATATTGCAACAATGCACACTACGAACCAATCGCTGGAAACAGAAGTGAAAACAGAATCAAGCCCGCCTTCCTACCTTAATGCCTTCAGCTCTCTCTCGCGCTGCCTGTGTGTCTGCGCGCTGCCTCTGTGTGTGTGTGTGTGTGTGTGTGCGCACCTCTCTCACGCTGCCTGTGTGTGTGTGTATGTGCGCGCCTCTCTCGCACTGCCTTTGTGTGTGTGTGTGTGTGTGTGTGTGCGCCTCTCTCGCGCTGCCTCTGTGTGTGTGTGTGTGTGTGTGTGTGTGTGCGCTCTCTCTCTCTTGCTCGCTGCACAGGAAATGCACAGGGAGAGACTGAACATGTACAAACCAAAAGGGAAACTGGCTTGTTCGTATACCGAGTGTGTGGTCGTGAACCGAGGCAAAAGTTTGGCGAACGTTGTGGTCGTAAACCGAGTTGAACGTGTACCGAGACGTTCGTGAACCGAGGTTCCACTGTATTTATTTTGTAAACTTTATTGATTTTGTGATTATTTCATACAAATAGATCAATTTTTCCAAAAAACAGGATTGAAAACGAATCAACCCCCACCCCTGAGAAACAGAGCACAGTTAGACTAAAACTTAAAAATAGTAAAAATGAATAAATTGATGAGTTTATTAGGCAGATACAGATAAATGGAGAAGAAAAAGAAATGGGGAGAGAATCTACTTCCTCAGTGCTTTAAGAGCTTATTCTAAAATATTATTGATTAGATCCTGCCAGGTTTTGAAAAAATTCTGCACAGATCCTCCAGGTGAGAATTAGATTTTTTCCAATTTCAAATAATATAAAACATCAGTTACCCACTGATAAGTCTGTGTGCCAATTATGTAGGGAAGGCAACCACAGTTTGTCCTTCTCCACTTTAAGCCAATCTGGAAGAACACCAAACACAGCTGTTAGTGGATTAGGAGGGACTGTGACACCAAGGCTGTCTGAAACACACTTACAAATTTTTTTCCAGAATAATGTTAATTTGGTTCAGGCCCAAAACATGTGACCCAATGAGGCTGGAGCTTGATTGCAGCGTTCACAGGTTGGATCTTGCCCTGGAAACATTTTGGACAATTTCAAGCGAGACAGATGTGCTTGATATATAATGTTAAGTTGAATAATTGTATGTTTTGCGCATACGGAGCTTGAATGAATTCTCTGCATTGCTACCCTCCACTCCTTTTCTGATATGTTGAGTGAGAGATCCTTTTCATATTGTCCTCTTGGGTCTTTGAAAGGGAGGGACTGTAAAATATTTTTATATATTGCAGAAATGCTGTCTGAGTCCTCGAGACTGAGAAATATTTTTCCCCACATACAGGAAGAAAAAATCGGGCAGGTTCTGTTTGACAAAGTTTTTGATTTGAAGATAGTGAAAGAAATGTGTTGCTGGAAAATTAAATTTAGAATGTAATTGTTCATAGGATGCAAAGATGTTGTCTATATAAACAACAACAACAACAACATTTATTTATATAGCACATTTTCATACAAAAAAATGTAGCTCAAAGTGCTTTACATAATGAAGAATAGAAAAATAAGAGACACATTAAGAAAATAAAATAAGTCAACATTAATTAACATAGAATAAGTGTAAGGTCCAATGGCCAGGGGGGACAGAAAAAACAAAAAAAAAAAACTCCAGACGGCCGGAGAAAAAAAATAAAAGATCTCTAAGCAATTAAATCCCAAATGTTTTCCAGATATTAAAAACTGCATATGTTTGCGAGGGTTGAAAAAGGTGGCTCTCATGCAGAGGTGCCACAGATAAAAGATTCTCCGTCTTAAAATGCTTTCTACATTGGTTCCATATCCTGAGTGAGTGAAGCACAATTGGGTTATCAGTATATTAGCAATAACTTGCATTTATTGGGGCACAAAGCAGGGAAAATAGAGAAGTACTTCAGGATTTTATTTCTATTGCAGACCAAGCCTGTGTATGTTCATCTATTTGTGTCCAGGTTTTTATAGCTTGTATGTTTGTTGCCCAGTAATAAAACTTAAAGTTAGGCAGAGCCATGCCACCTTCTGTCTTAGGTCTTTGTAGAGTCGCTCTTTAGATACATGGATGTTTTAGGTTTCAAATAAATGAGGTTATGGTTGAATCTAATTGCTTAAAGAATGATTTATTGATGGATATTGGAATGTTATTAATTTGAAATAAAAAAAGAAACTTTGGAAGGATATTCATCTTAACAACGCTAATTCTTCCAGCTAGAGTGAGATGGAGGGTTGACCATCTACTGTATGCAAGTCTTGCTTAATTTTTTCCATACAGACGGTGAAATTTTGTTGATAAAGAGCTTTGTTTACTTGTGATATTTAACCCCTAGGTATTTAAACTGATCTGCAATAATTAATGGGAACGTGTCCAATCTAATATTGTATTCTTGAGAATTCATTGGAAAGAGCACACTTTTATTCAAATTAATTCTGAGACCAGAGATCTTTTGAAATTCTGTAAGTGCTGTTAAGACTGCAGGCACAGTATTTTGTGGGTCTGATATATACAAAACCACATTATCTGCATATAGAGAAATTTTCTGTTCCAGTCCTTCTCTGATAATCCCCTTTATCTGATATGCATTTTGACAGTGAACTGCCAGTGGTTCAATGGTGATTGCAAATAGCAGTGGTGGCAAGGGGCATCCTTGTCTGGTACCACGTTCTAGTTTAAAGTAGCTTGAGCAAATGTTTGTTAATACAAACTGAAGCTTCTGGATTGGTATACAGTAGTTTGATCCCAAACCCACATTTCTCTAATGTAGTGAAAAGGTAGTTCCATTCAATCATATCAAATGCTTTTTCTGCATCCAACGATAACCACAACTCCGGGGTGTTTGACTTTGAAGGTGAATATATTACATTAAACAGGCGTCGGAGTTTGGAAGCTACTGTAAGTGTCAGCCTTTAATAAATCCAGTTTGATCTTGTGATATTACAGAAGGCAGCACTTTCTCCATCCTTCTAGCTAGGACTTTGGTGAGTATATTAATATCATTATTCAGAAGTGAAATTGGTCTGTATGATGCACATTCTAATAAGTCCTTGTTTTGTTTAGGAAAGACGGTGATTAATGCTTGGCAAAGAGTTTGAGGTAGAATTTGGTTGTCTCTAGCTTCTGTAAATGTGGCGAATAAGAGGGGAGCTAGCCGAGTGGAGAGTTTCTTATAAAATTCGACAAGGTAGCCATCAGGGCTTGCTGCTTCCCGCTCTGAAGTGACTTTATAGCATCTATTAATTCTGATAGCACCAGAGGTTTATCCAGTTCCTCTGCAATAAAAGTATCTATTTTTGGTATCTGTAATGTATCCAGAAATGCATTAGATTGTGTTTTGTCTTCTTTGAACTCAGTAAAATATATTTATAGTCATCTCTAAATGTGTGCATTATATTTTTATGGTCAATGATTTTATCTCTGTTCTTGTTGGTGATTGCTGGGATTGTATTGCAAACTTTTTGCTTGTGGATTTGTTGAGCTAAGAGCTTATTAGCTTTCTCTCCATGTTCATAGTAATGATGTCTTGATTTAAAAATGAGTTGTTCAGTTTCTTTGGTTGTTAAGAGGATGAACTCTGAATGCAGAGCCTGTCTTTTCCTATGAAGAGCTTCACTTGGACACCTGGCATGTTCTTGATCTATTCTAGCAATTTCGCTGGTTAGTTCTGATACCTTCTTGGTTTCTAATTTATTTCTGTGGGAAAGATATGAAATCTGCGAGATGAGTGCGTGGGGCATAATGATTTCAGCTCCAAGATCAGAGGGGCATGGTCAAAAGTAACAATTGCGTCATACTTACAAGATTTAATTGCTGGCAAGAAATTATCATCTATAAAGAAATAATCAATTCTTGAGTAGCAATGATGCACTTGTGAGTAGAAGGAATTTGTTCTTGAGTTTGGGTTTAGAAACCTCCAGGGGTCCGATAAGTTGTGGTCAGTTAAAAAGTCTGTAGTTGTCTTTGCAGTGTTAGATGTCATCTCCCCTGTGACAGGAGACCTATCTAAGAGTGGATTTAAAACACAATTAAAGTCCCCAGCCATTATAATTTTATGAGTGTTCACGTTGGGAATAGATGCAAATACATTTTGCATGAATTCCCTATCATCGACATTGAGTGCATAAACATTTATCAAAATCACTTTACAGTTAAATAAGTTGTCCATGACAATCATATATCTCCCTTCAGGATCAGATACTACATCTGATACAACAACAACAACAACATTCATTTATATAGCACATTTTCATACAAAAATGTAGCTCAAAGTGCTTTACATAATGAAGAATAGAAAAATACAAGACACAGTAAGAAAATAAAATAGGTCAACATTAATTAACATAGAATAAGAGTAAGGTCCGATGGCCAGGGTGGACAGAAAAAACAAAAAAACTCCAGACGGCTGGAGAAAAAAAAAACAAAAAATCTGCAGGGATTCCAGACCATGAGACCGTCCAGATACTACAAATGAGACTCTTCTATATAGAAGAATTCCCACACCTCTAGTTTTCTTTGTAAAGCTGGAATGGAACATTAGGCCAGTCCAGTCTTTTTGCAGCCGGAACTGATCTTTGCTTAATAAGTGGGTCTCCTGTAAAAATTCTATTTTAGCGTTTAGACCTGTTTGTTAGGTGAGAAAATACTTTCTCTCTCTTTAATTCGTAATTCAGGCCTTTACATTCCAGCTCACAAAGTTAGCTGTCCCATCGTGGAGACATTGATTCTGAATTTTTGATGTCTATTTGTAGTTTTAACTCAAAGTGAGACAGCTTTAACCTTAATTTCCAATTTTCCCACAAGTTATTGCCATACAGCCTACTGTTACGTTGGAAGTTATAATTATAAGGATAACAAGGATAGATTAGATATAGCTTGCTCTCTTTCTCCCTCCCTTATCCCCCCACATCCCCATTTTGCCTCCCCACGTGAGGCTGGACCCCACTTCACAAAGTCCCAGTCCTCTGACATACCTAGAGACAGAGCACGTCTAAAACAAAACAAGCCCCCCAGCAGTGGCATTTGAGGATTAAAAAGCAGAGATATCTATTGCCGATAAAGTCTAAATACTATAAGCATAAAATATAATCATCAACAGTCTTGAAATATTAAAACAGTAAACCCAGGGAATGGTGTTAAAAAGTGGCCCTGAATAAGCAAAGTAATCCCTAATACAATAACAACAATAAGCAAAGGGTATTATGTTAAACAGTCTCCTTTAGAATAGTTAAAAACAAAAAAAAAGAAAAAACTACTTTAATTTCTTCCACACATATGTGTGTAATTGTAATTAAAACATAAACAAAAAGTGGCTGAGAAGAAAAAAGGATGTATAATTATAAAAAGGATGTATAATTATTATTATACTTATCAGAAGTATTTGCTTTGACAAGAGCCGTTACTGACTTAACCGGTGCAAAGAAGTACAGTTATGTGAACGTTTGCCTCTGACAGTACATGCTGTTGAAATCAATTGGCTGCACCCAGAGTCAACATGTCACTAAAGAGAAAACATGCTGGTTCTTTTGCTATTGTACTTCAAAACAGCAGAGCACGCTTTACACTGTATGTAACCAAAGAGTTGTTTCTTCTGTTACAAGGTCAGAATTGTTCCATAATGATGTCATTCCCAACCCATTTGTTTTATTTCATCCATTGATAAGATGTGGTTATCACTTAGGCTAAACACACCCACGAAAGCAAACGAAGGGTAGGATGTGGTGGTGGTGGTCTGCAAAATTACAAAGCGAAAAAAAAATGCTATCTGTTAAAATGCATTGCATTTGACCTTTCATCACTACATGCATTACAAAATACTTTCCAATAAATGGTGCACTGCAAACGTGAACTTGGCGGTCTACGTTGATTACTTAGATTTCGCTAGTACAATCGTAATAATGTTTGATAATAATAATATTAACAAGACAATGCTTCGAAAACAATCACATTTTAATTAGCCCTTAACTCAGTTAATTTCTCCTTTGTATATTTTCATTTCTGAGCTATCTGTTATCCTTCCCTATAGTAAATTACATCCATCCACTTTCACCTGGAAATAGCCTGTGATACATTAGAATACTTAGTATATCTTGAAGATTTAAAATGTTATTTCATCATGATGACTATGCATTATACTTGTTGTGAGAGATGGCCGGCAGCTTATCCTGGCCAATACATCCACACTACCAGATAAAGTTCTCCCTGCAACATGTAGGTGCCCTGAATTCCCGCAGGGCATCATAGACAATGGAGTTCGGCTTCACAGGATACCATGGGGGCCGCTGCAGGGAAGCACAGGGATTTCTATTTTCCCTATAGTACTTCTGGGCTGAAGAAAAATAAGAGTTTTCATGTGACCCGGAAGAGCTATGGAATCATATGGACTGAAGGACAGAAGCACTTCCGGGTCGAGGACTACTCAAAAAGGACTGTGGGAAACCCAGCAGACTGAGCCGGAGTTGGGAGGGACTGCGACAGAGCTGCTGGGTGAAGAGGAGGATTGATTATTGTTTATTATTGACTATTGAGTATTGTGGAGGTGGAGGTGCTTTGTGCACAGTATAGAAGAAATTAAAATTACTTCTGATACTTTTACCTGGTGTCTGGAAGTGTTGTCTGCAGGTTTGGAGGAGCGACAGCGCCCCCTACTGTCCAAGTGGCGTAGTCGGCAGGATTCTCTGGCCGTCTGTTTGGCAGAGAACCTGATAAGAAAAACATTTCTGTGCACAAAACCCAAAAGACAGTGTCACGAGACTCAGGAAAATCGCCAAACCATACACCAGACCGTCATGGGGAAGAAGAAGACAAAATAGACTGGCAACACAAGTGGAAGTTAAGTGCTCGACATTGCCTGTGCTCAGGACGAGACACGGAGCAGCTATGCGTATTGGGAGAAGCTTCCGGATGATGGAGACCAAAACGAGGTATGTGCCAGGGAACAAATTGAGAATATATTTAAAGTAATGCATTTTGTCCCGTGCTCATACCTCGTAGAAGATCATCCAGAGGTTCTGCGGGAGGCAGGATATAATCCCGAAGACGGTAGTGCGCTCACACCCGATCATACGAGCGAGGAGGACTTCCGCATGCAGTATTCCGGCAAGGGACACGCGACTTACCCCGAGGGATTCTGGGAGGGAGAAGGTCCACGTCCTGCTGCGTTCTACTTCGCACAAGAAATAAATGGACTTGGACTTTCTGAAGAGGAAGGGGGAGGCGAGCGAGGCGTCGCTCACCCCACATAAAGGTAAGGGGGCCCGGGACATGACTGATCAGTCCGCCGATAAATTAAAACAGGCAGATCGCAGTCAGCCGATGATGGCACCGCGGACCTCTATAGAGAACTCCAAATCCCAGCCGCCATTGCGAAGCCCAACAGAGCACATGCCAGGAGTGGGCGTGCTCATTGGCTCACAGCCGGGAGGTAGGGCTGATGATGGCTCAAGCCTACCTCCGGCCAATTTAATAACATGGACGTGCGGGAGCTGTAAAAATTACTCTGTCCCATACCGTAGTTTTTTGTAGATCGCATCAATGATTAAGAAGATCGTGGAGGAGCTGGGAGCAGCGACCGAACAGCCTTTTAAAAGGCAGGATGAATACCTGCGGCAATTTGGACAGGAGCTTCCAGAAATGATTAATTCGGCAGTGCAGGTAGGGGTTACTGGTACCATAAATGAAAGAGGGATGCAGAGTTAAACAGGTCCGCGATTAATGTAATAGTATGTCTGCTTGGCTGGTGCAAAGGTAAAAACATGTGGGTGAGAGACCAGGCTTTTCTAGTTTTGAGTAGTGAGCTGATATTACAGGGCGAGTCAAAATTATGTTAACATTTCAATGGCGGAAACAATTTATTCAGAAAAAATACTTCATATGTGCAATATGATTTACAGTAATGTCTCAACCTGTCATCATGTTCAACACATGTACCATATGTGGCACATAATTTGTCCACAAAAATTGTATATAAATATATACATAGCACAATTAGTGTTAACATAATTGTGACTCACCCTGTATTATCTATACTAATAAAAGGCAAAGCCCTCACTCACTGACTGACTGACTGACTCATCACTAATTCTCCAACTTCCCGTGTAGGTAGAAGGCTGAAATTTGGCAGGCTCATTCCTTACAGCTTCCTTACAAAAGTTGGGCAGGTTTCATTTCGAAATTCTACACGTAATGGTCATAACTGGAAGGTATTTTTCTCCATTTACTGTAATGGAGTTGAGCTTGACCGCCGTGGGGGCGGAGTTTCGTGTGACATCATCTGAACTGACTGTCAACGCACTATGTAGAAAACCAGGAAGAGCTCCAAAATACGCTGAACAAAACATGCATTATATAATTGAGAAGGCAGCGAAACAATAAGAAGCGAGCGAGTGACATATACTACCATATTCATCATTGCAGCTACTTCGGAAACAAAGCAAGGTATAAACCTAAACTTTAAATTAAGTTAATAGACAGGCTGCCGCTGGCGTTTTCCATGCCCACGGGTAATGCGGGATACAAGTTTAATGAGAGAACGCAGGATATAAACGAGAGTTTTGATCACTTTGTAACTAAGTTAAAATTGCAGGTGAAGGGGTGTGCTTATGCAAATTCCGAGAGACTGTGTTTGTGGGGGATTGACAGTTAATGTGGGTGGAGGAGTCACGTCATCATATCCCCTCCCATTTACCTCATTTCGCTCTGAGCTGAGCTCCGCGGCTAACGCCGTCTTCTGAAGCAACTTCGTCACACTGCCACCAAGTTAATACACACGCTGTCTCTAGACTTTCTCCACACTGAATCCTCCAGGAACTACTTACAAAAGGTTACATTGACAATCGTGTTACGTTATTTTTAAAATGTTTAATTTTCTTAGCACAAGCACAGCTGAGAAGCTTCGATGCATGTGCTCCATAACGCGTTAAAAAATAATGCATTTAATCACACTTTGCATTACAATCAAAGGGGAACTTTTGTCAATGCATGATTTCCTGGTACACCGATTACATTGATCAGCGCATTCCAATTCATTTTAGCCTCGCACCACCTTGGTTTGAGAAGAAGTATGAAAAAATATGAGGTTAACACAGAAAAACAGATCACCAATTCAAGCTTCATGAATAATCGATTCGCCATCAATAATTGTTTTGGTAAAGCCATACTCAGTGTAATCCTCCTTCCATTTTATAATTTTTCCGCCACTAGCCATGATTAAATGAACGGTAAAAAAGTAAGAGCGAAGCGAGGGTGACTTATTTAGGCAGGCATATATATGACAGCAACACTCATGACAATGTCAATCATGTTACGTTATTATTAAAATGTTTCCTTTTCTTTTTCATTACTTCTTTAACACACTACTTCTCCGCTGCGAGGCGCAAGTATTTTGTATATGAATGACCTCCAAAGAGCAAGGAGACTTTTGATCATGTGAACGTGTCTTCAAAAACTGGCGTCTCCTACCCAGCAAAAGTCGAGCAGCCGGCGCGCGCGCATAGCTGTGCCGGCCTTTCAGACGCTGACTGCGCTTCTGCCTTAATTCAAAGAGAGCACTGTTAATTTTTTTCATCCTCCCCCTGAGCTATAGCCCAGACAAGTGCAAACACGGGACCCCTTTTCTACACCGCGGCAAAATAATATTAAGGCGCTTCGCACTTTATTTTGCACGTATACGATTATGAGGTCGTCAGCTCGGATTATGAAGACACGCACAGGAGTGAAGGACTGACAGTGCCATCACAGCTGATTAATAGCTGGGACGTCTCACCAGTCTGCACAAGACCCACCGTGACTGTCCCCAAAAGGCGCTCATATCGTCAGCGAAAACATCTCTCTACACTATATAAAAGAAAAAGGCAACTTTCCTTTCTTTACACCTTTTTTTCCTTTTATCCCAAACCAAAGCCTTTCTCTCTTAACACTGCAGAGGACACAAAACTAATTTTCGTTAATTGCTGGTAAGGCACATTACCAGAGGCAGAAATTTGGACTTTCACATAGAAAATGTAATTTCTATACCACAGCCGTCGTGTAGCACCTTTCAAAAGGGATCTACTACCGAGAGATGATCCATATACATTTTAGCTGCTGTTAGTACTACTTATCTGTTCTGTTATACCGTCTTTAAAATGTAGTTTACCCGCAACCACTCCAGTAGTGCTCAATGTACCTTTACTTCTTAAAACGTTAATGTTTTACTGTTTAATAACTTATAGACTACATTTTATTATTTTTCCCTTGCACTCAGTGATCAAAGCTATACACACACATATAGACACATACATATATATATATATATATATATATATATACACATATATTTATATATACCTGTGTGTATGTTTGTATGTATGTGTATACACACACACACACACACACACACACACATACACACACACAAAAATTATATATATGTGTGTGTCTGTGTATGTATGTATGTATATGTGTGTGTATATATGATGTAGATAGGTATGCATATATATGTGTATATGTAGATATGTATATAGATATGTATATATGTATATAGATATGAAGATATGTATGTGTATATATGTATGTATATATATATGTAGACTCAAACCCATTATGACAGCAGCAATCCAAGCTGTGAGAAAACAGTAAAAAGGAGGCGTGTCAGACGTCGTGGTACATTTTCTGATGCAGCAAGACGAAAACAACTTTGTGACGCTGCCGCCAAATACACAAAACAATTACTTTGACAATCATGTTACGTTATTTTTAAAATGATTCCTTTTCTTTTTCTTTCCTTCTTTAACACACTACTTCTCCGCTGCGAAGCGCGAGTATTTCGCTCTATATATATATAAAAAAAATGTGAGATAAACACTCATATCAATGACAAAACAATTACATTAACAATCATGTTACGCTATTTTGAAAATTTTTCCTTTTCTTTTTCATACCTTCTTTAACACACTACTTCTCCGCTGCGAAGCGCGGGTATTCTGCTAGTCTATACTAATAAAAAGCAAAGCCCTCACTGACTGACTGACTCACTCACTCATCACTAATTCTCCAACTTCCCGTGTAGGTAGAAGGCTGATATTTGGCAGGCTCATTCCTTACAGCTCACTTACAAAAGTTAAGCAGGCTTCATTTCGAAATTCTACGCGTAACGGTCATAACTGGAACCTACTTTTGACCATATATTCGGCCATAGCCGGTGGCTCAGTCGCCGTGTAAGGCGGAGTTGCGTCCCGCATCATCGCGCCTCCCACGTAAGTACATAGAGAACAAGGAAGAGCTCCAAAGAGCGCTGAACAAAAAACACATTACACAATTGAAAAGGCAGCAAAAGAATATGAAGCGAGTGACGCATACAGGCATGTTCATAAGTGCAGCTACTCCGGAAACAAAGCACGGTGTAAACCGTAAGTTTAAATTAAGTTTATAGACACGCTCCCGCTGCCGTTTGTCATGCCTACGACGAATACGATATTTGCGTGATACAAGTTTAATGAGAAGACACGAGGTATAAACGAGACTTTGGATCACTTTGTAACAGAGTTAAATTTGCTGTGGTGAGAAACTTTTAAGTGCCAGGTCTTAGCTAACATTAAATAAAGCCGTGGACATCGCAAGATCACACAAGAGAGTGGCTCACGTGAACTGCCTGTGAACGCAGTGTGAGTGATCACTGCGATGAATGAAACCTGTTCAAAAAACGCATTACACAATTGAGAAGGCAGAAAAAGAATATGAAGCGAGTGACGTATACAAGCATATTCATGAGTGCAGCTACTTCGGAAACAAAGCACGGTGTTAACCTAAAGTTTAAAGTAAGTTCATAGACAGGCTGCCGCTGGCGTTTGTCATGCCCACGACGCATATCCTTTCATTATTTAAAACACTCGCACAGATACCCGCCTCTTCGCCTCGCTCCGTCCCGCCCCGGCTCATTGTACCCGCCTCACTCGCTCCCTCTTGTCCCACCCATGACAGATTCTTCTCAAAAGCAGAGTTACCAGAAAGCACTGATAGCAACCGCAGTTACCTCCCATTTTTTCACCTCAACAGACGCTGGTTTATCATTGACCGAAACCCGCCCGGTGATTTCTGTTATTCCGTATTGGCAGCATTTCATTAAAGGGCGATCAGTTTCAGCTACCCAATCAGAGCATGTATTACATATTAAATAAAACTCCTCAATGATATACGATATGCTTCCCGTGCGGTGCTTGATTGTTTGCTTTTCTCTGTCTCTCTCACTCTCTCTGCCTGACGGAGGGGGTGTGAGCAGAGGGGCTGTTTGCACAGAGGCTGTTTGCCTAGAGGATACGGACGCTCCTCTAAAAAAATGCCGCTTTATCGCGGTGCTTCAGGCATACTTAAAAGCCCAAAAGCACGTATTGATTTTTTGATTGTTTGCTTTTCTCTCGCTTTCTCTCTCTGACATTCTCTGCTCCTGACACGCATTATTTGAAGAGGAAGATATGTTTGCATTCTTTTAATTGTGAGAAAGAACTGTCATCTCTGTCTTGTCATGGAGCACAGTTTAAACTTTTGACTAAAGGGTGTTATTTCATGTCTAGAGGGCTCTAATAATATAAACTCTCCCACACTGTTAACAAGGGCTTAAAATATATAAAAATAACCATACAAATATATGGTTTCTACTTCGCGGATTTTCATCTATCGCGGGGGGTTCTGGAACGCAACCCCCGCGATTGAGGAGGGATTACTGTAAAACTTTAGTTCGTCAAAGTTAGAAAGCAGCGCGGTAATTTCTATTATTCCTTATTGGCAGCATTTAATTTAAAGATGATTCACGTCAACAAGGTGAAAGAGTCTCTTATTTTGACAGGGCGTTCTTTTTTTAGGCTTAAGCATTTTTGATTGACTTACAAAAAGAAAACAGTTATTACTTACCCTCTTTGCTTCAAATTGGCTTTTTAAAAAAAAACTTTTTGATATAATTTGTTTATGACAGTATAAAATAACAAAAGTAGTGCTCAAAATTATAATGCGCGTATCTAACAGGAAGAGGTGGTGGTAAGAGTAAGATTGCTGACTCGCAGTTAAATGATCACTGGTTTGTGTCCGGGGGGCTTCCTTTCTGTTATTTTATTTATTTATTTATTTTTACAAATTGCTTTGAGTAGTAAGAAAGGCGCTATAAAAACGTAAGGAATTAATAATAATAATAGTATTATTATTATTACTATTATTGTTATTATTTATTATACGCGTGAATGCATGATCAAATTCAGCCGCTGCGTAGTGGGGTATGAATAGGGACAATACCACAAGTTCATTGAAATAATTACACAGCAAGGTGCACACGCAATGCAAACATAATGTGCATATTATTGAAGTAAAGGTTCATATAAATTAATTATATACAACTTTTTAACAAGTTGAGAGATGTCAACTGGTTAAAATGCACGAAATTATACATATATTGCTTTATAGTCCACACATAGTGTATGTATATTATTAAAATAATGATGTAAAAATCCTATAAAATGGTATAGAATCTGTGTCGTAAACTTATTTTGTGTCAAATTTCTTCAAAGAAGTTTTTAATTAGTTTGCTTTAAAAAAAAATCTTATGGCAAACATGTGAACCGTTGAAAATCGCTGATCTTAATCAATTTGTTTTAACGCATGCTCCGTGCAAAATGCTGTCATAATCTGTTAGTAAACATGCACGTGCAGCGATGTCCTGATGTTTGCGTTCTAAGGCTGCAGGTATATTAAACGCTATTGACGTTTTACTGGGGTGCTCTGTGATTAAGGGCGGACAGTAAACTTTGTTAAAATGATATCGAAAAATACCAGTCGTCAGTTGTGTGTTCAGTCGTTTTGGCGTGTTTACTGTTCTGTTACCAAAAAATTCTTCAACGGGGCTCATCAACAGAGAATCGTGAATAGCAAGATTTAGTAAAATATCAGTAATAATAATACATTGCTCGACACCCAGTAACACTTTACAAAGACATTTAAAAGACAGCTCATTAAAATAAATGTAGCAATCCATTGTCATGCTATAAGTGACAGCTTGTTTTTAAACATTTACACATTTGTTTTTCCTGGGAATAAAAAAGGGGGAAAAAAATCCACGGGAAAGGTTTGTTGTTGAACTCAAATTTCACCTCCACCATGTGAGCCATTAAAACTATTGGAATGAAATAAAGTTCTATATAAATAAATAAATAAATTTCCTATCACACCCACCCTTTCACCCCTGTACATTGGGGAGGATTCTCATTTTCACAGCAGGTGCAATTATCCTATAAAACACATAGGAGTTCTGTGCACCATTTTTCATAGGAAATTAAAACTCATCAAATGTATTTAAAAAACTTTTAGCAGCCTATGGCATTCCTCATCTGTAGTGGTCCATTACAAAATGAACACCAGGCAGTTACAATTGTGCACAGTTTCTTTAATAAGCCTATCAGACTTTTATAGCACTTTCATATCGAGTGTGTCTCTTAATCCCTTCTAGCAGAGGAGACACTTGTTTTTACAGCTTGG
Organism: Polypterus bichir lapradei; assembly: GCA_026402145.1. Taxonomy (NCBI): domain Eukaryota; kingdom Metazoa; phylum Chordata; class Cladistia; order Polypteriformes; family Polypteridae; genus Polypterus; species Polypterus bichir. The sequence continues at coordinate 28,764,686 of JANRMT010062829.1, forward strand.
TCTATGCTGTAGAAATGTGTGCCCCCTGACTTCTGCTTGTAAATTAATACTGGAATTACAAAACTGTCCACAGTTTATTTAAAGAGATTGAAGGAAGTCTTTTATATCACTTTTTTGTTAACTATGTCCTTACTCATCCACTAATTAAAAAAAAAATAAAAAATCAAGCGCTTTCACTGTCTGTTTTTAAGTATGTCTATGAAAATCGCTGTGAGTAGCCAGAAAAATGCTATATAAATGTAAGATATTATTATTATTATTTAGGTTTTTTAAAATCCAAATAAACCTGATAGGACTTCTTCCAAGATATGTGCCACTCTAGGGTACCAACAATGCCAAACTGATTAGGAAATTTTGTGATCAGTTTGTTTAAAGTATGTTAAGCAAAAAATAACTTTTCATCATCTTCTCTTTTCTAATTTGACATTTCAGGATACAGTATATACTGCAAATATACATTTAAATTGTAACCGCTAACAATTATTTACTCGTGTGCTTGAGTTTTCCATAAAACAGCTTCAATATGTGCACAAAATATAGGTGATAAAACACACAAATTCTGACATTAGCATGACTGTTGAAGGAAAAACATGTATTAGAAAGTATTCTATGGAGTTTTCATAAATCATTATATATACCTTTTGAGGTTTCTTGATATATTTTGTAATCAGGTTTTTTACTTTTTTTTTTTTTACTTTTACTGCCACTTCACAGATCAACAATCCCCAACTTGGTCACTGTCAGTATAAGTCTTTCAACTTTTTTCCTGTATCCATTGATACATTTTCCGGGTTTCACTACCCATCTGAAAGAGTTGGCATCAGGTTGGGTGGCACTTTTAAATTGTAGTAGTATAAGCGAGCGTCAGTGTGGCAAGCACTAGATTGGCATTTCTTTCCGTTTCATTTTTTGCCTTCTGGCCCAAGCCTGTAAATCTCTTTTGTTAATGGGTGGCTTGGATAAAGGACAGATACTAACAATTTTCAAGGCTATATTAAAACAATACTAAAAGATATTTGTGTATGTGAGTTGTAGTGCCCCATGTTGTAAGTGTTAGATCCAATGAAGAAGTCAACTTATTCAAAGAAAATGTACATTTTGCAGGTTTGTTTGAAGTGTTTTACATTATAACCATATTATTAATTGCTGCGTGAATATAATTTTTTCAAGGGGATGACCTTTACTATTGTCAAAAAAGACAAGCAAGGCAACAGGAGGAATATGAAAGTTATTTGTTGAGTTTAGGAGACAAAGGATACTTATAAGGAAGTTCATGCCAGTGCTATCGGTGTACATTCTGGAATTTATAAAACTGCTGATATTATTTCACAAAGATGTTACTGGCCTGGTTTTATGCTGACATTAAAATGGCTACGTTTTCTGATAATTATAATCATTATTTTAATTAAAAGACTATAATTGTCAGAACAGATTCAATAAAATGTTTTAATATTTCAGTTGCTGTTTGTCGGACTCTTTAATTGACTTGTCCTACAAATGTATATCAGTGGATATTTGGTACTTTATTTGACAAATATTAATTTTTCCAAGTCTCATATATTTCAGATAGATAGATAGAACTTTACTTTTCCTCTAAGGGAAAATGTGCTTCTTTTTTTAACAGAGGCTGAATGAATAAATAAATTAATATTAATATAATGAAAAAAACAACGAATCCAATAACAATTGTCTAATGTTCATTCTGCAAGCAACAGTTGGGGCTCACAACTCTGACGCAAAAGCTCAGCTGTAGAAGTCAGTGTCCCTTTGAGTGGAGAGGACAATGGGACACAGTAGACTTGAAAGTGATGTAGAAGACTTTCATCAATCTTTTACCATGGATTTCAGATACTATTAGTTATCCAGGGTTCATTTTGAAAGCAGCAGACAGGGTGCACACAAGCCCATGGATCTGCTCCAGCCATGGAAATGAGTGTTCCCTGTAGGAGATAGGATGCAGACACAGTGGAGAAGATTATATAGAAAACTATATCTACAACCTTTTAAAATCAATTTTACCTCTCTGGTGTTCATTTTCTAATCAGCAGTCAGAGGGCACACATTTTACGGCTCTACAGCAGCCATGGAAAACGAGCGTCCCGACCAGTGGATGAGACATGCGTTTTCATTCCAATAGTTTTAATGACTCACATGGCAGAGGTGAAATTTGAGTTCAACAACAAAACCTTTCCTGTGGATTTTTTTCCCCCTTTTTTATTCCCAGGAAAAACCACCCGTGTAAATGTTTAAGAGCAAGCTGTCACTTATAGCATGACAATGGATTGCTACATTTATTTTAATGAGCTGTCTTTTAAATGTCTTTGTAAAGTGTTACTGGGTGTCGAGCAATGTATTATTACTGATATTTTACTAAATCTTACTATCCACATTTCTTTGTTGATGAGCCCCGTTGAAGAATTTTTTGGTAACAGAACAGTAAACACGCCAAAACGACTGAAAACACAACTGACGATTGGTATTTTTCGATATCATTTCAACAAAGTTTACTGTCCGCCCTCAATCACAGAGCACCCCAGTAAAACGTCAATAGCGTTTAATATACCTGTAGCCTTAGAACGCAGACATCAGGACATCGCTGTGCGTGCATGTTTACTAACAGATATGACAGCATTTTGCACAGAGCATGCGTTAAAACAAATTGATTAAGATCAGCGATTTTCAACGGTTCACGTTTGCCGTAAGATTTTTTAAAGCAAACTAATTAAAAACTTCTTTGAAGAAATTTGACACAAAATAAGTCTACGAAGCAGATTCTATTCCATTTTATAGGATTTTTACATCATTATTTTAATAATATACATACACTATGTGTGGACTATAAAGCAATACATGTATAATTTCGTGCATTTTAACCAGTTGACATCTCTCAACTTGTTAAAAAGTTGTATATAATTAATTTATATGAACCTGTACTTCAATAATATACACATTATGTTTGCATTGCGTGTGCACCTTGCTGTGTAATTATTTCAATGAACTCGTGGTATTGTCCCTATTCATACCCCACTACACAGCGGCTGAATTTGATCATGCATTCACACGTATAATAAATAAATAATAATAGTAATAATAGTAGTAATAATAATAATAATAGTAATAATAATATTACTATTATTAATAATACTATTATTATTATTGTTATTAATTCCTTATGTTTTTATAGTGCTTTTCTTACTACTCAAAGCAATTTGTAAAAATAAATAAATAAATAAATAAATAAATAAATAAATAAAAATAAAAATAAAAATAAAAATAAAAATAAAAATAACAGAAAGGAAGCCCCCCGGACACAAACCAGTGATCATTTAACTGCAAGTCAGCAATCTTACTCTTACCACCACCTCTTCGTGTTAGATATGCGCATTATAATTTTGAGCACTACTTTTGTTATTTTATACTGTCATAAACAAATTATATCAAAAAGTTTTTTTTAAAAAGCCAATTTGAAACAAAGAGGGTAAGTAATAACTATTTTCTTTTGTAAGTCAATCAAAAATGCTTAAGCCTAAAACAAGATTGCCCTGTCAAAATAAGAGACTCTTTCACCTTGTTGACGTGAATCATCTTTAAATTAAATGCTGCCAATAAGGAATAATAGAAATCACCGCGCTGCTTTCTAACTTTGACGAACTAAAGTTTTATTGGGTGAAAAAAATGATCATCCGTGACAGATACACTTAATCAGTAGTGTGTGCGACCCACGTTGTGTGAGTTTGAGTGTTTGTGTTGTGTACGTGCGTGTGTGTGGTTTTCTGAGTTTTACAATAAAAACAGACATCAGTTATTTGTGAAGCAGGAATATTCTGATCATTCTGGTCCCTGATCACTGATAAACATTAAGAAACAGCGCTATTCCAGTGTTTTCCTCCATTACATCCCTTCAGCAAACAGGACTAAGTTCCTTGCTGAAACAGATCGCCCTTTAATGAAATGCTGCCAATACGGAATAACAGAAATCACCGGGCGGCTTTCGGTCAATGATAAACCAACGTCTGTTGAGGTGAAAAAATGGGAGGTACTGAGGTTGCTATCAATGCTTCCTGGTAACTCAGCTTTTGAGAAGAATCTGTTTTATGGGGTGAAAAAATAATCGCCCTTGACAGATACGCTTAATCAGTAGTACGTGCGACCCACAATTTGCGAGTTTGAGTGTGTGTGTGTGAACGTGTACGTGCTTGTGTGTGGTTTTGTTAGTTTACTATAAAAACAGTTAAACATCAGTTATTTGTGAAGCGGGAATATTCTGGTCATTTTAATCCCTGATCAATATTTAAAGAAAGAGAGCAACCCCAGTGTTTTCCTCCATAACATCCTTTCAGCAAACAGGACTAAGTTCCTTGCTAAGGCAGATTGCCCTTTAATGAAATGCTGCCAATAGGGAATAACAGATATCACTGGTTGGCTTTCCACTAATGATAAACCAGCGTCTCATGAGGTGAAAAAATGGGATGTACTGTGGTTGCGATTAATGCTTTCTGGTAACTCTGCTTTTGAGAAGAATCTGTCATGGGTGGGACAAGAGGGAGCAAGTGAGGCAGGTACAATGAGCCGGGGCGGAACGGAGCGAGGCAAAGAGGCGGGTATCTGTGTGAGTGTTTTAAATAATGAAAGGAAAAAAAGTGCTTAGAAATCGAGGACCCCCAACCAAGAGGGCTTACGAAACAAAACGCAACAGACAGGCATATGCTACTTGTATAAAATGTGCACAATAATTACAACAGGTTTGAAGCAATGATGAAGCGAAAGGGAGATTCTAAACATGGGTGGCCGCGTTGTGCCTGCCCATAAATCCCAACCAATGTATATATCTGAACGGATCTATCTGAACCGATATATATATCAGAACGGATGTATCTGAACTGATGTATATATCTAAACCAATCTATTTTAACCAATATATATATTTAAACCAATGTATATCAACCAATATATATATCTCAACCAATGTATATATTTGAACGGATTTATCTCAACCAATGTATATATATTAGAACGGATCTATAAAAACCAATTTATATATATCCCAACCAATGTATCTAAACCAATGTATATATCTGACTGGATGTATTCAAACCGATGTATATATCTGAACCGAAATATATATCTGAACGGATGTATTAAAACCAATGTATATATTCAAACCAATGTATATGAACCGATTATAATATATATATATATATATATATATCTGAACCAATGTATATATTTACGAACCAATCTTTTTTTTTCCTGAATGGCCCCTCATAGGATATGTATATGTAGATATATATATGTGGATATATGTGTATATGACAGTAACACTCATAACAATGACAAAACAATTACATTGTCAATCATGTTATGTTATTTTTAAAATGTTTCCTTATCTTTTTCATTACTTCTTTAACACACTACTTCTCTGCTGCGAAGCGTGGGTATTTTGCTAGTTATTACTATAACAAAAACATACATTTGTCTGTAACACCAGGTGTAAATTTTTGCTACCTGTAAAAGATATCGCTGAAGGGATGGATATAAGTAGACACACAAATGCTGGTGAATCATGTCTTTTTGGTATCTTGTTGTCACTTGAATTTGTTGTTATTCTGGTTTATTCTTGAATAAAAGCACACTTGTTTCATTATATCTTTGCGAAAGTGTATGTTCCAGAAACCACTTGAATGCCCTCAAACCTGCGATGCAGCAGTCTATTAGCCAGCAAAAGCAACGTGAAGAAGTTGTCTGTTGTTACAGTTCTGCCTTTGTTTAGAAACGGCTACATAAGTTTTATGACCACAGTCTTGGAAAGTCTCTCTCGTGGGACAACTGGGACCTTTTCCTAAATAAGGAGTACCACTGCACATGTACTTTGTTTCCAAATGTGCCGCAGTCCAAAGCTTTATGCCAAATTTGTCAGGCTTGGTTGAGATGCATTGCAAGAAAGGACAACGGACCTTGGTTGGAAACAGTTTCTCATCAGCAGTAATATGTTTTACTGGGTTGTAACTCAAAAAAAAAAAAACGTTGCCAGATGTCCAAGATTGCAGCAAATCTGTTGTTTTCACACATTCTGCACGAATGTCTTTGTTGTCAAAGCACAAATGCTGCATGATACTCGGATAGCAGTCACGGGGCATTGAATCTTTGATTGCCAGTAAAACAAATAGTTCGGACCAGTCATCGACCACAGCATCAACTGTGGTCATAACTGCTCTTGTGAAAGGAATGGAGATAAACGCCATCAACTAAGAGAGGGAGAGGCAAGCTTGTTGTACCATGTGATAGAGAATACAAATAAATGAATAAAAAAAAATGCTGATTTTTACAAGTAGCGAAAATTTACACCGGGAGTTATGGACTCAAATCAAATGTATGTTTTTAATTATATTACTAGGCTGACCCGCCTTTTAAGGCGACTGACTTTTAAGTTGACCACTTCTTAAGGCAATTCAATATGTAGATCAATTTGATATTTTATACAAACTCATTAATTTGGTTATATTGCATTTGAGCGGTATTACTTTAATACTCGTAGTTTCTGTTATTTTTGTGATGAAATTTAAACTTTTTTTCTATATTGAGGTCGCCCTTTTGAACCCCCCTGATATTTACTACGCGGTGAGGCATTTGTACTCCATCAACATTAATTATTTCCAGAGACATAATTTTGTCTATTTTTCCAGCGCATCGCGCACAAAAGCAAGGGAACGATGGGAGCACCAGAACTCTGCTCACATCATGTCGCTTCATACCGCAAGCTGCAAGTAGTAAGTCTGTGATAGCGGAATACCGCTACTCTTTCCACTCACGGGACGGATAGACAATCCTGACCACTTTTATATAGTAAGAAAGAAGAAGAAGATATTGCACAGTCTGGAGTAGAAAATCATCTTACACCTGGAAAAACGAAACTACAAATCCCATCGTGTATTGCAAAATGGACGGGGCGTGTGTGAAACTCCGCACCTGCGTAGCACTCATGGGACGGAAAGACAATCCCGACCACTTTTATATAGAAGGATAGTAATAATAATAATAATAATAATAATAATAATAATAATAATAATAGCAGCAGCTCACTACTCAAAATGGGGAGAGCCTGGACTCAAACCTGCAACCTCTTGATTACGAGGAAACAGTTCTTACCTCTGCACCAGCCAAGCTGACATTTCAATTTTCTGTCAATTGATATTGGGCTTGGGTTTTTACTCTTTGACAGCAACATATAAATTGAACAATTTCTTTTTCTTTAGTTATATTCTTGAATAAAAGCGTACTTGTTTTGTTATACCTTTTGTTAAAGTGTTTATTTGATATTTGGACTTTAGTCTTGAGAAAGCAGAAAAACATTATTAACTGTAATGATTCTAAGTATCCATCTGTCCATCCATTATCCAACCTGCTATATTCTAACTGCAGGGTTTCGGGGGTCTGCTGGAGCCAATCCCAGCCAACACAGGGCACAAGGCAGGAAGCAGACCCCAGACAGGGCGTCAGTCCACCGCGGACGATTATAAGTATTTTAACTCACAAAATACCAATGACTTTATTTTGTATTAATCATGCTGCAGAGAGCTATATGATTTTTTATTTCTATATGATTTGATTTTCATTTAGGTAGGAAAGGAATTAAGTTTATGCATAGAATATGAGACTGGCTTACATTCTTCTATGTGAAAATATTGACCTTTTGATATTAACAGAACACCCTGTGATATTATAAATCAATGTGATCGTTTTCTTCACTCTTGCTTAAAAATAAGACAAAAATGTCATTTATGACTTAATAAGGATTATTAATGTAATCAAACAAATATAATCTAATGAAGATATTAAAGCTATAAGTGTCTGTGTGCAGATAACGGCGTATTTTTAAGAATGTGAGTGCCCTGATAACTCTGTTTTGGGAAGAAACTGGGCACTCCTGCATGTAATAAATCAGTATGTAACCGTTATTTATAGCAATCTAAGTATGACCTCAAAATGAACTGTCATGCTTTTTGTTTTTGGCTAATGATTTTCAGATTTGGAGTCAGCAAGTGAAATTTGTTAAAGTACAGGTGAAAGAATCCCAGTAGCAAAATGCTTGTTGACCAGTGAAATGAAACATACAAAGTTTGCAAACTCACCTATGCGAATGTCTTTTACTTTGCACCAACTGATAGTTGGGCTTCAGCAACCTGTCAATTGAGCAATTTCTTTTTCTTCAGTTTTTTCCTTGAATAAAAGTGTACTTGTTTTGTTACACCTTTTGTGCAAGTGTTTCTTGGTTATTTGGGCATCCTACACTTCACATCAACATTATGTCATCATTACAATAACATATGAAAACATTTTCTGTTTTAGCCATGTGTTCAGCATTTCTTGCCTCACATTTCCTCTGTCATTCCATATTTACACAGATCGTTGTAGACATGGAACACACATGAAATGTATGTATTTCAAATCACAGTATTTCAATACCTATACAATTCTTTCCACAGAATGTAGTGTTGAAAAGGAAGCTATAATTTATGTATTTACAGTAACTTGGACTGCCTGAATGGCAGACAACAGGTTATAGTTATAGCGCTGTGTGTCACACAATGATAAATGCAGTACAGGGGCGCTGTTAGATACTTGAACTCCTCCACTTGGGGCAGGATCTTGGTCCCAACCCTGAGAGGGCACTCCACCCTTTTCTGGCTGAGGACCACAGTCTCGGATTTGGAGGTGCCGATTCCCATCCCAGCCGCTTCACACTCGGCCGCAAACTAATCCAGAGAGCGCTGAAGATCACGGCCTGATGAAGCAAACAGGACAACATCATCTGCAAAAAGCAGTGACCCAAGCCTGAGCCCACCAAACCGGACCCCCTCAATGCCCTGGCTGCGCCTAGAAATTCTGTCCATAAAAGTTATGAACAGAATCAGTGACAAAGGGCAGCCCTGGCGAAATCCAACCGAAACAACGAGATCACGAATACAAGCGGCTGAAATGTGTTTCCTCCGCAGGGTGTCTGGGCTTTCCCTTAAAGACAGGTCTCTCAGCTAGCCTGGGAACACCTCAGGATCCCCACGGAATATACACACACACACACACAGAGCTATACTAACTCTCATACTGGAGCTAATCTGGAATAGTCAATCAACCTAACTGGCACATCCTTAGGCGTTTTAGAGGAATGCAGGAGTACTTGGAGGAAAACCTGTGCAGACACAGGTTGAACATGCAAACTCCATCTAGACATTAGATTTGAATCCAAACATTTGATTCCTCAAGCAGCAATGCTAACATTTATTAGTGTTGTATTAAGAATTTGTTAAAGGCTAAATTTAAACATTGCACACTCCATTATCATTTTTTTCTTCATTTTTTGCTTTTTCATAGAACTCTACAAAACTAAAACAGAATCTTCAGATTTCTACAAAATGTTGACTATTTCCTATCATTTCTATATTGGATAGATGGTGCAATACATTGCCTTTTAGTATTACTTCCATTAATTTATGTTTGATGCACGTTAAGATAACTACTGCAGCAGCGTTAAAGCAGTTTTAGATTCGTCACCTTGCAAGTTCTTTGTCTACAAAGCCAAAATTAAACTCAAAACAGCTTTGTTTTTTCTTAGGTTAATTAAATAAACATTTGTACACTATGACAAAAAAATTTGCAACCTCGAAGAATTAATACAATTAAAAATCATCACACAATATTAGTGAGACATGTCGATGAAATGATTCCGAAACTAGGGGAAAGCAATAATTGATTGGAATTTACAAACAGGGTACATCAGTACTGGGTAAAGGAATTTAGTAATACAGGCTCAAAATTACATCTTGTTGTTTGTCTAGGAATGCAAGGGTCTATGGAGAATGTAGAGTGGACAATAAGCTGTCATTTCAGAATGTCCTTCACATGCTCTATTGTAGGCACATTTAGGGTAAGGCTTGCTAATGAACTGTGTGGAGGCCATGTATACGTATATTTCCAGGAATAGGTCAGAATTTTCCATACTGAAAAAGGATACGAGGTAGAACTGTTATGTAAAGTCATAGAACTGACAAAAAGATATCTTTAATCAATCAATCAAACTGTTCCTAACAAACAGAAGAGGCGATTAGCTCTTGGAGGTTATGAATCGCATTCATGTTGAAATGCTTCAGTAAATCTCTACAGCCATTGTTGCTAGAATCTTTCCATTGTCACATTTTCATTCACTGCTCGGACATTTATGATATACTGTTGTTGATAGTACCAACATCCTAAGGGTGTTTTTTGTGGCGAGCAGCTGTGTTGGACTTGTAACATCTTTCTGATCTGTAATTTGAATGCAACGTGATGTAAATGTTTATGAAAATAGGTTTTTGGATGTTTATTTCAGACAATGAATAAGGAAAAAATGTGCATATAATCCAGCTGTCACAAATTTTATAAATGACTCTCACTGAAAATAAACCACATAAAGCAATAAAATAGCCAGCAAACCCTTACAGAACACAGAAAGCAATGTACTCCCAAACCTTCTTTAAACATACTGTACCTAACCTAGCACACACAAAGCACTACTGTCACACTGCCAGTAACCAAACTATTTTTTGAAAAGATATTGTCTTGCTGTGTGACAGTAAAGAGGAAATAAATTTCTTTGGATTAAAAGTCACTGGGATCAAGTAATGATGTTTACTATTATTTATGGACTCAATTGGAAGTTCTCCAAACAAAAAGGCGGCCGGTACAAAAGGATTCCAAGCTTGAAATTTCCTATACTGGCTCAAACAACAACAACAACATCATCATCATCTCTATCCCTTATGTGCCACTGTGTATGAAATTGACAATTCACATGTTCACATTAGATCCATGAAATTAACCTTCTGGATTGTCTGGATCTCGATTTAGCACAGCATAACGTGGTAGATCAATCCCTTCTTCCTGAAGAATGCGATATACTTCCCTCCTATAATAAGTCATAAAAACAGAAAAGAGGTAACCATTACAAAATTAATATATTTTATACGCTATCAAAATGTCTAATTTGCTTTAAAAGGAAGAGCAAAGCCACTCAGGCAGTTTTTACATTGTAAAAAAGGGATGCTGATTTCATGTTACTAGAATTGATCGATTTCAATTTGTTTTTATTAGCCTTTTAAATGTTTATTTAAAAGCTCTTGCATAACCAGCCATGTAGAAGCCTTATGTTTTCTATTAAAATGATGTTTTTACACTTAAACTGCAGAATACATTTGTTACTTGTTAAATTTTTATTATAATTATGGCTTAGTGTTCAGTGACCTTTAAAAAAAAAAATCTAAAAATAAATGAAATTCCCTTAAAATAAATTTTTATACTAATAAAACATATACTGGATATATTTGTCTATAAAACACATGCCATAAAAGAAAAGAAAATACTTATAATTACAAGCATTTTTCTAATAAAATGTTCGTGTTTATCAAAGGAGACACAAGAGTAACGATTAACAAGTGTAAAATTGATATATTTGGCTCTTAACCTAAGAAGCCTATTGTTTAATAAGCAGTTAGGGCAAATTCTTTTTTATCTGCTCTTTTTCTAATTAAAAATGTTAGCTGCTTAAACACAAACTTGCTCAGTAGTGACACTCAGAGAAGTGTCTGTTTTAATTAAAGGACAAAATGAAATGATCCATTAAAGGAGCTCCACTTTTCCAGTCCAAGTTCAACTAGACAACAAATATACATCTGATGTTCCTCTCCATGCACAGGATGACTCCCTTACCTTTTCTGAGATCATTACTCCACTTTCTTTAATACAAAAGCCAATATTCCTGTCTTCACTCTCTAGTATACTAAACTTTCACTGTCCACTCTCTGTTTACAGAAAGTTTCAGATGGAAAACATTATGTGTGATTCCTAAAGTACCATAATACTTTGTGTAAGTTGAGCACAAAATCTAAATTACCACAAAGCTTAGAAAAGCAGATTTGGAAAAATAAATAGTTTTACTGATCACCGATTGATTTATTTAGAGTGAAAAATCAGCCAATCTAGATTTGTGGCCCCATCAATTGGAACATCACTAGTAAAAAGAAAAAGCAAAATTAAGCCAGCAAAATTACCGTTCTGTCATACCTGTCTTGTATGAAGTACTGCATGTTTAGATCATTGATCAGAAGTGGTTTCCTGAGCTTTGCATAATGAACTGCTTTGTCGAGAGGAAAACCTAAAGAAATAAATGCAAACACTGATTCAGACTCTGGAGATTTTGTAGAGTTTTCATCATTGCAAAGTAATACAGTGACAATATGTTTTTGAAAGGTGTCTATTCGCTGCTCAGGAAAACACAGCATAAACCTCAAAAGATATAGTATTTAATTAACAAGCTAGACATTTATTCCTATTACATTTTTTAAATAGTGAAAGAAACAAATATTACAAAGATACACACAACATGAGAAGTATAAGCTAGTGAATTTTCTGTATAAAATATCCAAATCCATAGATCCATATATCAAGTTACTACTGTACTTCCTGATACAAATATATAAAAAATAAAGAAAACTAAACATATCCTTTGAAAAGTTTGTGTGATCACAACTGCAAATTGGGTTTTACTTGAATCTTAGAAAACACTTTCAAAATACAGAATTTTAGACACAATTCGGTTGTGTGATTCAAAATTGAGATCCAGTCTACCTTTATCTCTTGCATAAATACTGAAAACAGTAACTAACTAGGTACTGACATATTACATAGATGATATGTCTTTAAAACAATGGGTGCACATAGTTATATACTGCCATGACTCTTTTAACATCTAACCAAATATAAACAGAACTGTGCTAACCTATACATATATTTTACCCAAATTAAAATTTTACTGTTGTTTTCATTACCTTGAATAATGTCTGTGGGAGACAGAAATCCTTCATTTTTAATCTACTTTGAACATTAACTTGAATTAATTAAAAATGTTCAAACCTTGGAAAATGTAGTTAAATTATGACACTAAATTTAAATTTCAATTCTCAAAGAACCTTCAAAGTCAAGTTTCTCAGCGATGCATTCTAATTTTTTTTCTGTTTGCAGTATTTTTAATTATTTTGACATATCATTAAATTAATTAAGTCATTTTGAACATTTGAATATCACACAGCTAAAAATGTAGTTTTAAGTACTCGGTGAACTCAGTACTAAATGTAACAAGGTGGCCAAACAAGAGGCCTGTTGACCTATTCAATGAATCAGGCCTCCAATCACTCCAAAACCTTCAGCCTTGTTTTGACATTCTTTCCTCCACCACCTTCTACTATCTGCAACTGTATTCTGCACCTAGGGCCTATGGTGTCTCCTTTATCCTATTCACTCTCTTCTCTCTTGCTAACTCCTTTCCCTGTCTGGGAAGTCTTTTAGAGAGCTTTAAATTATTTGTTGTGGTACACGTGTCATGTACTCTTTGCATTATTTGGCAAGTACTGGATAACGTAGCTATGATATGCTTCTCGTAACTTACGAGGACGTGGCAGATGTTTGCCGACTTGCCAACCAACCACATGCATTACCTGGTAGGTAACCATCCAAATAATCAGATATACAAATTACATACACATTATTCTCTTATACTTTCCTTCTCAGGTTTCTCCAAAACTGTTCTCTTGGCACTGTATTAGGAACTTTCTCCAGGTCTTTCTTCTCTGCATTTCTCTTTTAAGGGTACACAGTGCAAAGACTACATTTATGGTTCCTCTCTCCAGTTTGCCACCAAACTGGATGATTTTCTCAAACATCCACTATTTTTCTTAAATCTCTTTTCAATTACATTTATGCAAATCTTAAAAGCATAAGGTAGTAGCTTAATACCGTACCTTTTTAATTATTTCAGTTTAGTATAGCTCCCTCTTCTTTATGTCATTTAAAATAACTGCATTTTCTATAGGCATCTGGGTCAATGTTATTTTATAAAAAAATATGAAAAACAGGTTTTGGCTGACCAACCACTGCAACTGAGTTAATTCAACAAAATGTCTGGAATTTTATCTACAGCCCCATTTCATCATTTACTTATTTGAAAGTCATGGAAACCTTAAATTTAATTCAAATGAGTACAAAGACAATATATCAAATTTTGAAACAGAGAAATATTAATTTTCTAAAATATATACACTCATTTTGAATTTGATACCAACAACACTTTTCAAAAAAGTTGGGACAGGGGCAACAAAAGACTGGAAAAGTTGTGCAATGCTAAAAACACCTGTTGGAAAATCTTACAACTAATTAGGTTTATTAATTAAGCAGAGAGGCAGAGTCTCTCAGAAGTAAAAAGGGGAGAGGTTCACCACTCTGTGAAAATATGTGCAAGCAAATAGTACAACAATATAAGAACCAAACGTTCAAAAAGTTTAGAAACTGAACATAAAATTCAAGTTCTGTCATCAATTTGATTTTAGTAATGTCCCAAGTGTTGGGGTGACATGTTATGTGATAACCACAATGAAAAATAAGTAAAAAATAAAAAATAACTAAAAGCTTAAATCCTCTGTTAGCAATAATCTTGGAAACAGTCACATCCATTTTCTGATGCTTAGCTTCAGTTAGATTTGCAAGGTTCCAAAGTCGAACCCCACAGCAACACATGCAGAGTCAGAAGGCAGCTTGTGCCATACACTCTCACACTTATTCACATATACACAGTTTTTACAGTTGCTAATTATCTTAACATTTTGCAAAGAGGATGAAAAATGAGCCTTAAGGGCCAATCCTAGTTAATTTTAATTGTTAGATTTGCATTTTAACTATGACAGAATGTTCATTTTTATAAAGCTACAAAGATAATGGATGATTCCATTTTCTACCCTATTATCTAATTTAATACAACTTTTGCAAAACTTTGCATTCTGATGCAACAGCAGATTAGTCTCAGATAAATAAATAAATATAATCACACAGTGGAACCTTGGTTCACGACCATAATTCGTTCCAAAACTCTGGTCGTAAGCCGATTTGGTCATGAACCGAAGTAATTTCCCCCATAGGATTGTACTGTATGTAAATACAATTAATCCGTTCCAGACCGTACAAACTGTATGTAAATATATTTTTTTTTTAAAGATTTTTAAGCACAAAGATAGTTAATTATGCCATAGAATGCACAGCTTAATAGTAAACTAAATGTAAAAACATTGAATAACACTTAGAAAACCTTGAACAACAGAGAAAACTAACACTGCAAGAATTCGCACTATAGCACTACGAACTGCTCGCTAAAAACACTTTTTTTTTTTTTTTTTTTTTTTTTTAAAAGAGTTTTAAGCACAGGGAAAAATGAACATTTGAAAAAATCCATAACTTAATAAACCACCAAGAAAAGTAACATTGCAAAAATGCACACTACGAACCGATTGCTGTAAACAGAAGTGAAGTGGAAGTTAAAATCCAACAGAAAAAAGTCTTCATTAAATACAACGAGGTTAAAACAATGCTGGGGATCTGTCTCTTTAAAAACAAGTCTGGTGCATTCTTTGCACTTAGTGCTGCGTGGGTATTATGAACTATCTTATCTGTTCAAGTTCTATTTAAATTTTAAATATAAGTAATTTTTATTTAGTCGACAGAAATATCTTTGGTAGGAATGTAAGTTGAATTTAGTCATCATTGCATAAATTTTTCGACAAAATTCAACTTACATTCCTACCAAAGATACTTCTGTCGACTAAATAGAACCTACTTATATCCAAATAGAACTTGAAAAGAAATATTTTTTCGAATCTGATCGCGCATTTTAGATCAACTTGACACACAATACATCGAGCCCGTGTGCTATTATGCTCTTGCCTGCCTGCCTCAATAAGTCACCGTCGCTTCGCTCTTACTTTTTTACCGTTCATTTAGTCATGGCTAGTTGTGAAAAAATTAGAAAATGGAAGAAGGATTACACCGAGTATGGCTTTTCCAAAACAATTATTGATGGCGAATAAAGTATCCATTATTCATAAAGCTTCAATTGGTGATCTGTTTTTTTGCGTTAACCTCATATTTTTTCATACTCCTTCTCAAACCAAGGGGGTGTGGAATCGGCATCGTCCGTCACAGGGGGTGCGAGGGTAAAATGAATCGGGAAGCGCTGACATATATGTATGTGTGTGTGTATATATAATATATGTAGAAATATTTTACTGTCAAATAATGCAAAGAGTACGTGACACGTGTTTCGCCCTAATTCTGGGCTCATCGGACGTACACAATCACTGCATCCCCTCTCGGGAATAAAACCTCGGATGTCAGCGCTAGAGGCGAAGCCTCTCACGTTGCGCCACGGCGTGCATTTCGTTTATTTGACAGTATGTAGATCAGGAGATATATATATATATATATATATATATATATATATATATATAGCAAAATTCCCGCGCTTCACAGCACAGATGTAGTGTGTTGAAGAAGTTATGAAAAAGAAAAGGGAACATTTTAAAAATAACGTAACATGATTGTCAATGTAATTGTTTTGTGACTGTTATGAGTGTTGCTGTCATCAAGGATTTGATTATCATTATTTCTTTCAATCAGGTTCGTATTTGGAGGATGTGTTGTGTTCAAGTTACACTCCGTGTTTGTCAACCGTTGTAAAAATATCAGGTTTCATTCATCGATTCCTTTCTTACTGCATCAATAAACAGCTCGTCTTCCTCTTTATTTGAGACATCACACACTGCATGCATGGATTTTTTTTTTTTAAAAACACTGTCTTCCTTTAGCTGGGCATTGACTTTTTCCACCGTGTACTTTGTTACCGCAGTAGCTGCACTTATGAATATACTTGTATGCGTCACTCGCTTTATATTCTTTTGCTGCCTTCTCAATTCTGTAATGCTTTTTTGTTCAGCACTCTTTGGAGCTCTTGGTTTTTGTCTGCGTACTGCGTTCACAGTCAGTTCACGTGAGCCGCTCGGACTACATACATCGAAGGTTCTCAGTTGTGCTTGTGCTATCTCGTGCGATGTCCATGGCTTTATTTAACGTTAGCGAAGACCCGGCACTTAAAGTTTCTTGCGCAGTTTCGCTGAGTTTGTGCCAAACACCACCCTGACTATCTCATCTTCGATTCCATATGCACAGCCCTAAACCCACGAATATTTAGTGGTAGAGTGTTTCTATTGGACTGCCGCTGACGGACGGCCTTATATAGGCAGGCACTCAATTACGTGGGAGGCGTGACGATGAGAGACACAACTCCGCCTCACACTGTGATCGCGATGCAGGCTATGGCCGGTATATCTATACTAATAAACGGCAAAGCCCTCACTCACTCACTCACTGACTCACTCACTGACTGACTCATCACTAATTCTCCAACTCCCGTGTAGGTAGAAGGCTGAAAATTGGCAGGCTTATTCCTTACAGCTTCCTTACAAAAGTTGGGCAAGTTTCATTTCGAAATTCTACGCGTAATGGTCATAACTGGAAGTTGTTTTTCGCCATTTACTGTAATGGAGATGAGCGTGAAACCTGTGGGGGCGGAGTTTCGTGTGACATCATCACGCCTCCCACGTAATCACGCAGTAGGTAGAAAACCAGGAAGAGGCCCAAAAAGCGCTGAAGAAAACATGCATTATATAATTGAGAAGGCAGCGAAACAATAAGAAGCGAGCGAGTGACATATACAACCATATTCATGAGTTCTGCTACTTCGGAAACAAAGCACGATGTAAACCTAAACTTTAAATTAAGTTCATAGACAGGCTGCCGCTAGCGTTTGTAATTTAGTGCCTGCCCATATAAGGCCGTCCGTTAGCGGCAATCCAATAGAAACACTGCCACGGGTAAATATTCACGGGTGAAGGACTGTGCTTATGCAGAGGAAGATGAGATGGTCAGGGTGGTGTTTGGCACAAACTCAGCGAAACTGCGAGAGAAAGTTTTAACTGCCGGGACTTAGGTAACATTAGATACAGCCATGGACATAGCACGACATGGCACCAGCACAGCTGGAAAACTTCGATGAATGTACACCGAGCGGCTCACGTGAACTGACGCAGTGCACAGACAAAAAGCAACAGTTCCAAAGAGCGCTGAACAAAAACCGAATTACACAATTGAAAAGGCAGCAAAAAAATATGAAGGGTCTGATACATACAAGCATTATAATTCATAACTGCAGCTACTGCAGAAACAAAGCACACGGTGGAAAAAGTGAATGTCCTGCTAAAGGAAGACAGTGTTAAAAAAAAAACCCGTGCATGCAGTGTGTCAGGTCTCAGATAAAGAAGAAGACGAGCTGTTTATTGATGCAGTAAGAAACGAATCTTTTTCATAGCTTCTTTAACACACTACGTCTCCGCTGCGATACGCGGGTATATATATATGTATATATATACCCCGATCTACATACTCGAATAATGAATACTTTATTCGCAATCAATGATTGTTTTGGTAAAGCCATACTCAGTGTATTCATTAGATGAACGGTAAAAAAGTAAGAGCGAGGGGAGGGTGACTTATTGAGGCATGCAGGCAAAACCACAATAGCACGCGGGCTCGATGTACGAAAAAATATATCTTTTCAAGTTCTATTTAGTCCATATATGTCAAACTCAAGGGCCATGGGCCACATCCGGCCCGGCGTGTAATTATATCCGGCCCGCGAGATCATTTTATATACTGTATTATTGTTATTAATGGCCCGGGTATATGAAGCGCTGGTAACACAAACTACAGATCCCATAATGCAGCGCTTCAGCTGCCTTGCCGAACACTTACCGCGTTAATCAAGTCTAGCTTATGAAGGTGCAAGTTATTGTGAAGCTAGCCCACACGATGCCGAAGAGAAAAGGTGATTCTGAACATAGAGCCTTTAAAAACCGATGGGAGGCTGAGTATATGTTTACTGACATTGCCGGTAAACCCGTGTGTCTCATTTGTGGAGCTGATGTGGGTGTAATTACAGAATTTAATCTAAAACGGCACAATGAGACAAAACATCAAGATAACCTGAAAGACCTGAATGCAATGCAGAAGATACAGAAAGCAGAACAATTAAATAAGAATCTGACACTTCAGCGGATGTTTTTACCCGTGCACAATCACAAAGTGATTTCAAGTGAAGCTGCTTTTATGGGAGACACAAATGCACCAGTGCAACTTGCCCCACTTTCCCTGTTGCCAAGTAATGTTGAACCAAGTCG
>JANRMT010062829.1:28796327-28832270 GCA_026402145.1 Polypterus bichir lapradei
ACACTGCGGCCCAGTTTCCGAAGTGAGGGGATCATGCTCTGTTTCAGTATGTCACAGTACATGTTGGCATTCATGGTTCCCTCAATGAACTGTAGCTCCCCATGACACTCCCACCACCATGCTTGACTGTAGGTAAGGCACACTTGTCTTTGTACTCCTCACCTGGTTGCCACCACACACGGTTGATACCATCTGAACCAAATAAGTTTACCTTGGTCTCATCAGGACCACAGGACATGGCTCCAGTAATCTATGTCCTTAGTCTGCTTGTCTTTAGAAAACTGTTTGCGGGCTTTCTTGTGCATCATCTTTAGAAGAGGCTTCTCTCTGGGACGACAGCCATGCAGACCAATTTGATGCACTGTGTGGTGTATGGTCTGAGCACTGACAGGCTGAGCCCCCCCCCCCACCCCCTCAACTTCTGCAGCAATGCTGACAGCACTCATACGTCTATTTTCAAAAGACAACCTCTGGATAGAACGCTGAGCATTTGCACTCAACTTCTTTGGTCGACCATGGCGAGGCCTGTTCTGAGTGTAACATGTCCTGTTAAATCGCTGTATGGTCTTGGCCACCGTTCTGCAGCTCAGTTTCAGGGTGTTGACAATTTTCTTATAGCCTGGGCCATCTTTATGTAGAGCAGCAATTCTTTTTTTCAGATCATCAGAGAGTTCTTTGCCATGAGGTGCCATGTTGAACTTCCAGTGACCAGTATGAGAGAGTGTGACAGCGATAACACCCAATTTAACACACCTGCTTCCCATTCACACCTGAGACCTTGTAACACTAACGAGTCACATGACACCAGGGAGGGAAAATGGCTAATTGGGCACAATTTGGACATTTTTCACTTAGTGGTGTACTCACTTTTGTTGCCAGTGGTTTAGATATTAATGGCTGTGTGTTGAGTTATTTTGAGGGGATAGCAAATTTACACTGCTATACAAGCTGTACACGGACTACTCTACATTGTGTCGAAGTGTTATATCTTCAGTGTTGTCCCATGAAAAGATATATTAAAATACTTACAAAAATTTGAGGGATGTACTCACTTTTGTGACATACTGCATATAATGTGTTAAGACTGAAGTCCAAATATCAAATAAACACTTTCACAAAAGGTATAAAACGAGGAGCGCCTTTATTCAAAACAAACACCAGATAAAAAGAAATTATTCAATTTACATGTTACCATCAATGTGTAAAAACCAAAGCCCAAATATCAATCAATGTAAGCTAAACATTTCAGCTTGGCTGGTGCAGAGGTAAGAACTGCTGCCTCATAATCAAGCGGTTGCCGGTTCAAGCCTGGGTACTCCCTGCATTTACCATTTTGAGTAGTGAGCTGCTATTATTATGGCTATTATATAATAGAAACATGCACCTAAAGTAGCTACACAAATTCTTGAACTCTCCAGTTAAAACAAATCATATTGCATATATGATTGTGTATATGCCTCAGAAACAATGTTCTTGAACGTGATATGTTTCAGTTAAATTATAGACGAGTTGAACTTGCTCCAGTTGTATCACCTGTGCTGACCAAAAACTTAACCTGGCAGACTGCTTCTCATTAGGACTGCACAAATAATCCTATATTAGTCCCTATTACATTTGCACATGCAGTGCTATACTAATCGTGTAAAGCGTTGATTACTGCATTTCATTTGGTAATCTTGTGCTGTTAGAGATTGAGGTTTTCTAGTTATCAAGTTCTTTAAACAGCAAATTATTGTTTTAACCAATCACAGATACAACATCTTTTTAAAAGTGTGAATTTCTTTCTCCTGTGTTTGCGGCAGCCTTCAGAAAAAATGTGTAATATAAATAATATTATATCTAAATCTTCTAACCCTTTATACATGTTTTAATATCAGAATGAAGTGAGTCATCCGTAATTTGGTATTATTTTGTTTTCAATAGTGGTGATTTTGATCAATGTCAATGTGAATTTATTTATATAGCACATTTAAAAACAACATAGGAATGCTGTGGCCAAAGTGCTTTACAATAAAAGAAGAGAAAAAGCATACAATTAACGTAACATAAATAGAAATAAATGAACATAAATAAAATACTGTAAATAATAAATAGAAGTAAGATTATATAATCACAATGAGGAAAACATCAGTATTACTGAAGGACACAGAAAACAAGTGAATAGAAATGAGTCTTTAATCTTGTTTTGAACAGTTCAATTGTAGAGGACTCCTTTATGTAATGAGGTAAAGAGTTCCACAGGTGAGGAGCAGCAGCTGTGAAAGCCCTGTCCACCTTAGTTTTACACTTGGTACGAGGGACAACAAGAGACAACTGACCTGAAGATCTAAGCACTCTAGATGGCTGGTGTAAAGCACACAATTCAGATGAATAGGCAGGAGCAAGCCCATATAAAGATTTAACAACTAGCAATAATAAGATTTTAAAATCAATTTGAAAACTGACAGGCAGCCAGTGTAAAGAAGCTAATATTGGAGAAACAGAATCAGACTTTCTTGCCCCAACCAGAAAGCGAGCGTCAGCATTGTGGACCAACTGTAACCTGCGTATCAAGGATTTGCTAATCCCAGAATACAGCGAGTTGCAGTAATCAAGGCGAGAAAAGAAAAACATGAGTAGCTTTCTCAAGATCCCTAGAAGATAAAAAAAGGCTTGATCTTACCTAAAAGACGAAGCTGGAAAAAGCAACTCTTGACTACAGAATTAATCTGTTTCTCTAAAGGGAGGTTAGTGTCAAAAATAATGGCAACATTGCGTACTTGAGGTTTGCAAAAGACTAGAAAGAGCCGAGAAGTCCAAGACCAACTTGGGCTTTAGCTGATGGACCCACTATAAGCACCTCCGTTTTATTTTGATTCAGATCAAGAAAATTATTAGACATCCAGGGTCTTAGTTCAAAAAGACAGTTGTGCAGTTGATTCATTGCAGAGTTGCAGACGGGAATATAAACCTGTGTATCATCAGCACAGCACTGAAAAGAAATGTTAAAATTTCCTAAAAATAGCTCCAATAGGGTGAAGGTATATAAAGAATAAAATTGGACCCAACATGGATCCCTGAGGAACACCACATTTAAAGAGGTGCAGTAGACGAAAATGAGTCCGTAATAATAGAGATGTCATTCAATACTTCCAGGAGTGCTGTCTGAATGCCATGATAAACGCCTAAACCCAGATTGGTAGATTTCAAATAAATTATTGGAGTTAAGGGGATCAACCAATTGATTATAAATAATTCTAATATTTTAGCCAGAAATGGCAATTGGGAAATCGGGCGAAAATTGGCTAAAACTCCAGGATCTAATTTTGCCTTTTTTAGACTGGGACGTACCGCAGCATGTTTAAAAAATGAGGGCATAAAACTCTCACTAATAGAACCATTGATAATGGCTAGTAAAGGTGGACCCAAAACATCAAAGGTTTCCACTAAGAGGCGTGGTGGTACAAAATCAAGAGGACTGGAGAGTAGGTTTAAGGGTGTCAATGATACTTTTTAACTGTGAAAGTGAGACAAGATCAAAAGATTCCAAGACAATGCCATGAATAACAGTAGGAAGTTCATAGCCAGTTGGAATAATACCACAGCATCAATTTTACTGACAAAGAATGAAAGAAACTGCTCACATGAAAGAACAGTACATACTTTACATAATGCATACTGTGCAAACTGTTGCTACACTGTATTCAAAATGTAATATGGCCATCTAAAATTCAACCACATAAACTACTGTGTCAATGAAAGCTAACCAAGCAGCACCAAGTTGCACTAACATTACTTCCACAAAACAGTTAACAATGACATGCTTATGTTAATTAATGTCTATATCCAGCAGGCCATTGAAAGCAATAATCAGATAACAGAAGTCATCGAGTTTTATTTATCAGAAGCCAAAGGCCCCAATTAAAACTGTACAAAACAAAGGTTTCAAAAAATTATCCAACACCAAGAAAAAGACATACACTATTCCCATCCAAAATTTTCTGAAGTTGCATTTGCTTCACTTTATTCCAGAGGTCAGGCAGAAATTGAAATCAACCTAAAAGAAATGGTATTTCATGAAACACATGGCTGATTTGTGATTAACTAGAAATATGGAAACAATCCTGAACATAACAGTTCATTATATTGATGAGGAATTTACACTGAAAAGCAGATGCTTACAAATAACATTTTCCTCGAGAACATAGATACAACAGTTCAAGGAGCAAGAATTGCACGGGCTGCCTGGGGCTTGCTGAAAAATAACAGAGTTTGCAAGATTACAGATAACAGGGCATAGGTCACGAATACCTGTTGCTAGCAGTGACTGAACTAGACTTCAGTTTTTTGGTTATGGGCTATACTTAATGATCAGTACATATCCTATGGCATTTATAAGCAAACACTGCATACCATAGCCATGGCGGATATACTGTTGCTATATTGCCATATCTTATAAATAAAATGGTGCAAATAATGTTTGAACATATAGTAAACTAAGTATTTAGACAGCGATGTTCTTTATTGACTTGCTGGAGCTGTGCTTGTATTCTAGCACATTACATAAACGAAAAGGACAGCAGCAAGTAACAGTGTGGCATTACCTAAACACATCTTGAGTCACACAAATATTGTTAAATTTAATGGTTTTATATACCTGTACAACAGTACTATCAGGTAGTGTTTACATTATATTCTTAATCATATATCACTGTCATTTAAAATTTTTATTATCTGCTTTAATGTTATATATATGTGCAATTTTTGTCTTCTTAATAGAATGAAGTGATAAAAATATATGTATTGTATTGACCCCCTTCTTTTTGACACCCACTGCATGCCCAACCTACCTGGAAAGGGGTCTCTTTTTGGACTGCCTTTCCCAAGGTTTCTTCTATTTTTTCCCTACAAGGGTTTTTTTTTGGGAGTTTTTCCTTGTCTTCTTAGAGAGTCAAGGCTGGGGGGATGTCAATAGGCAGGGCCTGTTAAAGCCCATTGCAGCACTTCTTGTGTGATTTTGGGCTATACAAAAATAAATTGTATTGTATAAAAATCAATATACACATACAGGATTGTGAGATTTATTTAGGAATGAGGTGATGCTAGTTTGATGATGAATCATCACTTTTTTTTAAAGAGGACTTTGGTTACCTAAGCAATTCTCATAATTAATGGAAGCTATCATTCTGTTAACAAAGAAACAGTTACATTTATTTTTTAACTGCAACAAAAATAAGAAGTAGCATCTCCTACTCCCGAGATAATACTTGGAACTGAACCTTGACTAGCTTTTCCAAGAATGAAGGGAAGGTAGCCCTTCATAAAACTCACTCATTGTCAATTTGTGCAAAACATGGTTTAACTCAAATTAAACATTTACTAAAGTTAAGCTTTTACTAGCTTTGGAGCATTCAAAGAGTATCAAGGGTCAAGAATCTAACTTTAAGTGATGTCTTTAGGTACTTGCTTCACTGGGCCACATGTTGTGACTATGTTCCTTTCTAAGAAATTACGGATTTACAATTAGATTTGATTAGATAAACTTTATTAATCCCAAGGGAAAATTCACATGCATACAACCGCAAAAACATAACAACAAGGATCAAGACTCGCACGACAAATAATAAAGCCAGTCAATCAATATATAAATTAAAATAAATAAATATATATTGTTCAGATATTTCAAAATGGCATTTCGTAATAAACTTAACAAGTACCCCAGGAGGAAGCAATGAAATGTCTGAAAGCACTGGGCAGAAAAGTAAATTTACTGCTGTATAGTATGTAATTTCTTATTGTCAGAGGTTCAATATACATAATAGTTTAATCAGAAAAGCTCTTTTAAAATTGTACCTTTAGAATGGAAGGAGATTAGGCAGTCACAATGTGGCCAGTTGTCAACTGCCTCATTGAGAATGACATCTTCAGGAAAGATGACAACTGTGATGTAATCAAACTTGCAAAGTCTCTCCAGGATCTGAGTCATTGGCTTTGATTTGGACTTCTTTGTCATTGCACAGATTCCCACAACAATGTGTCTTTCGGGGGGCTAAGGAGCAATAAAGAAAGAACAAGAGTGGTTAGAGAAACACCATTACAAACTAAAATTCAATTACCTCAGGATAAAAAAAGATAATGAGTACGAGAATCCTTTATCTAGGGTACTGGGTACCATCACAGGCATTTTTTTAACCTTAAAATTAGAGTTGCTGCTTAGTCACCATCAACATGTTGAAAATTTGTAATTAAATTTAACACAACCTCTAAAAGCATTAATTTTAAATCGCTGCTACAAAGGAAACCCAGCCTATCTAGAAAAGCATGCTCACATCCATAATCATCTAACTACCTGAACTGCATCTGCATTTCTCACTTACCCTATATTGAATTCTCAAAATGCTTTTCATAGCCTTTTCCCACTACCAAATAAGGAACCTAGCCACCATCTCCTATGTCATGCATGCACACATTCCCTTATAAAAGCAAGCTAACCTCACATGCACATGCTCACAAAACTTTAGCATTACATAACCACGAGCATCTCCTGACTCCGATGTCTTCCTTCCCTTACTCAACAAAGTGTCCTTTTTTGTAATCACCAGCCAGTATGATTCAATAAAGACACTAAAGCACACTTTCCAAAACTTTGTTTGCTCTTCCCTTCTTGTCACCTTCACTCTAGCACCAGTAAATTGACTCTAAAGAAAGTGGACTGGTGATGGACAACCTATTTCCGCAAGGGCCCTTTGAGGACAGACAGTCTCAATGCTGTCCACCCCCCTCCAAGAATTCTCTAGCCTTCTGCCACCGATGTTGTCCTACACCACTTCATGTTCATCCAAAATAACATCTGGTGCCATTTTATTGATATTTACTTTAAAAGCGGAAAACGTACAGGGCATGTATAAATTATGTTTAGGTCGACCCGAAGAGAAACCTTTAATTCCATGCACATAAATGATGAGGGTACCTATAAAACTAAACTGTCATTAAGTGTGTTGCATTCTCACACAGAAGTTCTGCCTTTTTTGTAAAGACGTTGGCTGCTGGCTTTGGTAACATTGTACAAGAGGTTAAACAAGTGCTTTCAAGTGAAAAAGAACTGGAAAAAAAAGCTACATGAAAGCTAATGACAACATGAAAAAAAGTTTACTTGAGGTTTTTGCAAATTTATTAAAAATAAAAAAAACTGAGAAATCACATGTACATAAGTATTCACAGCCTTTGCCATGAAGCTCAAAATTGAGCTCAGGTGCATCCTGTTTCCCCTGATCATCCTTGAGATGTTTCTGCAGCTTAATTGGAGTCCACCTGTGGTAAATTCAGTTGATTGGACATGATTTGTCTGTAGACCTCCGAGATATGATTGTCTCGAGGCACAAATCTGGGGAAGGTTACAGAAAAATTTCTGCTGCTTTGAAGGTCCCAATGAGCACAGTGGCCTCCATCATCCGTAAGTGGAAGAAGTTCGAAACCACCAGGACTCTTCCTAGAGCTGGCCAGCCATCTAAACTGAGCGATCAGGGGAGAAGGGTCTTAGTCAGGGAGGTGACCAAGAACCCTATGGTCACTCTGTCAGAGCTCCAGAGGTCCTCTGTGGAGAGAGGAGAACCTTCCAGAAGGACAACCATCTCTGCAGCAATCCACCAATCAGGCCTGTATGGTAGAGTGGCCAGACGAAAGCCACTCCTTAGTAAAAGGCACATGGCAGCCCGCCTGGAGTTTGCCAAAAGGCACCTGAAGGACTCTCAGACCATGAGAAACAAAATTCTCTGGTCTGATGAAACAAAGATTAAACGCTTTGGTGTGAATGCCAGGCGTCACGTTCGGAGGAAACCAGGCACCACTGATCGCCAGGCCAATACCATCCCTACAGTGAAGCATGGTGGTGGCAGCATCATGCTGTGGGGATGTTTTTCAGTGGCAGGAACTGGGAGACTAGTCAGGATAAAGGGAAAGATGACTGCAGCAATGTACAGAGACATCCTGGATGAAAACCTGCTCCAGAGCGCTCTTGACCTTTAAAATGGGGCGACGTCCTGCTGAAAGATGAACCAACCACCCTAAGCACACAGCCAAGATATCAAATGAGTGGCTTCAGGACAACTCTGTGAATGTCCTTGAGTGACCCAGCCAGAGCCCAGACTTGAATCCGATTGAACATCTCTGAAGGGATCTTAAAATGGCTGTGCACTGACGCTTACCATCCAACCTGATGGAGCTTGAGAGGTGTTGCAAAGAGGAATGGGCGAAACTGGCCAAGGATAGGTGTGCCAAGCTTGTGGCATCGTATTCAAAAAGACTTGAGGCTGTAATTGCTGCCAAGGATGCATCGACAAAGTATTGAGCAAAGGCTGTGAACACTTATGTACATGTGATTTCTCAGTTTTTTTACTTTTAATAAATTTGCAAAACCCGCAAGTAAACTTTTTTCACGTTGTCATTATGGGGTGTTGTGTGTAGAATTCTGAGGAAAAAAATGAATTTAATCAATTTTGGAATAAGGCTGTAACATAACAAAATGTGGAAAAAGTGATATGCTGTGAATACTTTCCGGATGCACTGTATGCATTTGAGCCTGCATGTGCTGAGGGTCAAATTTAATCAGTACCATTTAGGGATCACAGGGAACCAGTGATCATCTCAGCAGCAGTGGCTGTAAGTATCCGTTTAGCTTTAATCCAGTTTTTTGATAGAGATATTTTGAAAGGGTGTGATCTGGTGACACAGCAGCCAATGGTCATACCACAAATCTTTGGAGCTTACACCGAGAATGGAAAAAGGGAGTGGATGTTATTTACTTTATAACAAATGAAAGACTACCCAACATTTTATTAATTAAAAAGTAGTCAATCACTTTATTTAAATTTAAAAAATGCTTTTGTTTTGCTTTACCCAATGCTAGAACCAACATTCTAAGAAAAAACAAAGACTTAAAATAAGGAGAACTAAAAGCTACATAATAAAATGAATAGCGTTGAATCCTGCTTTATGTTATCATCATGACCTGGAATAAAGCATTAATGGTTTTCTTCTCTCTCTTTGTTCAAGGAAATATTGAAGATTTATTTTCATTTCAAGGGTTGGTATTATATCTCTGTTAGAAGTAATGCAAAACTAATTAAGTAACTGTATTACAAAGTTACTTTTTATGTAAGTAATAAGTAATGTTGACAAAAAAACAGCATCACTTGTACGACCAAATGTAAATAAACTGGTGTGCTTAAGTAATTGGCTGAATAGTCAGAAAATCAATAATGTCTTATTTTTCATCTATTTATCATTTTAAGGACAGCAATACTGACAAAAACAAACTTCTAGACTAATTTGCATTGTGATAACACTTAACATAAACAATTCTTACTTTGTGCTGTTGACTGATTAATGCTTCACTGTTTATTCAATTGTTTTTTTTTTTACACAAAACTGTTCAGTAAACTGTAATAATTTCATACTATAGAAAAGTGCTTATTAAAGTTTTATATTAGAAAGTAAGTAGTTATTTTGCTTTATAAAAAATATGCTTGAAGGGAATAAAAATAAAAATTCAATTAAAATGCAGCAAATTTCAATTCAAATGTTTAATTGTGAGACACTTTTTAACTGAAAGGCAGCCCTACTTAAAATACTTAAGAAAAACATGGGATCACATATTATTTACTAATCCAGAAAAAGCTTCTGGCTAATACTCAAGCTTTTGAGTATAAAGTATTTCCTCAGTAAAAAGTTATGGGAAATTCAGACAGTTCTTAAAAACCCTTTTTTAAATGTAAAAATACCACCTTGGTATAAAGTCAGTTTAGAATATCTATCCTTTTCCTTTAAAATTGTGCATAACTGCCATCAGATTCAAATTTAGTGCTTTTCTTAAACCATTCAATATTCATTTTAACCATTTTAAGTTTTAAGTAAATAATTCTTTAATTTTTTAAGTACAAATTTCCAGTCATCTTTAGCCAAAAAGCCAGAATAGCCAAGGAAAAATTTCTTCACAAGTGTGATGTAAATAAAACCACAAAAAATATAAAATATGATGAAAAAAAAAAAAAAAAAAAAATATTTTTTATTTTTTTTATATCCACACTATATATTCTGTTTTTCTTCTAAGAGTTTTTCTTCAGCTTTAAAACAGTTGAGTAGGCAATATAAGGCTTTAAGTGTGAATGCTGTTAATTTAAGAAATTGGAGATCTTTTGACAGAATACAGTATTAGTTAACATATTCTTAGCTTAGTTCTCACAGTAGTGTGCACTGATAGGCACTACCACTTTACAATATTCACTGTATTAGGTTCAAATACAGCATCCAATTGCCTGCATGTTCTTTCTTCTGACTTTTCCCCCCACATTCTCAAAGCCTTACAGGTTTGGTTAAATGATCCCAGTGTGAGCGTGAATAAGTGGACCCTGTGATGAACCGATACCGGTCTAGGCCCTTATCCAGCTACTAGGAAAGACTCTTGCTCTCTGCTCCTCTGTCGAGTTTGAGAATGACTATGCTTATTCTTAGTTTACCACTGTACATAACATATTTTCTTTGATATTACCATGAACTGTTGCCAAATCCAAATGACATTTTCAAAATACCATAATGTGAACTGACCAACAAAGCCCTCATTTTTCAGTGGAAATGTATCTTTTCAGAGCTAGAAGGGCAGCAGCCTTAGGCTTGCATATATCCACAGTTATCAGATTCGTTGAGCATAGCTTTGTGTCTTTTTGTGTGCAACAGTTATTTTTTTCCAGAATCACATTTAAAGGTAATCAACCCACCATAAACATTTTAAAGAAATGACAATACAACTGTCTTTAAATGTCACAACACCATCACGCATCGGCTAATGTTCGTTTATGAAGTAAAAAAAGAAAAAGAAAAACAAATCAGTAAATAATCAATTTCCTGAATTTTTGTACTGATTTGAGCACAAGAATACTTCAGTTTCTCTTTAGCCATCAGTTTAACAAAGTTTAGTCAAGCTTCTGCTAAATCTCAGTTTAAACACAAGATATTGCATGCCAACCACATCTTTGACTCCTGCTGCACACTTGTACAGCTCCACTAACCAGCTGATTGTCAAACTCTGCAGCTGCAAGTTCTGGTCAATATTCTTGCAACAAGCAAGAGACTGGTGAGCAAAAAATACATGTGGGAAATGTACGCATTGAAAATTACAATTCACAGGAATTACTAAATTTGTGTGGGATACCTGCAGTCCTATGTGAATTTCAAGCACTGGGGATAAAAAGATGGACATTATCAGAAACTAAATTAAGTATAATACAACTGTTTTGGTCAGGATGAACTAATTATGAAATGACACTCTAATCTACAGTGAATTATTTCAGCAAATACGTTTATGTTCATCAATAACATTGGTCTGTAACTTGCATATGTCAATGAATCCTCACTATGTTTAAGTCAAAGTTTAAGCCTGTATCACTGACCAAAAAATGATTAACAAAATTAAATTCTGTAGGCTTATTGCTTAGTGACAAAGAAAATTACTTTAAAAAAAAAAAAAAAAAAAAAAAGATCTTTTTTGTGATCTTCCAAATTACAGCTCTCTGATCAAGCCTTTAGATTGGCAGCCAATAAATCACAGCATCCCTAATTTCAACTGCAATTATTTTATATCTTGTTTATTAAGTATTGGCAAAGATTTGGCAACACATAAGGATGTTTGGGAGAAATATGGTTTTATATAGATGCATCTTCACCATTATACCCAATTTTTCCTTTCTTAAGGCTTTGTTAATTTGATAGTATAGTTTGTCTTGTTTATTCCATTTCTGATTTCTTCATTTGTCTTTACATCCTTACTTAGGATAATCCCTGATACTCCTACCCTGGCATGTGTTTTAGTTTTCCATCTATCTGTACCCACATTTGCCGTTTCACTCCTTGTTCTTCCCTTGTTATTTTTGTAACTTTACTTTTCTTTACATTATCACACTTTTTGCTTCCAGCTTCCTCTTTCCGGTTATGAATTTCCTTTTTAACTATTGCTAACTTATTGCAATTCCATAAACTAAGGAGGAGTGAAACAAAGTATGGAAAAAAGGTGTTTGAAATGAAGGGCGAGGGAAAAAGACAAAGGGGATGACTTTGAAGAGTATGGGAAGAAAAGGTTAAGTGAAGATCCTGGAAAATAACAGAAAAAATATAATCAGTGGCTCAAGACACCCAAGTATTCTAATAAAAATGTACCATATGGAGTTTTGAAATTTTTACACTGAACCCAAAACACAGAAACTGGCAAAAATAACCATCATAATTAGGCTAACAGTTCAATTAAAAACAGAAGGCAATTGTAACAAAAAAATGCAGCCACAGCAGGTCCCCAGTACTGAGTTTGGGAATCACTGATCTAATGTATTGTGTTTGTAGTTGTCTATGTAAAAAAAAAAAAAAGCTAAAGTTTGGGTAAAATTTACCCTTAAGTTTCTATCAGTGTCCCCATGTTCCTGTTGAAGAGCTATTTTAAAATTACCACTCTGATACACTGTATTAATCCCCTTATAAATTTTTAACTGGTTGATCTTATCTCTTAATCTCCATTTGCTTAAACTGAAAATGTTTGACCAATTCAATGTTTCTCATACAAAGCAATTTCAGAAATGTGCCTAATCACTCTTCTCCAACACTTTTGTGTCTTTTAATAATGTGGGGACATAACCTGTATAGCTTCCAGAAGAGGCCTCGGGTACATTACACAGCTTAAGCATAACTTCACTCAACTTGTACACTACATTTTGGGCTATATAACCTAAAATCCTACGTATAAGCCTTCTTAACTAATCTGCAAACTGCCTGGATGTAAAAAGTGAAGAGTTCTTTACAAATCCTACGTCTCATGAGGTGTACTTTTTAGTTTCAAACGTATTCTGTATTCAAAGCTAACCTTTTTACTTTTGATATGCAATACTTAAAATTTATTATAAGCAGATGTAATATGCCACAAATTTGAATTCTGAATTCTATCCAGATCTATGTAAAAATGATGCAGCGGACTTCTGATTCTTCTGCCCTTCCACCTAGTTTGGTATTATCTGAATGTTTAAAAAGCTTTTTATTTATAGTCCTTTCAAAATCATGTGTATTAAAAGGAGCAGTGGTCCCAGCATTGATTCCTGAGGCACACTACCTGGAACATAACCTTTTGCTTCTTGTTTTTCAGACCAGTTTTGCAGCTACCTACATTCTACTCTTTGAACTTTCACTTCTTCAGTGTTGAATGCACCTCTCTCTCTTTAAGAGGTTAATAAGTGCATATACTGTATAAACCCCTGACATGTATTTTTCCAAAGTTACTGCACACTGGATAAAGTCCAAAGACTAAAAGATAACACATTATAAAAAGGGTGATAAGACATGATACAAGTAACTATACGCCAGATTACCTAACAAGCATCATGGGTAAATCAATAGAGGGAAATAATTAAGGAGAAGACTGACCATTACATGGCGAGAAGAGGTTAATAATTGAGCAGTCAGTATGTGTCCAGACAGGGGAAGTGGTGTTTTACTAACATGCTGGAATTCTATAAAGAAGCTACAAAAGGATATGAACTTGGAATGCTTCCGATAATTTCCCTTATGAAATGCTGGACATCAAACTACAGGAAAAATGACCTGAAAGAGATTCTTTCAGTATTGTAGTAATAGAAGAACAGTTAATGAAGAACTGAAGTATATCAGGAGTAGTAAGGGAGTATTAAAATACAGTGGCATGCAAAAGCATTCATCATCATCATGGCTACCCGTCGATCCGACGAGGACGCTGTCCATCCATTTGTCCATCCCTGTCAGTCCCCCTCATGTGTGCACATGCTGGTGGGACAGCAGGCCAATTCAAGAAACAAAGACCCAGGGGCACGATGGGCAAGGAAACTGTCCCCCAGGCACTGTGGGTTGGTTTCGATGGTGCTGTCTTACCATTCTCTTCTTGTTGATGCGTCCACTATTGCTCAAAGTGATGGACTCCTTCATTTATTGGTTGTATAATTCCCGACTTGGGGTGTCAGTAGACGAGACCGAGCAACTAGGGGATGGAGTAAGAGAGAGACTCAGACTAAAAAAAAAAAAACCTTTTCAAAAAGCACCTACTTTATATGCAAAAAACAGTGCATATCTTTTGCCAGCTATTTTAAAACTGGGCTTTCTATCCTTCAGAACTGTTCTTCTGATTTTAAATATACCACTTTCGCCCTCTCTCCTCCAACAGTTCTGGAACCGCACCTCCGTGCTTGGCCTTCAGAAAATGTGAGTGCTCTCGAAAAACAGCCTCAGACGCATGCTTCGGTGCTGTAGGCCTCCAGGCAGCCCTTTGAGCATCCCAGCGCTTAAACCGCCAATGAAACTTTGTACCTCTAAAGTGTTAATCTGTACGGGGACGATAAAACAGGTAAACGAAAACTTTCATTTTTCTTATTTTTTTTTCCCAATTGTCTGTGACAAGCCAAGCGGCTCTCTCTTTATTTGCATTATTTACGGCCACTGAACTTGGCTTATCACAATGAAAGAAAGGTGACAGTCATTTGACCGCAAACATAAATCACAGTAGGTACTTCTTGCGAGTCCTTTATTTCTTTCTGGACTGAAAAAGTACTATTTGAAAGGACTTGTCTTTGTTGGAAAAATCACTGCAAAAATGAAGATAAAGGAACATTCCATTGATGTGAGAATTAAAGTCATTGAAATGAACAAAATAGAACATTTTTGCCAGACTTAAGAGGTATGTGTAGCATAAAACTAACACCAACTGTGCCCTCAAGAAACACCTTACCTATGGTGAAATATGATGGTGGCAACATCATGATATAGGGATGCTTTTCTTGTGCTGGGACTGGGAATCTTGTCAAAAGTTGAAAGGATGATGCATGGACACAAAAAACACACAATATTGCAGGAGAACTTGTCCCAGTCTGCTATGAACCTACAGCTAGGGAGAAGATTCATCTTTCAACAAGACAATGACCCTAAGCATATGGCCAAAGCAATACTGGAATGGCTCCAAAACAAAAAGCTGAATCTTTTGGAATGGCCAAGTCAAAGCCCTGACATTAGCCCTATTGAGAATTGTGACTGTGTGGGAAGGCCCCACGCTACCGGGTGCCATCGAGAACCTCTTGAACCCACCATCATTGATAGTCATGACCGGGATCAGCTTGGCAGATGAGGATACTCACTCAAAGCAAGGGGAATGTGTAAAGTGTTCAGTGCTTTTATTTAAAACAGTTGAACAAACTGTGCCCTAAAAATGGTGCAGTGCAAAATGCATAAATAAATAGGTGTCTATGTGGAGGTTAAAAATCTGTCAAACAATCCATTAAAACAAGGTTTAAACACAGGCAGGAAACTGTCCTTAAAACCATGAGCTCTAGTGAAATCCTGAAGAACTGACGTCTCCTTGGCTTAACCCAAAAACGGTCATTTCCACCCAAGGAGGTACCCATCTAACAGTTCAGCCCACCATTAGTGCTGCTCCCAGGCTTTGGCCCCCTCTGGCACCAGGCAGGGCACCCCATCGAGCTTCCGACTCCTGCTGCCAGACTGGCGTCTTTGTGGTCCATGGTACCACCTACAGAACGCCCCTCTCAGCCTCTCACTCCCCTGCAGCCATGCTGCCTCTCCCCAGTGGGTCGCTACAACTGAGCAGCACTCAGGTCAAATCAGCTGGAGTGGCCATCAGCCCTCGAGCACCATTCACACACTCCAATTGGGACTTTCTCCAGGTTGGCAGCCTTCACTCTCGTCTGCTCACACTCACTCATTCCTTTAATTTCCATCTTTTCTTCTGCTCTGTATTATTCTCCCCCCTTTTTCATGACGACTCATTCTTATAAGGCTTCATGGGCACAGAGTCTCAATTGTAAACTGCAGGAAGCCGGTGATGGTATTAAGAAAGACGCACCTTCACATGCAGGTGAAAGGAGGGTACTGTCATGATTATGTGTTATTACTTCCCTAATCATTTAATTTTTTAAAAATTTCTTTATCTGTATTTTTTATTGTTTACTTATTCTATCATTATAAACGTTGACTTCACCAGAACACCACTTTTTAAATAGTTTCCATTCATTTTGAGAGTCTCTGCATGTCCACGGCTATAGTGGTCATGTAACATAATAAGTTTTCATCCCCTGCCTATTTAAAATAGCAGTACAGTTTACAGTACTTTGTCTTTTGTAGTGTTTGAACTCCTACCTTTCCAATGACCACATCCTAGTCTATTCCCAGTCAGTTCAAATCTACCTCCTGGCATTCTCGTCATACTAAGAATCTATCATTAAACACTTCTCATTTTCTGTTGTTTATCTTGCCATCACATTTCACTCTTTCAACTTGACGTGTTCCAGAGGCTGTCATCCAGTGTGCATGCTGCCCAAGGGAGTGGTCTCCCTAGTGAGACTTTTAAGGAAATGGATTGGACAAAATAGGTCAGCTGTGCCCAGGGATGAACCTGGATCGCTGGCGCCATCAAGTCAAAAAGGCACAAATTAACATTCTAGCAGAGAACATTTTTATCATATGTATAATAATTTGCATGCCAGATTGAAGGCCATTTTTGCAGTACAAGGAGCTTACAGTCAATTTTAATTAGACAATGTGAAAATAGATGGATGTTGTAATATGGGACACTATACAGTATGTAACAAATAATCCATGTTGTATCACCTTGTGCACATGTGATCAAGTTTTTAACACATTAAGATTATTCTCCTACCCAAAACTCAGTTCTGTAATAAAGCAAAATAATCAAGTGTTGATCTGCATCTTGAGATTGCACACATTTTAATAAAGGGTATTCATGTTGTTTTAAAAAGTAAAAAATAACCAAAACCCTTTTGTGAGATTCAGCTATTTTACAAGAGGACCACTAGTGTGCTTCAATTCACTACTCATCTCCCTCCCTCTGTGTCAATATTTCCACCCCAGATGCATAGTTTCCTCTACCATAACTATTTCCCTTAAAAATTCATATCCTGTGACTATTTAATTGATATACTGCAATTGAATGTTGCTGCTTGGGGGTTTAGTGTCATCTTTGTTCTGTATGCAACAAGACAATAATTGCAGAAAAAAAAAAAAATCAGAGTTACAATCACTCATAATCTTTCGCTATATGTGATAAAGATCATAGAGAAATCTGAAAACAGCACACTACAAAATTCAGTAATTGGTTTGTACCACTTCAATTTGTTTGATTGTGGTTTAACTCTATTGCATAATCTGCTTTTAAATTGTGTGCTTGCACATGCCATGTCACAGATGTTGATTGGCATTGTGACCTTCACACCAGCATGCAGGTGACCTGGGTTCTTTAAAAAAAAAATTGAAGGTGTTAAAAAAAAAAAAAAAAAAAAGAAAATGTAAGGTGAAAAGATACAGCACCAAATAATGAAACAGGTAAAAAGCAGAACATGCCCCAATCTGCCTACCCTTTGAACGCCATGCTTCAGGATTTCAGTGAGGTAAAACAATAAGACCACCCAGAATGGAATTGCACTGTTATTCGCACAACTTGGGAGTAATTATTAGTGCATAACCTGATCTAGTTTTCACATGGAGAAAAATGAAGATAGCTGTGTGGGAGATGCAGTTCTTTAACCTTTTCAGCTAATATATTTCAGGTAATAGTCCTAAAGCCTGAAAGTCTTGTCTAGCCAGACATGCCTGCAGTGCACACTGGAAGGCAAAGCAGAAGTCATAGTATTTTGTCTAGTCAGAAGGTGCAGCTTTTAGTCCCATGTGAAAATAACCTTGAATTTGTGACAGCGATTTAGTAACATTTTCTATGTATTGAGAAACTGAAAAAAGTCATTGCATTCTCCGATAATGGAGACAAATAAGCCAAGTTTTTCATGTTTGTTAATCTTGGGTATGGGGATGGGTGGGTTACGGTCTTTCAATTACACTTTTTCCTCACACATTTTCATTGAATTTTTAGTTCACGTGCTTCATTTCTGAAACTTCTGCAAAGAGCTCAGTTCAGTTGCTGCCTGGTATTAAATGGACATTGGCAAGGATCCCAACTCTCTTAGCTGCTGAACACTTGGAAAAGAGCTCTGTCTCCAGCAAGAAATCTTTTTCTTTTGATTTTTCAATTAAGGATAAATAATTTGCAACTGAAGAAATCAAGCAATCTAGGAACCGTCATCTGGGACTGAATGAAGACTGCATGAAACCATCCAGGTTGAATAAATCTTCGTTTTTCTTGATACACAGGAACATAATTTTTAAGTAAAATTTAAAAGTCAATGAGCCTGTTTGATTATTTCTAGCAAGCCAAGATCATAGGTTGTCCATTTCTTGGCTAATTGTTGGCACTTTAAGGGCAAGAAAAGACTACTGTATTGGTAGTAAACTGAACTTAAGTAAAGGTTTAGAAGTAAACACAGCCTTGTATATAAGACACAGTTTAAGAAAAATAACAATATGATCTGAAGTGTGTGCCACTATGCCTGTATTACATGATTTGCATGCACATGTCATAAGGAAAAAAAAACATGACCCGAGTATCATGCACCAGCATTACAATCTTTGAATCACAAAGTCACAATGGTATGAGGGCAGATGTGTACTTAGATCAAAGGATTCCATGGTATAGTGACAGCTCTGCTGCTATGTTAGACACTTGCCACATTTTGTTAGAACATAACCTTTGATGAAACAGAACTGGAGAGAGAAAATGCAGTCTCAAGGTGTAGGACAATTGCCAACTGGGGATGAGCCAGTGAAAAATCTAGAACTCCAACCCATCAGAACTGCTGTAACAGAATAGTGAGCAGGAAATCTATCTTTACTTCAAGAAAATAGTTTCAAGTATCTATAATAAAATGTGTTACTTTCACTTTATATTTCTTGTTATAAGCATGCCTCAGAAACAAAATTTCATTAATTCAAAATCTTTGTCACTTTTAAAATGGACATATTCGTTAAATTTTAGCACTTTTTTTCACATTTGGGCCCGTGCCTAATAAGCACCATTTTAAAATGCAATAACGGGCTAGGTAGTTTTTTAATCTGTAAAGAAAAAAAAAGTTTTGAATACAATGTCTTGAGGCAAAATAATTTATGCCATGACTATGAAGAAATAATCTCAAATTGAAAAAATTCCAAAACTTATCCTTTAAAGCTTTTGAAGTTTTATCTAAGCAAGGTAGATTTAAAAAAAAAAAAAAAAAAAAAATTATCCTTGCAAAGCAAAACACATTTGTGCCAAATAATGTTCATGGCTGTGAAATCTGGTAGTTGTTAGTAGTTATTTGCCATCTATTAAGCAGTTTATTAGTAAAATAGATGATGCACAGAAACTGAAATTGCCACTTAACCAATGAAATTGATAAATTGATAGCACTGGTTTACATTACATTACTCACAAATACTAAATATTAGCTTATGGCAGAAAATAAAAATTCATAAAACTTACTTTGGAGAGCTACAAGTTACCTCATAACTGTGATGTTTTTGAGTTAGATGACCTGATAACCTTCTAACTTTTACTATATCAATGAGAAAGACTCGCCTTTCTTCAGCATTTTCTACATAAAATGTCTCACTGTTATGTAGAAGTTTAAATTCATGTGTATTTTACATTTTATTGTTGTATCTTCTTTAATTATTTTTCTCATTTTTATGTAATTTCTGTTATTTTGTAATTTTGTACTGTTTCTTTAAAATGTCCTAATGATACATGTGCTTTTTGGGTGGTCTCCCCAAAGCATAGTGGAGCATTTGTGAGTATTGCTATTTCTTAACCGTTGCTGGTTTCATGATCATTTTGCTTCTGTGTTTGGATTACAACCTTTGGATTACTGTACTGGAACTTGTTTGCAATAGGATTGCCCTTTTTAGACAAATCTATTTGCCTCACGTTTGGACTTTCAGCATTTTTTTCCCCATAAATAAATAAAATAAATAAATACTCTTCATTTATGAATATTCCTTAGTAGGCTTTTAGGTTGCAATCTGGAGTTTTGGCTTGACATTATGGAAAATTAAGTACTTTTTGAAGTTTATAAAATAGCTTCAAACTTTTGGGGTCTAGTTAGGTATGAAACCTACTGCAACATTTTGGAGTAAGCTGGACTGCTTGCCTCTTCTGGGATGGCCAGTAAAGGTCCTAATGTGCTCTTTTCAGTCGTTTGGAGGTTTCTACTCATTTTTGCTATTTTTGAGACTGCAATGCATTACCCTCACCAGAAATTTGTGTGTACTGTACTATGTCCGACAATTTGACAACTATTCTTAACTAGTTCTGAGTGCTAATGTGATCTTCTAAATTTCTAGCAAGATAGAAGCATTTTCTGTATTAAAATTTTTAAAACCATAACCAAGTCATTTTAACTGAAAGACAGCTAGCATAAGGGTGACATATTTTGCCACCTCATTCTTCTCAGCTTTTATATTTATCTAATACTTAACTTCAAATGTTACAGTCTTTTGAAAGAAAAGAAAAATACCCAATTAGGTATTTGTTTCTTCTACAACATTAAATCTTACCGCTTCACCCTCTTCATCATCCTCATATAGCTCCAAATCTGTTCTCATGATGCATGGATGTCCCAGGCTCTCGCTCTCATTGTCCTCGCAGCCCACGAAGAATCTGGGAGCGGTGCACTGGCTCTCAATGGGGCTGCGGCGAGCTGACATTACAGCCTAGCGCAGCAAACTTTAGCACTCCGCCACTCCATTGGACAACAACAGATGCTGGAAAGGAGCAAAAGCCCAGTATGGTGTAGGAATTATCTACATTAAAAACATTTGCTGCTGTGAGAAGGTCATAGACAGTTGCATAGAATCTGTACTGATGTGATATCTTACAACATATTTTCAGGATAATCAGCTTTAGCTTTTTTATGCCAACTATTTGCTCTCTCTCAGAAGGACTGTAAAAACCTGAAAGAAAAAAAAAAAAATGTGGAAAGTAAGACTTACATTCACTATATAAATTTAACAACTTATATTCTTAAGTAAAGGCTTTTTTGTAAAGGGAATGATAATTTATTCATGCAAATGGTAAAGAAGTTTTTAGTTTATTGCAATCAGGTTTCTTTTAAGACCAACCTTCTTTGTTTCAGTTTTCTATTTTGATCATCTAAACTGAATCAAATGATGCAAATCACTTTGAATATCATAATACTCCTCACTTGGCAGCATTTAAATTGGTGCTTGTAAAATACAATGTTTAAACTTGAAAAACATTACAGAAGTAACATAACTGAATAAAACTTCAAGATTAGCACATGCATTAAATTGACAATGATTCAGTCAATTGAGAAAAATTACTTCTGTTGGACTTAGGTGGTGAACAGAAGTTGTTGTTCACATGTGCGCTAGAAACAGATTAGCCTGAATCCTTCCCTAAATCCTTCTCTTTCAGAGAGTCGCAGCTAAAATGCTGGACATAGGAAGAAATTCCCTATAAACACAAACACAAACCTTAAGGCATGAGATAATTCTACTCTCTCTCAAGTTTCAAGTGAAGCTACATTTATCTCACACAATAAGGGACTTAAATTGACATAGTGAAAGTGACCATTATAATGCCGTTGTGGTGTCATTCAGTCCAGAGTTGAAGTTTGCTCTGGCTCCTTTCTAGACTCAAAGTAGATGACTGAATATAGACATATATGCTGTAGTTAATGTTTATCTTGCTTATTCATTGGAGAAGATGAATAGTTTGAATGTACAGGTGAGTAAGGAGTTATAGTTATAGTCTAGCTGGTTTAGATGCAGATTTTAAAAGACCCTCTTCTTTTTTTGACTATTTTTTTTTCTTTCTAGTGAAATCAGGGAAAGACCAAATCTAAAAATGACAGTTTTCTTTATCAGTGTCATGCTGTGACAAAAATCAACATGATTTTCCACAAAAGCCAAATGCTGCTTCCAGATTATCATCACACTGTTTGCTAAATAATATAGTAAATGAATTAAAAATCTATTAAATACATACACACACTTTTACAATAAAAGGAAGAAACAGCCAAGTTAAATTTCTCAACCTTTGTTGGACACTAGAATAACAAATTTTCATTAAGGAGTAATAGAGAATTCTTTGCACTAATCACCACTCTTTTATTAAGCATTGGCATTTACTTCTCCTGTGCAAAGTGACTTTGATGCCCATTATAATTTTTACCTCACCTCTTAAATTCCTGAAGCCTGAACTTTAGGGCTATACATTATCATGTATGTTCCTTCATTATTTTGTTTCACCTAAGCTATTTAGTTATAATTAACCAAGATGTGTGCATGAATGCTAAAAGGTATACAGTATACTTTATGGTGCCTGACGTGTACAGCTTTATCTGCACTTGGAAAGCTGCTTTAAGCAAAGACACTTACTAGCTTAGCACAAGCAGACCAAAATGGTTGTCTTCAGACCCAAGCATTACTCAACACAAGTGCCACATACCAAAGTAGCTGCCTGTTCACTATGCTGCTGTTAAACATGTCCCTACTTAGCAGCTAACCACTGTGGAAATATGGCGATCACCTACACTAGGTGCTTTAAATGCTATACCTTGGCCCAACAAAACAACACAGACCTGCTACTGCAGTTAAGAAAAATTCATAAAACCTGTAAAACCAATAGTAACAAAAAGTAGGTAATGTATTAAAAAAAACTTGGGTGCAGAGATGCTTAAAAAGTTTCTTCATCCCCCAAAGGTCTTTTATTTTGACAATTTCATGATAATGAATGCATCTTGACTGGGACTTTCTCTTTGTACTGTGCAGCATGCACCCCAAACTTACACTCCTTTCAATGTAGTTACCAATAACTACATAAACTGATAACCCTAAAACCACTGCAATGTTTATCTTGCAAAACTATGTTCTTTCTCCCAGACTGATGCCCACACTAATCTTATTCACCCATAGCCTAATGAATGAAGTTGAATCACATTCCAACATATGTTATTTAAATAAATGTACAAGATACAAAGTTTAAATCAATAAAGATTCAAAGTTTATATTTTAAATCAAGTAATTTATATTATACTAGTGTAAACTACTAAAGATACAAACTGTCTAGAATTTCAACAGGTAAAATTTTAACATGCTTGAGCAGTTATATAAGGTTTGTTTGAGAACTTACCACAGTTCGAACATGGATTGTTTTGAACAACTGCAGTCTTTATAACAGCTTGTTAATCAATAATTTACAGTTCAGTACAATAAGATGGAATATGTATTAAAGAAGCCTTCATTATCACTTTGTTCCCATCACCATACATGCTACCATAGCACACATAAGCACAGAAGATGCTTTGTATTAAGAGTTAACTTTATTTTAGCAAAGAACCTAGCAAAATTCAGTTACTGCCCTGCAAACTGGTATGTTTATAAAAAATAAATAAATAAATAAATAATCAAGCCTGATCTAGACCAAACATAACCATCACTATATACATCTCTTGTATGGAAACAAAAATGAGAAAAGACACACAAACACTGAATGATATCATAAACACAAAACCTAGCTATGTATTAGGCCTGTGACCATTGCCAATATTTTAGATTTGAATGTTCAAATTAAAAATTAATACGCATTAGAACATATTCGAACATATGTTCACATTTCTACATTTAAATTCCAGTGCTGTTTCTTTATTTATGTGTCATAGTTTGGCACCAATGTGAAAGACATACTGAACCTTGTCTGAACTCAACAGTAACCAGGTTTCCATCCAAGGAGTTT
This sequence comes from Polypterus bichir lapradei, assembly GCA_026402145.1. Lineage (NCBI taxonomy): Eukaryota > Metazoa > Chordata > Cladistia > Polypteriformes > Polypteridae > Polypterus > Polypterus bichir. The sequence goes on from JANRMT010062829.1 coordinate 28,820,014, forward strand.
TTGCGAAAAAATATTTAGCGCTTCAAATTTTAGCTGATGAAAATGGTAATTATCGATAAAATGTTGTACATGTCGACATAATATTTTTCCGTTTAACTTTAGCGCATAAATTCCATATCGATACTTCAGATGTCGCAAAAACTACATTGGAAACACTGTTTGTCGGAAAAAAAGGGCTTTAACGCAAATAAATGTGTCACATGATACATTTTCATCACGTGCAATCAAAACAAGAATAGCAGAGCGGTTCGCATGGTCTGATGAAGAGACTCGTTATTTCTCGTGATGAGCCAATGCAGTAGCAGATAGGCTGGGTCTCCTGCTACTAAAAGGGGTACCTGAACTCCCTCCACATCAACTGTAGCCTGGGGGTGTGTCTCAGGATGTCTAAATAATACAAAAACCGCAAAGGTAATTTACTGTGCCAGTCAAAATATTTAATAAACCGTGTGTTTAATTATCTAAACATTTTTTTCTTATTATTAAATGGCGGATGTTTTAGCATATATGAGAAATTCTCTCATTAATATTAACTTTAGTTTTTTTTGATTAAACGTCGTTATTTTGTATTAATTCAAATTTCAGTTTTAATTAAAAACCTTAAGGGAAGCAGGTTACAGTACTAATTCAGTTGTTATCGCACTGAGAAGGGATGTTGAAAGGTAGGCTTACCTGTACAGATCCGATGCTGCAAACACAGCTGCAGCATGGGCACTTCCAGACTTTGCCAACGCAAGTGTCTCGTATCATGCACCTGTCATCAACAAGGGCCTGGAGAACAATAGATGGCCACCCTTTGCGATTAATGCAATCGCGGTAGCCTTCCGTCGGGAGAAGAATAGGCACATGCGTGCCATCCAGCGCACCGTAAATCTGTGGCACAAGATGCACCAAGGAATTGCGGTATGCAATTTCATTGGCCTCCGCTACAGTCGGAAGTCTGATATAACGCCGCATTCATTTTTCTTTAATAGCGGTGCACACAGCATATACACATCGATGGACGGTAGTTTTACTAACCCCGAAAGTTTCTCCAACTACTCTATACTCGGCGCAGGTTGCCAGCTTGTAAAGCGTGATGGCAATCCGCTTTTCGGTTGGAACCAGTGGTCGGTGGCAACCTGTGATGGGCGCAACATCAGGACTGATGAATCCACGCAACATCTGAAACGTCGGCCGTGTCATTCTAAAATGTTGCAGCCAGAGATTTTCTGTGAAGTGTCTCTCCACCACCTCCTCCCAGAAGGTCTTATTCCATCGTCTCTCCCATACCCGTGGGTTTCGTCGCACTGGGGTACTTTCTTCGAGCTCTAGGGCTTATCAGACAAGCAACTGCTTCATTCTGCTGTCGTCTTCGGATATTATGTACAATTCCAATTATTTGTGTAAGCCGGCAAATTTCAAAAAACTGTCTGAGTAATCTCTCCATTTCTTTGTTTAGTGGAGGGGGTGTAACATGGAAAACAAAAGGTAGATAATTTGCGACATACACAAAATTATGTATGGAAACGGCTCAAGGGCAGATTTTTTTTCGCGATACAACAAAACTTATGCGACAGTTCGTTTTGGGGGGGATGATGTCATCACGCACACCATTTTAATCGATAAAAAGCCAGTTGGATGGAAACAGGCTGGAGACAGCAAATTTCGCACATTTTTTTTACGTATATTCTGTTTGTCGATAACAAAACGTCGCAAAAAACTGGATGGAAACTTGGCTACACAGAAAGGTTCCATTAAAACTCCCCTTTCTTTTTTCTTGCTATACAGTTCAGTTAATTCTAACTTGCTCCACCATAAACATCGATTATGGCTGCAAGTGTAAAAGAGGATGTGAAAATGGATAAATAACTTGTAAAATTACTTGCTCTGTGTATACATACACACTAAAAAACTGTTGTATTGTCACAAAATCTCTGTTGTATTTACTTAATTGAACCGAGGAGGATCCACATGAATTGTTATTTATTTTTTTACAATGCCCTATGCGTCTGCATAGTGTCAACGCATAAATTGTAATTGCATGTCAAATCATCACGCTTTTGGACCTCATTGTCACAGATTTTAACAAAACTTGGTATGCTGATTTGTTCATACAGGTAACTCATGGAACTGAAATTGCATGTGTCTTGGGTCAATATTATGGAAGGTTTAAGCTAACATTTTTTTGAGGTTTGATGAGATTACGCCTGACTGGCTACATCTCACTAAATATAAGTTGCACAGAAACAGCTGTCATATTGTTTTAAAGCTCTTTCCAGATGTATATTTTGCATAAATACTATGCTATGCCCAAAATGAAGACTTACAATGTTATGAGTGAATATTAAACATTGAATAGTGAAGAAAAAAAAAAAAAAAAAAAAAACTATTTTAAAATTGGTCACTTTTTTTCTTTTTAATAAAGCTAGCTCATAATGTCATGAACAAATCGCCAGAAAATTTGGTCTTTGGTTTCTGAGTAATTTTTGAGCTATCATTACTTAAAAGGTGGCATCACATGGTTTTATATCAGTAATGGGCCTTTTTCATAGCAGCCATATTGACAAGAAATAGTATGGCAAGCACAGGTGTAAGTAATTATATGAATTAAGGTTCCAATTATAATACTCTGAAATTGAACAGAAGCTTCATTAATGTCATCAGTGACCACTGTACAGTACTTCCATACTATTTCATGTCAAAATGGCTGCTGTTAAAAGGGCCCATTCCATTGTGGCCAATAAATATCAATGTATCTCTCTACATTGATCAGAGGGGAGTGAGGTGCGCAAACTCACACCCAAGAACAAACATATCTCTCAGTCTGACTCTTCCAGTAGTAACTTAGCAGACCCTCCTGATCCTAAACCTATGACTGGTCCCTCAACATCTGGAGATGAAGGTACATGGCTAGGATGTGTTGAAAAAACAATGCCCAGCACCGGAGAGTTGAGACTGAACTTTTTACATCCTCGTGGACCATCTTAATCCTGCTCATTCTCATACCATCCTGATACATTTGACATGGATCATCAGTAGGGCTGCAACGATTAGTCAACGTAAAATCGACGACATCAACTACCAAAAAAAAAAAAAAAAAAAAAAAACCACACAAAAGCGGGGTTTTTTTTTTTCTTCCGATCTCGCAATTTTTATTGTCGAGGCGTCATAAACAGAACCTTCAATACAGGCTCCAGTCACAAAGAACCACATTAGTTTTTGTAACTGCAATGCACTACATGAGCGTCTGGGGGCAGTATTGTTTGTTATTGTTTGTCAAGACTGCAAACAGTCCTGCCAACGAAGAAGAACGTATGAGGAGAAGAAGAATGTAGTGGAAAATAAACGTGGTTGCAATGGCGAGTCGGATAGAGTAGAGGAAGGAGATGGAAAAAAATTGAGACAGAAACTTTACCGAAAAAGAAAAAAAAAGTTGAATGCCGATTATTCAAAGTGGAGCTTTACTTTTCATGGCAGCAGCACCACCGCGATGCATGAGCATCTGAAACGCAAGCATCCTGGAGCTGTGATGCTGCCGTCTCAAATGGTAAGTTTTACCAAGTTAAGTTAGTGTCACATGTTAACATTGATGTTTGTACTATAATGTGTATATCAAGGTTTTCGACAATGATAATTAAGTGAATATAATTTATGTTATGTTTGCTAACTGTGTAGCTGAGCCGTCCTAGTTTTTTTTTTTTCTCTTTCTTCTTTTTTCATATAATATTTGAGTCATATGAATAGTAAACCATCTCTAATGTTAGGTAACTTGTGTTTTGAAGCATATCAGTAATTAGCCTGTTACATATTTTAGTCCGTTATCTTTTTATTTTGGCATAATATACTACATGATGTAATAAACAACAACACTTTTCCTTCAAAGTGTGATGATTAAAACATTACTCTTTGTTGCTCTTTACGTTTCAGTGGTAGTAAGCAAAGGCGTGTAGAAGAGTTTATCCTGAAGAAAGGCTCTTGCACTGCTCAAACCGCTGAAGTGTTTACAGAAAGCATCCTGAACATGATTGTCAATGACATGCAACCTATATCTATGGTTAAAGATCAGGGCTTCAGGCAGATGATCAACACATTTCATCCAGGCTACACCTTACTCTCCAGAATTCATTTTACAAAGCTCATCGAGGGAAAGTATGAATCTGCTATTACTTAGATGAAAACTGTTCTTAAAATCAGCCAAGAACAAGACTGCTCTGACAGCTGATGCCTGGACCAGTGTTACCACAGAGGCTTATCTTGGTATCACTTGCCACTTTATAAGTGATGATTGGAAGCTCATTAGCTTCAGCCTCACAACCATGCCATTAGAAGAACGACACACTGGGACAAACATCGCCACATCGATTGAGCAGGCTGTGGAAAAGTTTGAGATCCCTCCAAGCAAAATTGTGGCAGTTGTTCATGACAATGGCTCCAATGTCGTCCTGACTGCTAATATCTTGCAGGAAAAACATTGGTGGAAGTCCATCCACTATGCAGGTCACACTTTGGAGTTGGTGATCAATAATGCACTGAAACACCCTCAGATCAGTAAAGCACTTGGAAGCAGCAAGGTGTCTTGTAGAGCACTTTAAACTAAGTTTTATTTTTTATTTCAATTAAAATTATATTTTCACCGGTAGTTCTAGTCTTAGATTTCACGAGCCCTAATAACCCTGCACCATTCACTGATGACTAACTGCTATTCAAAAGCTTTATAAGAAATTCTGGTTTTGATGCATACTTCAGAAAAGTAGTATCTCAGCAAAAAGGCTCCGAGAGCCTGAGCCTCCCAACCCCAGCAGAGTAGTTCCACAGCAGCGGATTAAGTGGCCCCCAGCCAGCAAACGGAGAGATTGGATGCAGTTTGATCAGAACATGTCCAACATTATCCAAGCCATAGCCAAAGGAGATGTCAATAGGCGACTCTAAACAATTACCACAATCATCGTCAGTTATGTCTCTGAGAGGTTTGGTCACATGGAGAATGGGAAGACCAAGTCCACCTCATATACTATGAACCGCAGGGCCCTCAACATACATCAGATACGGCAAGAGCTTCGTACCCTGAAGCAGCAGTACAAGACAGCTGCTGATGAGGAAAAGTGGGCATTGGCAGAACTGCAGAAAATCCTGCGGAAGAAGCTGATGACCCTTCGCCAAGCAGAATGGCACAGGAGGCGGGAAAGAGAGCGCGAGGAGGAGGGCGGCCTTTATTGCCAATCCCTTTGGTTTTACGAAACAACTGCTAGGGGATAAGCGCAGTGGGCGTCTTGAGTATTCATTGGAGGAAGTGAAGTGCTTCCTCCAGGACACATTGAGCGATCCTAGGAGGGATCAAGATCTTGATGCCAATAAAGCCCTCATCAACCCTGCCCTCCCAATAACAGTGTTCAAGGTGGGTGAGCGAAGTCTGAAGGTGGTTGAGAAGGTCATCAAGGCAGCCCGATCAGCTTCCACTCCAGGCCCAAGCGGCATACCCTACCTTGACTATAAGCGCTGCCCTGCGCTTCTCCAGCACATATGGAAGATCCTGAAGGTGATTTGGCGAAGAGGGTAAGTTGCTGACCAGTGGAGGTGTGCGGATGGAGTTTGGGTCAATAAAGAGGAGAATTCCAGGAACATCGACCAGTTCCGAATGATCTCCCTGCGGACTGTAGCAGGAAAGGGGTTTTTCAGCATCGTATCCCAAAGACTGACGGAGTTCCTCCTCAAGAATAACTACATCGCCCCTCTGTCCAGAAGGAGAGGATTCTTGGAGTCCCTGGCTGCCTGGAGCACACAGGTGTGGTAACTTGGCTTATCAGAGAGGCTCATGAGAACAGAGGCGACCTTGCTGTGTTGTGGATGGACCTGGCCAATGCCTATAGGTCTATACTACACAAGCTGGTTGAGCTCGTACTACATCGCTACCATGTTCCCAGGAAAATCAAAGATCTGATCCTGGATTACCATAACAATTTCAGGATAAGGGTCACTTCTGGGTCAGAAATAGACTGGCATCGGCTTGGCAAGGGAATAATAACAGGGTGCACCATCTCCGTTATTTTTTTTTGCCCTTGCCATGAATATGGTGGTGAAGTCAGCAGAAGTAGAATGCAGAGGGCCCCTGACTAAGTCGGATGTATGACAGCCCCCAATAAGAGCCTATATGGTTGATCTAATCATGACAACAACATCGGTCCCAGGAATCAGGTGGATCCTACAAGGACATGAGAGACTCATCACATGGGCAAGGATGAATTTTAAGCCTTCCAAGTCAAGGTCCATGGTGCTCAAGAAGGGGAAGGTGACTGATAAGTACCGATTTGCTATCGTGGGAACAGTTATCCCATCCATCCCAGAGCAACCAGTCAAGAGTTTGGGGAAAGTCTTTGACTTAAGTCTGAAAGACACAGCTGCCATTCAGAAATCCACCCAGGAGCTTGGGACATGGCTCACCAAGGTTGATAGGTCTGGCCTGCCTGGTAGGTTTAAAGCCTGGATCTATCAGCACTCAATCCTGCCCCGAGTCCTATGGCCTGTGCTGGTATATGCAGTCCCATTTTCAACAGCTGAGTCCCTTGAAAAGAAGATCAGCAGCTTTCTTCGGAGGTGGATGGGACTCCCACGCAGCCTCACCAGCACAGCACTGTATGGGACAAGTAACATCCTGCGGCTACCATTTAGCGGCCTCACTGAAGAATTCATGGTGGCACACACCAGAGAAGGGCAGTAGGACTACAGCAACAGGGTGCATGGACAAAGTGGAAGAGTATTCTTGAGCGAAGGATCACCTGGTCAGACATCATGCAGGGAGATTTCTTTCGTGTCTGGTTCCTGGTGCAGGCGGTCTACAATGCCCTGCCAAGCCCAGCAAACTTCCACGTCTGGGGAAAGAGCGAGACACCATCCTGCCCACTTTGTTCAGGAAGAGAATCTCTAGAACATCTACTCAGCAGCTGCCCTAAAGCTCTGGCAGACAGCCGCTACCAGTGGCACCATGACAAGGTGCTCAAGGCAGCTGCTGAAAGCTTGGCTGCAGCCTTTAAAACAAGCAAACTCCTCCACGGCTCGAAGAAGGCAGTTAGTACCTTTGTTAAAGCGGGAGAGCAATCCCAGGCAAAGGCAGTAATAACAGGCCTCTTCCTCACAGCCTCTGACTGGCAGCTGCAGGCTGACTTGGGAAAGCAGCTAAAGTTCCCGCAGCTAATTATAACAACATCACTCCGGCCAGACATAATCATTACCTCTGAGGCCTCAAAACAGGTGATCATGCTGGAACTGACAGTGGTGCCCTGAGAAGAGCGTATCGAGGAAGCTAGCGAGAGGAAATGCGCCAAGTACCAGGAGCTGGTGGAGGGTACTCTATGAGCCCATAGAAATTGGCTGCAGAGGATTTGCAGGACGCTCACTCTGCAGAGTCCTCACACGACTGGGCATAACAGGAGCGGCCAAAAAGAGGGCCATTAAATCCGCAAGTGAAGCCGCAGAGAAAGCCTCAAGGTGGCTTTGGATAAAGAGGGCTGACCTGTGGATCGCTACTGGGAAACAAGTTGGGGATTGATCAACCCCGGCTGGGTCGCCTGAGCAAGGGTGTATGATGTTGCAAGACCTGTAACGCCCGATGACCTCAGGATACATCACCGATAATGTGTCCTAGTGTACCCAGGTGATGTTTCTTATATAGTATAATGCATGAATTACCAGAAATAATTTACAGCATTGTCCCCCTAGGAACATTCCCTTGTGCAAATTGATCATGTTTCATTTTGATTTGACACAATATAATCATGTTTAAAAGTTCAAACAGTCTTATATTGCATCCATAGGATCTGCCTTACTATATTCAGTAAAGGCCCATTCCCACTTTTGCAGCGTATCTTGTAAGCTTAAATGCTTGCCGAATATACAATATTCCTGTACGCTTGCTTACATACTGTAACTCCGTATTTACTTAAATAAAATATTTGATTTGGAATTTGTTTTCTTTGTTTTTCTGTATCATGAAATTCAATTTTAGCTCTCAAGCTTGTTCTAGACTAAATAACATATACCTGACAATTTGTAAATACTGGTGAAGATAAGCAAATAAAAAATACCTCAAGCCGACCAAGTGAGGAGAAAATGGTATAAGTACTTGCACAGCAAAATGTAGCACAGACATTAATACAGTAACACAATTATAAATACACATATCTGTATCATCTGTAAAATCTGTATACTGTACGCGGGTTGTCCAAATTAGAGTTTTTCATGTATGTTACTATCTACATATTCACTGTATTCGGTTCCATATATTGCATATGCTATACTGTATGCTGCTTGGGAGTGTACACACAAGATTCAAATTTGTAAAATCTAAAGTTTCATCCATGAGTTGTATATACAGATAAAATTATTAAAAATGAAAACAATATAATTGTGTACTATTTTCTCTAGTGCCTACCAGTGACATTTTCATAATGAAAATGAGAACTAGAACTAAAAATATTGTTTTTCATTTTACAAGAACGAGAACTGAAATTAAGGCAAACAGAGAAACGAAAACTAAACAAAAAAATGTGTGATATGTGAACAAACTAAAACGAGAACGAAAATTGAGTATAATGAAAAAAAATAGCAATAGCATTTTCGTTCAATCTGGTTTAGTCATTCAGAGGGGGTTGTTTGTAAGTCGCCTTGAGCGTTCAGTTACATTATGCGGTTTATTATGCGGTGATCTTGTACCTTAGGCTTACTATAGTCATGTGGCACAACTTCCGTAAAGGACCGTTGTTAGTTTGTTGTGCACTTTTGGTTTGTCGGGTTGAAGCAGTAAGCACATGTGGGTGACGATCAGGGGCAGACTGGCTATTAGGGCATTTGGGCCGTGGAATCTGGTCTGGTCATGGGCCGGCTGTTTCATGAAATAAATTTTATGTACTAGTTACTGTTAGACACTAAAATTAATTTTCTAAACTACTAAACATTATCTGTCTGGTACTGCGATTTATATAGTCCTATATAATATACCGTATTACGTCTTTAAGTTGTTTTAGTTGCCAGTACACAACGTTGTAGCAAAAAATTTGGTCCAAACTACCCTTTGCCGATTTCTGTTTCTATATATTTCGGTTAGCATATACATTATTACAGTTTATTTTATCTCATATCTAGTATTTAAATTATTCGATACTAACAATTAGTTTAGATTACGTATTATGCATTTTATTGTTCTATGGTCATCGACGTAAGCGATAATTAGTGGTTTTCAGCTGCGATTATTAGTATGATGAAATAAAGTTATAAAGCACATACATTTTATTTATTTCTAAGCATGTTGTCAAATTTAAAAGTTGTGTTTAAACAGTGTACAGATTAAGTTTGGCAACAGTTTAGATAGATTTCACATCATAGGCTCATATCAAGTAGTGAGCTGCATACACATCACAAATTTTAAGAAAATTACAATGAATAATGGGCCGACCTCATCACCTCACTCGTTGAAGGATGCCCGGGCCGGTTTTGAGACCCAGTCCGCTCCTGGTGACGATGGAGAGTTTTGCACAGATGTTTGCAGGTAGAAAAACGAGAAAGTAACATGTGAAAATAATTTAATTACAGCGCAGATGATAATAAAAGCAAATGTAAATGTGTGAGAAGAAGAATCTCGAGTTTCAGTGCAGAGCCAGCTGGATCAGTACTTAGTGGAAGTCCAGCATTTCTTTCATACCATGACTGCATTTCATACAGGGACATGCAGTCACACCTGTCATCATGAAACGTTAAAAAAAAAAAAAAAAAAAAAAAAAATTATATTTAATAATAATAAAGATAACATAAAATAAATGTGTACACTGGTCTGTGGTGTAAATTTGTTTTCTGTATGATTCTAATAATTATGATAATTTTTGTAGTCAAAATCACTGAATTTTCAAATTTCCTGATCAAATACAGAGGAGAAATGCAATGTGCAGCAGCGATGAGACGAGCCAAGCCTCATCTCAGACAGCGCTATCCCTCACATGCTGGGTTGATGCATGCAATTGGTGTGTGCCTGTTGCGGTCTCTATGTATGTCGCCAATATAATGTTTGCACATGCGTTTATTATACACCTGACTTTCCACAGTCTGGCCAATATCTTTAATGAATGTGTGTAGCATATTTAGTGTTGCCGATTGGACATAAAACCGCACTGAAAAGGCACAAGTTGAGGCAGACAATACTGTGCCACACTGAAGCCCAACAGGTGCTTGTTGCTACTGTTCTACGCAGAGAGTCTTGGCACCAATAACTTAGCGATATCAGAAAGTCAAGTACACTGCAGAGGTCCATTTATTTTTTTTAAATTTTGACTGACTGCCAAAATGGAAGATTAAGACTTTTAAAACTAAAAGAAAATAAAGGAGGACTTTTACAAAAAAGTGACAGAGATTTTCATGGAAAAGGATAAGCGCATGGACTTAATTTACAAATAAAAGGTAAGACCATAAACAGTTTTCAATTTTATAATACATGGGATCAGACTAAAAAACTAAATTTTGACCTTAAATAAAATATTCTTTTGTTTTTCTTGTTAACCTTGTGTTGAACAGTCTGTATTAAAATTGATTAAACCATCAGAATTAAAAGCTTTTAAAAACAACTAAATATTTCAATTAAGGTCAAAATTGAAATCCTTTTTTCTTGTACACCAGTCTTTGTATCGAACGAGTTTGAATTTTGAAATTGCAACGGCAAATTTAGAACACATGGAGGGTCAGGAGTAATTGCACTCTCTCGCCGCTAGAAATTTAATGTTCTTTCTTAGCCAAATATGCACCCTACCTATGTGTGTGTAAAGAATGCTGATGAGATATGAAACATAACCAGTAGTCAATGTGCATGCTGCCAGTTGAATAGTGAATACACTACTCTTTGGGGTTCATATATTTGTAACTCTGACTCTGAAGGAGTAAGTGCCTCACCAGCCATGAACGTCACTGGCAGCAGAAATCCTCAACATACATTTTGCTGGCGCTAGTGGCCGAAGACCTTGTCTGTGCACCTGCATTACAGGCGCTCATCGGGCAAATATTTTCACTGTGTGGCTATCTGTACAATGGACATCGTTGCAACATGAAAAAATCTCTCGAAATGCCTGCTTGTTTAAAGCTTAAAAGCAATGTGCTTGCACAGACTGGTTTCTTGGTTTGAAACATTTGATCTTGCCAAATATACACATTAGGCCACTTAATCTGTTTGATCATTGATAGCGAAGCTGTGTTTAAACGGCATTATGAACTGCGAGTGTATTTTGTTGACTGAAACATAACTGCCATTGAAATATGTGAAGGCCAGCATTTGTAGTCTAAAATTGTACTAATATTATGTAGAAAAGCCAGAGCTAAATAAAATAAAAACTAAAATTTTAAACACAGAACTAAATAAAAATAAAAATTGTTGACTCCACTGAAAGCTAGAACGAAATAAAAATAAAAATAAAAATTAAATTTTATTAAATAAAAACTAAAACTACAATTAATATCAGAACTGAAATATCACTGTTGCCTACATCTAAGTGCAGAAACATCATTTATTTAAAATGAATTCAAGTTTAAGGAACAGAATCATCTGCAAAAAGATGCATTGCAGATGAAAATATATCATAGTGCAACCCCTCTTTATACTATTACTAGCAAAATACGTACTGCCTTAAAATTTTTATTAAGAAGAAAATTAAACCTTTTTAAACTGAGGGAAAATATACCAATAATTAAAGTGGGATGCAAAAGTTTGGGCAACCTTGTTAATAGTCATTATTATTCTGTATAAATCGTTGGTTGTTACGATAAAAAATGTCAGTTAAATATATCATATAGGAGACACACACAGTAATATTTGAGAAGCAAAATGAAGTTTATTGGATTTACAAAAAGTGTGCAATAATTGTTCAAACAAAAATCAGGCAGGTGCATAAATTTGGGCACCGTTGTCATTTTACTGATTCCAAAACTTTTAGAACGAATTATTGGAACTCAAATTGGCTTGGTAAGCTCAGTGACCCCTGACCTACATACACAGGTGAATCCTATAATGAGAAAGAGTATTTAAGGGGGTCAATTGTAAGTTTCCCTCCTCCTTTAATTTTCTCTGAAGAGTAGCAACATGGGGGTCACAAAAAAACTCTCAAATGACCTGAAGACAAAGATCGTTCACCATCATGGTTTAGGGGAAGGATACAGAAAGCTGTCCCAGAGATTTAAGCTGTCTGTTTCCACAGTTAGGAACATATTGAGGAAATGGAAGACCACAGGCTCAGTTCAAGTTAAGGCTC
>JANRMT010062829.1:28832670-28853322 GCA_026402145.1 Polypterus bichir lapradei
CACATATACATACACACACAGACCTTAACACACTGCATATCACTCTGGTGCAAGAAGTACACATTTTTGATTGATGTAATTATGTACCCATTTCAACCTTTATTTTTCATGGCAGTCCTTGAAATGACTTGTTTACCAATAGACAAAACAACAACATCATTTATTCACATAGTATACTTTCATTCAAAGAATGTAGCTCAAAGTGCTTTACAGGATGTCAAAGACAAAGTTACAACAGAAAAAAAAAGATTAGGTAAGAATATTAACAAAAAATAAAGTAAATAAAGAAATACATACAATTTTATAAAAAACTCTAGCTGTGTAAGCCTGTGCTTTAAAAAACCTAGGGTCGTAGAAAAGAAAATAGAAATGTAAACATGTCAGGCATTTGAAAGGAACTACTCATCTCTCTCTCCTAGGAAGTTATGTTTTGCCTACATGCTCGCATCGCTTGTGTATTAGTGGTGGGAGGAAAAGTAAAAGGGTTACCTCACTTGTGTATTAGTGGCTAAGCGAGTTTCTGTTTCCTTGGAGGTGGAGTCCTTACCCCGAACTCTACCTCTCACTTCCGGACTGGACCGGAACAGACTGAACAGACAGACAGACAGACTTCCATGTGTAGCCATTTATGCATAAGATAGATATATAATTAGTAGAAGGGTAGTGTCCTTATATACCATATCATAATGAAAGCAAAATATATATTTTGTAAAACAGATTTCTTCTTCTGCAATTCAAGGCACTATAAAAATGTATTATTATTACTATTATTAATTCACACATCTTCCTGTCTCCTGTTGTAGTTGCCCCAGAGAAGTTCAATGTGTTTTTATTTCTTTGTTTTTTTTACTGTTGTTTTTTCTTGCTTTTTATGTCTGGAAAAAAAAAAAACTAAGCATATACATTTTCATACCAGCTTCTTCCAGTGCTGGGTTACAGGGGCAGGGTCAATGCCTTTCCTGGCAACCCTGCACACAGAGCTAATCATACAGACACATACACCTAAACCAGTTTTTCACAGCCATTACTCTAAGTTGAAACTGAAACAGCACTGCTCCATAAACTAACCTAGGGAGAAGATGCAGCAGACAGCTGCTTAAACTATAAAACTGCATGCCATGATGCTTCAAACTTGTACTAAAAGCAGAAGTAAAATAAAGTGTAGCACTGAGTCCTTTATTAAATCAGTTGTTCTCAATATGGTCAAGACCGTGAATATAAATTTGTCTCAAGCTTTGTGCGAAATGATGCACAAAGATGAGCTGTCACAGCCATTTACTTCCTGTCTTTTCTGCATAGTTTTAACATGAAATATGAATGGCCAATCATAGACAACTATGCATCATTAGAATGAGCCAAAACTCAGCTATGCAGTGGTATTGAGCCTTTCACCGTATGTAGCATGATGCAAGTAGGATCTTTGATAAAGACAGATTCCCACCGCTTGACTTAGGGTAAATGTATGCAAATCAAATTTTAATAATGAAATAAAGCAGACAACATGGAAAATGATGATTTATTTGAAAGAAGATACCCATGGATATGTAAAAATATGACTATTGCTTTTGACTGACTCATAGGAGCTCATTTCCAGCACTGGTCATTTTGAGATGTCATGTCCTATGGTTTGGCAATCATCCCAGGTATTTCAAATTAATCATTATATTATAATTAATATTATATTATTTTATATACATACATACATACATACATACATACATACATACATACATACATACAGTACAGGCCAAAAGTTTGGACACACCTCCTCATTCAATGTGTTTTCTTTATTTTCATGACCATTTACAGCACTCCATCACTCTCCTTCTTGGTCAAATAGCCCTTACACAGCCTGGAGGTGTGTTTGGGGTCATTGTAATGTTGAAAAATAAAATGATCGTCCAACTAACCTGACTTCTGCACAACACAACTGCTGGTCCCAAACCCATTGATAAAGCAAGAAATTCCACTAAATAACCCTGATAAGGCACACCTGTGAAGTGAAAACCATTTCAGGTGACTACCTGTTGAAGCTCATCGAGAGAATGCCAAGAGTGTGCAAAGCAGTAATCAGAGCAAAGGGTGGCTATTTTGAAGAAACTAGAATATAAAGCATGTTTTCAGTTATTTCACCTTTTTTTGTTAAGTACATAACTCCACATGTGTTCATTCATAGTTTTGATGCCTTCAGTCATGAAAATAAAGAAAACACATTGAATGAGGAGGTGTGTCCAAACTTTTGGCCTGTACTGTATTTTATATTTATATAACCCACTATATCCTAACTACTGGGTCAAGGGGTCAGCCAACACAGGGCACAAGGCAGGAAACAAACCCTGGGCAGGGTGCCAGCACACACACAACTTACAATTTAGGATCGCCAATGCACCTAAACTGCATGTCTTTGGACTGTGGGAGGAAACCGGAGAACCGGGAGGAAACCCACACAGACACGGGGAGAACATACAAACTCCATGCAGGGAGGACCTGGGAAGCAAACCTGGGTCTCCCAACTGCAAGGTAGCAGCGCTACCCACTGCGCCACCATGCTGCCCTATATATGAATTACATCTTTTAAGATGGGGTATCCAACCTTGGGTGCCTGAACCCCCAGGGGGTGCAAGATGGCCTTTTAGAGGCATGTGACAAAGAGGAAGGCTGTGTCGCGATTCACTAAAATCGAGTGAGGTGCACTGTCTGACTTCATCATGCTGCAATCGGTGTTCTGCAGTGTATATCACTTGCAGGTCATTTATTGGTTAGTACTTCTTTTCTAGGATATGGAAAGAACCAAGCACTGCACACACAATTGTCACCTATGAATGAGCCACAGAAATGAGCATTCTCACAGGTCCCTTGCTGCGGGTAGGGTGTTCATAAAAGCAAATAATTATTTTAAAAGAATGGAATTTTGACCGTGCAATTACCTACAGAGAAGGCAAGGTCTAGTATTGATTTCTGGGCAAATCCTGATCGTGAAATGTCACTGATTTCAAGGTGTGATTGACATTTTTTTGCCTGTGGTTTGAGGGACTGAATATGATGCAACATCTGCTGTTGACATTCAGACCATCTCTCTTGCTGGGGTTCTTGACAGCAGTACAGTAGCTAAGTAATTTTAACTGTTTTAGGACTGCAGTACATGTGTTATCAGGGGATAAAGCTCACCGATTGTGTTTTACTGCTTAGCACACCAGCATCTTTTGCTTCACAGCAGTCTCCAATTCACCATAACCCTCTATCATATGCCATTACCTCATGGACCTTGATGCTTCACGGTATACCCCAGCCCTCAAATCATCAACTGAGTGTCTAAGTTTCACAGAGGAAACATTTACAAGATTACTTAGATTTATAAAGATAAATTGCTCAATTTACATGTACATTTTATAAACAGAGTTAAATCACCTGCAGTACTGTATGTGGTTCAATTTGTGGCTCGATAATTAGAAATTTGATTTAATCCTTAAATGTGATATTACTTTTGTAGGGGGTGCAAACATAAATCAAATATTTTCTAGGTGTGCAGGGAATCGAAAATGTTAGGAACTACCTTTTCAAGATATTTTAGGACTTTACATTCTAGTCCATATTGATGGCATTTTGATTTTTTGCTCAAAACTGCAAAGTACATGTACAATATGTCAAACATTTTGTATCATCTCCAAGCTAATAAGCTGTTAATGAAGTTAGCCAGGTTCCACTAAACAGTTATTTTCTGGGGCATCAAAAAACCCTATGTTTATTTATTGATTGATCAAAGATCAATACTTGAACTATAAGGCATCTAACAATCAGAAAAAAAAAAAAGTATAGGAATGTGTAGACTTTGCCAATTACCATCATTGTACTACATTACTTATTAAAAAATAAAAAAATAATCACCAAAATTTGCTTGGACTTCTGAAACTTGGCAATCCTTTTGCCTCACTAAAAAAATCTTCACAAAATGCACTTTTTCTTCAATATCTTGAGGTTTCTCCAGCATTCAAGGACAAAGCGAGTCTGTAACATCCTGTGTAAATTTATGGTACTTGTAAAAGAAAAGTAACATCCATCATAGACACTGCAGTGTGTTTGCACATCAAGAAACCAATAAGAAATGATTGATCTACATTTGTGTGTCTGCTTTTATCCTTTCAGCGCTAACTTTTACAAGTAACAAACTTACACTGGATGTTACAGATTCTGAAATCAAATGTATGTTTTTACTATATACTGTAATAGTAACAATAAGATCAGCTCACTACTCAAAATGGGAAATGCAAGGAGGACCTGGGATCGAATCCGCAACCTCTTGATTATGTGGCAGCAGTCCTTACTTCTGCATCAGCCAAGCGGACGGGTCTACTTCATATCGATTGAGAGTTGGGCTTCAGTTTTTACACGCTGCCAGTAACATATACATTGAACAATTTATTTTTCTTTGGTTATATTCTTGAATAAAAGCACATTTGTTTTGTTATACCTTTCGTGAAAGTGTTTACTTGATATTTGGGCTTCAGTCTTTAAACATTTTACACTTCACATCAACATTTTGTCAATTATTACTATAAACTTAAAAAAAGTTTGTTTTAGTTATGCGTTTAACATTTCTTGCCTCACATATCAGGTCATCCTACATTTGCACATATTGCTGTATTTGAAATAACAATATATTATTTCCCCTATACAATTCCAGACATCTTACTTCAGCTCTGAGAATTTTGCACTTGACTCTACTTCAGCTGCCTCAGTGAGCGATGGGATAGCAAGCTGCTTGTGCTGATTGACACAAACAAAAAAAAAAAATAATAATTTTCATAGGCTTCATAGGGATTCTAGTGTTAATAAAACAGATCCTGGAATAGTGGCGAATGCTTATCTACAAGCTCTCGGTGTAAGTGCACTAAACAATTGCTGCAGTTTACAGAGACAAATTCATAATTATTTGAAAGTTACATTTCTGTTGCTTCTTAATGGATGAATGCCCGACTTTGAAACCAAGACAATCTTAGTTACTAGGAGAACCTAGTGCACACTTTCAGTGGGCTTTGCAGTGGCCATTTTGGCAGGGATGAATACAGTATAATGCAACATTGTGGAAAAACATGGATCACAACATTTAAATAGGAAAATTGTGAACTTCAGGTATTACAAAAAGTAAATGAATGACTAGATGTATCCTATACGAATATTTGCCTTACTTTCAATACCAGAGAATACCAGAGACCATGGATGCAGGGAAAGTTTAGAGTGTTAAACCTCATGGACATTTTTAGCACATACATTTATTTATAACCCTTAATTTGTTACTATCACTGTGTATAACAGTTAAGGGGGCTGTCTTTTACACTAGAAAAATAACCTAGAAAACGAGCTTTGCTTGGAAGAGTTTCAGAATCATAGTATCACTGCAAGTTCAACTGATAGCGATGCATATAAAGAAACCAAATACTTTCATAATAATATCAGGCACTGATTATTTGTTGGACCCTAATCCTGATAATGCATCCCTGTATCACTACCCCCCAAAAACAGATAGCCTAAATCAGCTCGAGTGAACATAAAAACAATTTCTTGGGTCACAGCATATACTTTATTATATATTTTTTTTCCCCAATAACAACACAATATCAACTGAGCACATAAAAGTACGAACATTTGTTTTTTTTTTGACAAATTGTTTAAAAAATCTACAACAATACAGATATACTATAAATACCCGTAGCATGTAAGTTTACTATAAAATAGTCTCCACCCCTCCAGTGCTTATTTAACTCATGGCCAATTTCAATGACTATGCTTACACATAAATCCAAACTAGATGAGGAAACAGTGGAACTGAACGTGATCCAATTTTCAGATCAATGTGGATCATATAAAAATTAACTTTCCCTAATTTCACAATGTTTTCATTCTTTTCCATTCTATAGTTTTCAAGCTAAACTGCAATTTAAACAAATTAATAGCACAGCCACTATTTAAAGTTGCATGTAGGTTTCTTGCGACTTTATCCAATATAATTTTAGAGCGTATTAATGCCATATTGCTGTTTAGATGTTATCTACACACAGTTCTATGGGTAAATTCTTAATCGTTACCCTTTTTTTGCAGAGCTGACTATTCTTGATAAATTTCTGCCACTCTGGTATTTATTATCTAATTGATTTTGATAAGAACAGAGAAAATTCTACCTCAGCAGTTAAATTTAATCATTAATACTCACTTTAACCCATGATACCAGAAATTGTAAAGAGGAGGTTAATAACCTTTGCTAAAGTTCTAGTAGTGTAACCTTCCTTCATTTCAAACTAGTGTAAAATTTTTTAACAGTATTTCCTATTAGAAATTAACAGATGCACTGCCAAATTGCAAGTCTCAAAATCAGTAAGAAATGTAATTTGCAGAACTTAACTAACGTTTATAAATCCTCACAAACTGAGAAAGATTACATTAACCATGTTAGAAATTTTAATAAAAATATGCTGAAAACATGCAACTACCAAATGTATAAATATGAAAATACTACACAGGGCTGGAATTTAAATGTGTTATAGACATAGGGATCAGTATAAAATTTATAAAGAATCATGCCATCATGGACTACTCAATTTAACTTCCTATGTGCACATTGTAAATTTATTCCCAGAGATTTTCTCTGTAGTAACTGAAAAATTCTGCTCAAAATAAACACTAAAAATAAAAATTCAAATGTTATTACATCTGTACTGTTAGTGAATTTCAAGATAATCCAGGATATTTTCAATTAAACAAACTCTTAAGCTTTTATCCAACATACTATTAAAATCTGGTTTGTCAAAAAAAACAAACCGTTAAAAGTTGTAATATTTGCTATTGTATGATTAAGATTTGCATCATTAGCTTTTTAAAAATGCTTCCTGAAGACTAACATTTAACAGCAGAGACAAACTGCATTTGTCATAGGCTCTACGTGCTATAGTTAATCAAATCTGCCCCTTTTTAAAATTTGTCTAAATTTTAAGGCTTCCTATCAAAAAAATCAACCTTGTCAGTTATACATGAATCAATTATTTCAGAACTCGGGTAAAACAACCAGATTTCCAAAGTATCTTGTATGACCGATCAGACTGACGACTGCTTAGCCGCTGTACAAATCTGGAATTTGATCATTTACTGGCCGTTACCTTGATCCAGTTAATCTTAACTATTCAAATAAAATAAAAAATTATACATATACATATACACATATATACAAACTTTCACAGCATTCAACATATTTTAGGAGTTATCCCCATGTTTGCCACCACAAATCAAATGAATGACACAAAGTTACAGTTTGCATATTTGTATTCATCAAGGAAGTATGTAGCTTTGCCCCTTGAATTTCATTTTGGTATTAACAAATGGAGCATCTCATCTCAATTGTAAATAAGCCAAATAACCATTTAATTTGAAACTTGCTTTGACTTTTACTTGCCACAAATGTTAGTGTGCAGTTTGCTGGAACATCCCACAGTCCTATCTATAAGCATAATTGTGGGTGTAAATGAGGTTTTCCCCCAGTGACCCTAAATTGTACTTGGTTGTTACAAAGTAAATGGATACTTGAAAGGACATCTGTAGGTGTGTTCTCTAGAGAGAATGAATGGAAAGCCTCCTTTCCTTTATAGATGTTGTGTTGAACAGTGTTAAAAACTGAAAATCGGCATGTCATAACAGAACTTTTGTATTCGATACCAATACCAGTGAAATTTTACAATACTTGATACCTTTTGAAATGGCAAAAACAGAAATCCCATTTTATCAAAGTACCTCCATTATTGAAGTGAACAATATTGTGGCTTTTTTTGTAAAACAATATTAAATACTTAAATGCTAACAGTAAGAAAAGCTTTAAATTACTGATCTATCCATCATGTAGTTACCCAACAATCATTTAGGTAAACTGGTACTGGAATGTATATATATTAAAATACACTGCAAGGCTTGAATTTTCAAATGTGGCAAAGACGTGGAACCAACCAGTGTAATAAGAAACATGGAATTCACAATCTTGGGGTCAAAGGGATTTTTTGTCCACTAACTGAAAATACTGCTTAAAATCCATAGTATCATTCCATGTCAAATCAGCCAATGGCCCATGAACTTCAGACTCAAAAAACCTGGAAAAAATTACCAGGTGTACCCGTTTTATTCAAGAGACACCCTGTAAAATTTTTTTGATGTACGATCAATACTTTCCAAGATAAAGCCAGTTTACCGAAGGGAGGAAAGTGTCTATTTT
Source organism: Polypterus bichir lapradei (assembly GCA_026402145.1). Classification (NCBI taxonomy): domain Eukaryota; kingdom Metazoa; phylum Chordata; class Cladistia; order Polypteriformes; family Polypteridae; genus Polypterus; species Polypterus bichir. Next base: position 28,840,919 of record JANRMT010062829.1, read on the forward strand.
ATCTGGTCTCATTTTTTCATCAAATTTCATAAGTCCATAGCTCAAGAACTAAACCACTGAACAGGCTCAGACTTTGCACGCTGGTTCATTAATTGGTATAGTATGTGACAAAATAACATTTGGTCAAGATGACCCAACATGGTCAAAGCAACCCCTTGAAATTTACCAAAATTTGAGTTTTTGGTTTAGCTATGTTTAGGCTTCAAAAACACAGATGTATAACCAACAAAGACTTTTGATTTTTTTGCCTTATTCAGATAACTATATAGGCTTTCTGAAGAAAACTATAAACAGAAAAGTAACCGTATTGGGGTTTAAACAGCAGACCTCTCAAAGCCAAAACATAAGATTTTGGATTTCATTTTCATTGATGCAGATAATTTTAAAAGTATTTTTCATTTATTCTACATTGTCCCTTCTTTCTCAAAACACAAACCATACTTTTCTTATGCAAAACTTTCATGTTTATTTTCCATCGTAAACATAGGCTGAATGCACCATGTGTCAAAAATGGTAATCATTGAGGTTTTCAATCAGTAAGTTATCAATAATGTCAAAGTTTTTCTCTATCAAATGACAATGTCCTATCATGATGATGAACAGAGTATGTGATTCTCCATGGCCAAAAGAGTACCTGGTACTTGAGAATACCACCGTTACATCTCTACAGAAGATGGCAAACTCAAAGTCAGCTGGGTGTCTGGTGAAGATGGTCAATTGACTCTCCGAATATTTAACACTGAAGCATCAGCCGAGATCCTGCCCTCTCAAGATCACAATCCTGATGGCTCTGATGCGTCACTCACATTAGACCAGTGTCCTTTTGGAGGCCATATTGGGTGCATGTATGATGAAAAATGTTGGATTGGTGTGATTTGTGACAAGAGTGAAGTAGAATCAGACATCCTGATAGTTGTAATGCATGAAATGTATCCCTGCACAGTCTTTTCATTGGCCACCTAGAGAAGATATTTGTTGGGTGCCATTACAGTGTTTCATTGTAACGCTTAGTGCGCTTACAACGGTCAGTAGAAGGCATTGCCATCTTGATTTCAAAGACAAAGATGACCTTCACTCAGCATTTCAACTGAAACAGAAATGAAACTGGTCACATTCCCGGTGCTGCAATACAAAGATGTTAACATTTCATTATAGCAAGTGTTGTATTTAATGATAAATCGAGCAGCTGTTGTTCACGTGTTGTGTGTAATATGCCTTTGGTGATTTATTTTTTTCCCCTTAACACTATACCCAGGTTAGTGATAAAGAAGTTGATGATTACCATTACTGACAAATGGTGAATTTAACCCATGTTTAGAATGGAAAACAAAAATGAAAGATTCAAATAAGAAAAGTAAGACTTGTTTATTTGAGAAAGAAGGGACTGTGTAGGATACAGAAAATAATTCAAAAAAATGTCTGGACATTCCCATAATGCATTAAGTTGGTCTGAAAATTAAACCCAAGATGATTTTTTCACATTTGAGAGGTCTGCTGGTCAAACCGTGATACAGTTTCTTGTTTGTTTATAACATTTTAAAAAACGCTGTGTAGATATCTAAACACGGAAAAACATTAACAGGCCGTATCAGTTAAAAGTATGCTTTCTGCAAGCCTAAACATGGCAAAACCAAAGACGCAAATCATTCTCTGTCCCCCCATTGGACACCCTCTCCTCTCACAAAATTGACAGTATCTTGGAAAATATTGATCTTACATCAAAATAATTTTACAGGATGTCTCCTGGATAACACTGGTACACCTGGTATTTTTTTCTGAATTTTTTCAGACTGGAGTGAGTGATTTCTGGAAAACGGTTGATTTGACATGGACGAACGATACTAAATATAAAAATTCAAAACACATTAGTGGGATGCAAAAGTTTGGACACCCTTGCTTAAAATATCTGTTACTGTGAATAGTTAAGTGAGCAGAAATTGAACTGATCAAAAAAAAAAAAAAAAGGTACCAAAAGGTATCAATTTAAATATTACACGTTTCTTTAATATTTTCAGCAAGATTACATTTTTAATCCCATCACTCATAGAAACAAAATACTACAAAAGCAAAAGTTTGGGCACCCAACATGATCAGTTCTTAGTAACACAGTATATTTACACAGTATACCGTTGAAGTAATGAATTCCAGATACGTCCATTCAAAGAAACTCTTTAAAGGGGTTTATGCAGCAATATGCTTTTAAAGTCTGCCATTGCAGTGAACCAGTCAAGTTTGTAACTAAAATGTAATATTTAACAGATGAGCAAAATTAATTCAAACTTCAAAATGTCAGAAACTTGTGCTTTAAAATTTTCCAAATCTGTCACTCTAACATTTGCCCAAACTTTTAATGCTTCCTGTGCAAAATCATTCTTGACAGTTTTACATTAATCCTTTAATTGAGGACTCCTGTTAACAGCCTTTTTTGCTGTTATCAACATCAACATTTCTTACATAAGGATTTTCACACTTTGTTACTGCTTATGCCTATGTGCAAATCCAGAATTTGAAGATTTCTTACATAATTACTTGTACTCATCAAATTTACAACTGTGAGACAACATTATGTTCTTCAGCATACCATTCAACTACATGAAATGTATTTTCACTTATGGGTTAATACTGGTGAACAGCAGCTTGCCTCCAAAAGCCAAACAAACGACATAAATGGAGTGTTTGCAGATATGTATTTAGCAATGAAGCATGCATCTGGAGCGAATACTATACATGCCGTTTTAATAGGAAGATATGCCTTGTTCTACAAAGCACTGAAATGCAAAATAAACTTTATTTTGGTGTTAATAAATGTAGCAACTATTATAATTTCCAATGGTAGAATAACAAAATAGCTACTTCGCTCGAGTCATGCCTCAAAGTTATCTTGTTAATATTGCCAGTCCTCCCACATCCCACAGTTCTATACAAGTCCTAAGTGAAGTCCTCCCTCCTCTGCAACCTTTGTTAGTGTTGAATTTGCACCGTGGTTCGAATTGCACTTAGTCTGTGACCAGGCAATTGTTAAAAGAAGCCCAACTTTTTATAAGCCAGATTTGTGCCCGAGTTTCATATTTTATCCTCCGAGCTTATGTTTAAAATGTTTAAAGGATTAAGGTGTTATTTATTATTCACTATAATAAAGGCATTTTTCAGTGACTTTACAAAAAAAAAAGTGTATAAAGCTTAAGAGAAAATGTCATTTTAAGGCAAAATCATTCTTCTATTGTTATGCTTAGGCATAGTGTCCTGTTGGTGGTAAACTTATGAAGCTTATGGTTCAGAATAAAAATTTAATTTTTTGTATCTTGTGCATGGAGTGTACTTTTAAACACTCCTAAAAACACATGTACTCCTAATCTAAAAGGACTGTCAATCAACCTAGTGGACGGGGTTAATTGTGGTTATTTAAGGTATCAATGTTTGTCATGTCCCGTTAGGAACTGGGTGTAACCAATCATGTTTAAAAAGTTTTGTGATTATGCAATGAATTCCTTGGAATTGTGATCTAATCTATGAATTGCATAAATATAGTGAAGAGGACACTATTTTACCTTTGTTAACACTTGCTAATAAGATATGCTGTGTTGCCTCTTGCAAGACTTAGATAATAAATAAAAATGACTGACACTTTCTCCTGTCTGTGTTTACTATACGGAACACTCAGAGGGAGGTGCCCATTAAATTTCTTCCACACGCTAAAGTGTATGCATCATTTAGAAAATGGACAGATGTGCTCATTACAATCATAGAATGAACACAAAGCCTCCATTCATTTATTGGGACTGTGTAGGGCTACATGCACGCTCTCCCCAAACATGGACAGGCAAAGCCAGCAGCATGAACCATCCTATATGGATGACACATCAAGTACGACCAAATGATGACACTGCAGGTCAGACGTGAAGCCGTTTGCTCTTGTGAGAGGTGCATGCACCACCCGCTCCAACATGCATTCAGGCCACATATCGGATGGGGTAAGAAAAGTGCCTACAGGTGTGAAGAGCAGCCAGTATTATACAAGGAGCCTGGTCCTCTGAAGCACTCATATGAGACCCCAATAAGAATATAATCAACTCAAATTTTATTTATAGCTCATGGAGATTCTTTTTATATAAATAAATAAAAAAAAAGCATGTGCTAGAAACAGACCAACAGAGGACTAATTTTTTTTTACTCATGAAAAGTCCAACCTTTTATTTTTGGATTAGTAGACATTTTTTTAAACCCACTACAGAATAAGTCTGTAATAATTTCGGTGAATCGAATGAGAAACAGCAACATACACTTTGCAAGATTTGTTACATCGAGGTGTCTGCACTACAAACACAATATGCCAAATTTCTTTAATGGTTTGAAATTCAATCACAAAGTGCCCTATAACCAAACCAAGGAACCAAAAAAAAAAAAAAGAAAGTAAAAAACTTTCTTGACTTCTTCCAATGCAAGATAGTCATCAATTAAAGATACTTTTTATAATAAAAAGGCTAGCACATACCCATCCAGCTCTGAAAGACAAAGAAACAGCAGATGCCATCACATTCTTCCTAGTTTTACTTTGCTTACTTCATTCATTCCTTCCCTCTACTGGAAAACCTACTCTCTTATTTACAGTTAACAGATAATGAAGCCAGCTAATTATTTCCTTGCTGTCTTACTGCTGAGCTGACCTATTCTTGTTGCTCTCCACCATTGACTTGTTATTGTGTTGTGCTAAACTTACTTCAACTGCAGCTGCCACTTTGCCCAAATGCACTGCTGAAATGTGTATACACAAACGTCACTCACAGCATGCCCTTGTATAGTTTAGCCAGGCTTCTAAAGAACCTGTTGGACTCAGCTAGAGTAATGCAGATGCTCCTGCTATGCAAAATGGTGTACTAGTCATACTTGTGCACATACTTTATGTAAATCTAGAGATGTGAGATATCAACATTTAGCTTCACGGTGTTGTGAATTGCCCGAAACATCCATTAAACTCCCAGGACACCTTGCCACAATATCTCTGAAAAAGATGGATGTTTAATGATTGCATCCATCAATCCTGGGATGCGTCTATTCCCGCAAGCATCGGATGTGTGGCAGAAACAATCCCTGGACAGGGTATCGGCTCATTGCAACATGAAATCAAGCACACACATGCACTAGCATCATTTTAGCATCACCAAATCCCAACGATCTACTTTAATGACAAAAACTATGGGATTAAAGTGGAAATTTTGAGATTAAAGCCGGAATTTCTACTTTAATCACAAAACAGGCTTTTTCACTGTGTCCCTATTTTTTTTCTATGGCTCAAATACGCTTCTGTACATTCTGATGCTGTAGTGAAGGTGCAAAAATATAAGATGGCACAGAAGATGGTATATGAGACCTTTTAAAATGTATTGTGTCATTACGATAGGGAATATGCGGCACCTGAAAAGAAAAGCGCCACAAATACATTTGTATGTCAGCATTTTGCTTCACTACATTGAACCATTCATCAAACATCGAACCACGCACATTGATCCTGTAGGATCTGCAAAGTGGCTTGCTGTTACAAGTTGATAGTAAACACATACTCTGACATCTTGTTCCAACTTGAACACACTGCATCCCGATTTTTTTGTGGGTACTGCAACTCGCACATGCATCAATTTCAGAGGATGTGTCAAATGAATGCTGGGAACATGCGGCAGCCATGATGCGTGCGCATACGCATTCTGAATGTGAAGTATAAACTGACCCTAAGAGTAGGCCCCAAAAACGGGAAGCTATCAAAACAATAAAAATCTCAAATTCCACAAAAAAAGCCCTACAAGAAAGACAGTAACTGTCAACCTCTGTCTTATGCACAAAAGCAGTTACAAAGATTACAAGATTATAAAAAATAAAGGAGGTACAAATGGAGTTGCCTAAAAAGAAACCCACAGTAGACAAATTCTAACTCACAGTCTAGTAATCAGAATTCTTAAGATGTGGCAAAAATAATCGAAAAGCATAAGATACCAAGCACAGCAATACTCACGATAAATATGAATGATCCCTGCTCCTAAGCTGTCTCACTTGGTAAATGCTCTGTGGTGGTCTTTGAAGTATTTTGTGTATTATAATCAATTATTTAGCAGACAGCATTTTTCAAAGTAACAAAAAAAAAATGTAAAATGAGTAAGTGTTTATTTATGAAACTATTTAGTGAACACGCACCAAACAAAAATATGAAGCAAAGAAGCATAGGCTATAGTTGGCTCAGTCACTTGATGAAAACTATCGATCTTTAAAATGGCCATGTTTAACACAGAAGTTGCAGACCGTTTAACTAATGACTAAATAACAATATGGGTTAACAATTTAGAAACACGTATAAGCTGATCCTAAAAAGTTACATGCAAAAACAGATCTGTAAAATCCCACAACAGTGTCCAGCAAGTCTTAAGTAACATGAAGCCAAAGTTACTGCGAGGTAAAACCAACAACCACTCTTTTACATTCGATTGACATTTTTCTTCTTTGCCTTCAAAGATTTTTTATACATTCAAATTATGATAGAATAGTGATATTCGATCCGATAGCCCTAGTTATTTACTTAAAACAATATTGTAAAGATCTTCATAGAGCTTTATTTTTTATTTTTTTAAACTCATCTCTGTTGTCATCTGGCTGTTTTCCAGAAGCATCAATGTGTTCTCTTCAAGAATTTTGTTGTACATTTCGAAAAGCGTGCATGCCACCTTCTCATTCATCTTGGCCCTTTTCTATTGTGGGCAATCTGTGATTCACTTGTTTGCATTTCGTTCGATGCAAGTTCCATCTGAGCTTGCAACATTTTGAGTGCCAGTGATTTTACATCTGCATCGAAATAACGGTCTTTGTATCTCGGGTCTACAATAGTGGCAACACAGTACATAGGTTCTGTGTAAATCTCAGTGAAACTATGGTTTACAGCCTCCAAGACAGCGCTTTAACTGGTTTTGACTCCGAAGTCCGTATAAGCACTTTTAGTCAACAGTCATTTTAAAGCAGTAACTGAGGGAATAACGTTAGAAGCCAAGGCTTCAGACTGGCAAATTTCTTTTGTCAGTTGTTCAAATAATGACACTCCTTGCTCTATGTTCTCGATTAAACCCCACCGATTAGGCGTTAGACCTGGCAGGTAACTCAAAATCGGAGGCATAACCCCCAAGGGCTCTTTTCTGCTCCAGCAAGCTTTGCAGAATATAGAAAGTGCTGTTCCATCTAGTCAAAACATCTTGTTGAAGCATTTTCGGCTGCATACAAGTTCATTTTGTATAGTTTCAAGACTCGAGTTGGCCAATTGTGAATGTTTAAAGGGACCGACTATTTTTCTGCCGCTCGCTATTGTATCCGAAATGCTGCACTGGGATAGTACGCCGTCGTTCACGGCTAACTGTAAAGTATGAGCCATACATGGCAAACTTGAGATCCCGCATTCCTCCATAGCCTTTGCGACGTTGTGTGCATTGTCTAGTAATACTACATGAACATCCTCTTTGGGTATTTTCCATGTTTCAAACATTCTTTTAAACGCCACAGAGAGTGCAGCACCCATGTGTGATCCAAAGCATTCTTGGGTGTGCAAGATTGCTTTCTGCAATTCAAACTTGCGGTCGATCCACTGAGCAGTTAAACTAAGCATACTAATAGCACTCATATCAGATGCCCATATATCAGTGGTAAAACTTATGGCTGTGACATCTTCAACAAGCAGTTTGTGCACATGACTTTCCACAATCTTATGTAATTCTGGAAGCGATATGTCAGAAAAATAACGGTAACTGGGTATCTGGCAACAGGGCTCGAGGTGCTCAAGCAGCCTTCGAAATCCTGCATCTTCTACAACAGAAAATGGCTGATTGTCCACAGCAATACATTCCATCACCTTTGCAGTAATTGTTTGAGCTTTAGGGTTATCTTTAGCAAATTTCTTTGATTTTTCAAGTAACTGATCAACACGTTGAGCAACTGCAGTTTTTGATTTTGTGTGTTGTGCTCTGAGGAACTCTGTATATTTGTCAGGATGGCGTATCTTCAAGTGTATAATTAAGTTGATGGTATTGAAATTTCGCACTTTGGTCCCTCCATGCAAAAAATTAGTCGAACAAGTGTTGCAAATGGCATATTTTATGTTGTTCTCACTCACTTTAAAAAACTTCCACACCTCAAACATTTTCGCACAGTAGCGTCTGGCACATCCGGAACACAGTGAATGAGCCATCAATATCAGCTCGAAATATCGGTCACAATTTAGTCATCAATCCGATGCCGATTAAATTTGAACCCATTATCTGCCGATACAGATATAAATCCGATATTGTGAATCGCTAGAAAGAGGTACACTGGATTTTTAGTAGAAGACTAACCAGGTATCATTACCAAATGAAATGTGGTACAATTAGAGTTTTATCTCAATTACTCGGTTTTCATAATGATTGCAAGCCAAAATCATAATTAAAATTTAATCGCCAAGCTCGATGTCATAGTAATATTTAATCTCTCCTTAACCCATTCTGTCATACAAATATATTTTAAAAAATCCACCATTCCTGTACCTAAGAAAACAAATCTAACTTGTCTGAATGAATATCATCCTGATGCACGAACACCTACAGCAATTAACTACTTTGAGAGGCTAGTCAAAAAAAAAAAAAAAAAAAAAAAAAATGAAAAAATGCTGTTCTATGCCAAAAGTGCTGGATCCATTACAGTTTGCATTCCCCTGCAGTAGATGCACAAAGATGCAATCACCTTGAGTCTTCATACAGTACTGCTCAAGCTGACGAGAGAGAAATTTAAGCGTGAATAATATTTTTAGACTACAGGTCTGCATTAAACACAATAATCTCCTCTACACTCATCATCAACCTCAGGAATCTAGGTCTAAGCACTTCACTGTGCAGCTGGATTTCAAACCTTCTGACAGGTTGACCCCAAGTGGGTGGCCACACCTGATCATCCCTTACTCTCAACACAGACACTCCACAAGGAGGTATTCAGAGCCTACTGTTGTGATCCCTACACACGACTGCACATGACTAACATCACTGTCAAGTTTTCTGATGACACAGCTGTGGTAGGCCAGATATCTAAAAAGAATGAGCAGGCTTACCTGGATGAAGTGCACAGTCTGTTACTGTCCTGTTATCAGGACAACTATCTATTCCTAAACGTAAGCAAGACAATGGAGACAATTTTGCACTTTGGGACAAACCAGCAGCGGCACTACCACCCCATCAGTATTACCAGCACTCAGGTGGAGAGAGTGGAAAGTTTCACCTGCTTTGGTGTCCACATCAGAGACGACCTATCCTGATCAAAACACAATGACACCTTGGGAAAGGAGGCATGACAACGTCTTTAGCACAGGCACCTCAGGGATTTCAGGCTGTTCTCCCAATTAATAAAGAACATCTACATATCCACCATTGAAAGTGCTGGCAGAAAGTATTACTGCATGGTTTGGAAACAGCATGCAGCAGGACTGCAGGGCAACGGAGAGTCGTGGAGTCAGCAGAATGCATCACTGGGTGTGTACTCCCGAACTTTGAAGGCACTGATACCAAGCAATGTCAGAACAGAGCAAAGAAAATCATCAGAAATAAAAGCTATTCCATCATTAGCTTCTTTTCATTACTGCAGTCATGTAAATGCTACCGCTGCCTAAAATCCAGTTCATAGAGACTAAGGAGACTCTTTTTGACAGAAAAACGCATCTTGAATAAGGAAAATGTCTAGAATTACAAAATGCCCTATTCTTAACTCTCTTACATTGTTAATTATGATTAATGATCACATATTTAAAATTATATTAAATGATTTTTAATATTTATCAAGTAATATATTATTTCTATTGTCCTTTTATATTCTTCCCTAAGGAACAGTCATTGGAGTTGAGCAAATAAACATTTCACTACATACTATACTGTATGAAAGTGAAGGTCTTTGATAATCATGTATCTTAAAATAGTTTTTTATTCCTAATCTTTTAACAACCTACCAGGTGTAATCATCAGAGGAAAATTAGACACGTCCAAATGTTTGTTAATGGCATTTTCATTTGAGAGGCACAATTCAACCAGCCCTCTGGCACTTTTAGTATTAACCCTGAATTTTACTTGCACCATGTCCCAGTTAACCAACACCCTCTAAACCCCACTTTATTGATACATAACCCAGAACCCCCGTCAAATAAATCAACTTGCTGATTTAGTGTCTATACGAATATGACCTCAATTAAAAGTGCACTGTTTTCCAAACAAGCAGCCCTGGATTACCAAGGAGCTAAAAAGTCACCTGAATAAGAAGACTATTCTAATCTGGTGACAAACACCCCATACAGTGAATTCTAAAGAAAACAGCTGAAAGAAGGAAGGGAAGCTTTCACTGCTAAAACAAGAAACAAACTCAGAATAACCAAAAAGAGGCATGGAATCGATTTTTTTTTCATAATTACTGGACTTTAACAGTCCAGGACCTTGGACACTAGATGGGAATGTGGACAAGGTTAATGCCTGGAAGTAATTTTTTTTTTTCCCTTCCTTTCACTACCACCTTCTTCTATTAACCAGTCGCACAAACCATCCCTACTATATGAGCAACTAATACCACATTAAGTGTTTATGTAGCATGGCCAGTCATGAGTCCACCTCTGATCATCAGTATGGGCTGGTCGCAGCCAGTGACCAAGTGAGGTGACAGACATGGAGACTACACACAGGAAACGCCGCAGGACCTGATGGAGTCAATCCTCGAAATTTCAAGGCCCGTACGGATGTATTTTATGGTGTCTTTTGACACATGTTTAGCCCGTCACTAGGGCTACAAAAAGTGCTGCTGCTGTGGAAAACATCCTGCATTGTTCCAGTTCCTAAAAGGCAGGCAACCTATCACCTAATGACCTGAGTTAAATATTAAGACCTTTGACAGGCTAGTCCTGGACTAAGAGTCCTCTTGTGAAAGACCACTTGGACCCAATGCAGTTTGGGTTTCGGTCATTGATTGGAGTGGAAGATGCAATTATTTATCCACTCCACAAGGCTTACTCCTGTTTGGAAAAGTTGGCAGCACTTTGAGGATTATGTTTTTTTTTTTGTTTTTTTTTTTATTTCTCCAGTCCCTTAAATATCATCCAGCCATTCCTGATAAGGGATATGCAGGTGGATGAGCCTACGGTGTCCCATATGATGAACTATCAGGCAGACCGCAGTTTGTGTTCTTTTCTCTGCACTCTGTACCCCTAGGACTATAACAGCAGGACATACCACTTGCAGATATTCCCTGAAACTTTTATACTAATGGGGTATATTGACAAGGGGGGGGAATGATACGGAGTCTAGGAGTTAGGTGGAAAACTTTGTTTTGTGGTGTAAAAGTCCTAAAGGAAGTGATTATTGAATTTCACTGCACCAAAGAGCCTCCAGGTCTGGTCGCTACTCACGGAGGAGTGGATGTGTAGGTGATGCACTGCTAAAAAAATAACGGGGAGTCCACATCAAAACAAAAGAACTATTTAAGAAAGGGAAAAGCAGACTATTTCTTATGTGACTGCACTTCTTTAATGGGGATAGTGACATCCTTTACATGTATTACATCATCCAATATGCTAAGACTACAAAATTAACTGAATTAAAAATGAAATCACAATATGGCCAAGTGTGATTACTACATCACAGGAGATTTACATATACACACTAAATACTATATGTAGCACCAACACATTGCATGAACTCCATTCATAAGTAAAATTATTTTTTTCAGGAATTTCCAAAGGTTTTTTTTTTTTAATTTTTAAGAAATAACATACGTAGTCCAAGTCAAACTCCAAAATTTGTGAGCAGCATGAAAGCTGGAATTTAATGTTCTTCCATTTCCTAATGTTAAAAATGATGCGATAGCACATTTTATGGCAGTCTTCTGACTGAAAGAATCACTTAAACGTCAAAAGGCATACAGAGACAATAGCATTTAGAGAGATTCAGAAAAAATAAACTACAGCACAACTTAGAAAACTTCTCACAGCTACGTAAAAGGTCAGTGAGACTTGCATGTAGCTAAAAAGGAGTAGTGCTGAATGAGCATGGAAAGTTAGGTGGAAAGCCTTACATAGACATGCAAAACCTTTATTCCACAAAATAACATAAATGTGATCTTGTTTATTTTAAGTGTAAAATGTATAAAACACTCTATACAGCCTGAATTCATTGCACTGGCTGGTTGTCAAGGAGCAGCTTTCTGCTTTATACTGTACAGTACAATCTACTACATACTCTAAGAATGTGTGGAGCTCAAGTTAGAACTGACCAATCAGAACTCTCATTAATCATTTTGCAATTTATTAATGGACTTAATTATTTTATTGAATGAAGAGATACATTTAAAAAAAAAAAAAAAAAAAGTTTTTTTTTTTTTTT
>JANRMT010062829.1:28853722-28871864 GCA_026402145.1 Polypterus bichir lapradei
TTCAATATTACTCCTTGTCATCTCATTTCTAGGACAGGACAGGACAGGACAGCACTTTTCTGCCTCCTTTCACCAAAGGTAATACAAGTGTTGCCAAGGGCAGAAAAAGTCCACTAGTTGTTCAGAAGAACATTATTCAAGAATATCGATTTAGCAGTTGTGTATTAGTGCTTCTTTAGTGTTGCTACGGTTAACACATACGTATCTTTATACCCCTGTTCATTTAAGAGTACATTTTACCACTGCAGGGTGCTTTGATTCCTTGCTCAAATTTTGCAATCGAGTTAAAAAACAAAATCAGATCAATCAGATTTTACACAAAAAAGGGAGGCAACGCCAAATTGACCTGACTAATCATCTACAGGAGCATTCTTTCTATATTAAATAAATTATTAAAGACAATTAAAAACACTCATTCAATGCAATATTCAGAAAAAATAGCCACTTACAGTTAAATCATGTAGAAACACAGCAGATAATTTATATTTATATAACCAAAATTGATAAATTGAAAACAGTCAATGAAATACCAAATCTGTAAAGTCTGTGAATCCCTTGATCCACATTATCACCAGTGGCTAAACTAGAGCAGCTAATATTATGAACACTTTTGATAACCGATGCAATATTTTCCTTCTTTAATTTGAATTGGAAAACTTAGAATGATTATAAATAAAAGGTTTATTAAGATACATCTAAGTGTGTACACATTTTTGAAACACCAGGAATTAGCAATGTCAAAAACTAAACTCTCATTTTTTATAGAAACATTTAGGAGAAGATTAGCATACAAATTAAGCCTTTTCTAAAAACTAATAGAAAATATAGCATCCTAATAATACATTAGTATGTTTTTTTTTTCTTTGAGTATCTAAATTACCAGAATGCCTCAATTACAATTGCAAAGTAAAACTGAAATAATGGCTAATATATAAAATTCCAGATATTACTAACGCGCAAAAGAAAAAGTTAATATTGAGTTCCAGCCACATAAAACAGTCCAACAGTACTTTAAACTGCAACAGCAACCTTGCCCTAAAGCATGTCTCACTTTCATTTATAATACTTTATGGCACATATTCAAGGGGAAAACTGAGCAATCAGCAAAGTGAACACAGACAAGTAGATTTTCATTTGTTCTAGCTTTGTCCCAGAAAAAACACAAATATTGCCGTCTTAACATTTCCCAAAAATATCATTCAAACATTAGGCAAAGTGATTTGTACAAAAATTGGTACTTTCTGTATGTATTGCCACTAGTCGGCTGGTGTTATGATCACAGTTTCTTCTAATATAGGAAGAAAATTATTGATGTTCTTGATAAAATATTTAAGCAAAGTGCATTACTGAAGTATTATTGGATTCTGAAACTCTGTACTCCTCACTGATCAAAAGATGATTTATAATGGTGGTTAGGCATTTCCTTTAAATGTATAAAAAGAGGAACAAGAAAAAAAAAAAAAAAAAAAAAACGAAAACCAGCTAATGCTCACTTTAACATTAAATGAAAGGCCCTGTCCTGTCATATTACACTCTTTCTATGAAAGGTAATTATTTAAAGCAGGAATTGACAAGACAGCGTAAATGTTAACATTTACATTTAGTAGCACTTTCTGTGTAACTATACCTTAGACTGTGATTTTTCTCTCCCTGTGCTCTCACAGATCATTCTTGGAGAACTGTTCCATTGTCAGTTTGACTGTGTGGTACCTTCAGGTTATAGTTATTTGTTTTGATCTTTACATTGTTCAGTAACTACATTCAAAAAATGTATCACCATCTACAGTACTGGTATTTTTGGCATTTCTATCATTACATCATAAAGGCTATAAAGTAGAAATGGTGTGCCTTTAACCTTATTTTCTTTTCAGTGTGGAAATCATTTTTGACCTTTTTTACATTTTACATTACTGTATTACACACACTATTACTATGATGATGTAAAGATATGGCAAAACTACACTGTTAAAATTCACACAATAGGAGTTAACACCACCAAGACTGGAAAGGCTACAGTTGGATTTAAAAAGACACTCCGGAAGAAAACACTCATGTTTGCCACAAAAAACATATCTAGAAACTGCAGATATGTACTGGAAGAAGCAACAAGGAATATTATTAATCCAGCCTGTTAACAATTTACTGCTGTCAGAAAGAAAAAAAAAACAATTCTCTGCTCCCGTAACAAGGGAGAAATAACAAAACATTTACTAAACTATGTCTTTTATGGATATCTAGTGACCAAAATTCCAAAGAAAAAAAAAATTGCCAAATATTTCATACTTGTGAAAACAATGTATAGGTATATGGAAGAAAACAAGCTATTTGTGCTTTGTATAGGATAAGAATATTTTACAAAATTTGCAGCATACATTGTCACACTCGGTATTAATCTTTAAACTGTCGAAAAACAAAGTAGGATTACCAATTACAAACTAAAATGTGTATACTAGCATTTACAATTTTGAAATCACCTACAAATATTCATATTTTTTCATAGAAATTGACACTCTTTGATAATCAAGATACCATTAGGACGATTTACAATACAGTTATAACATTACTAGTGTGGCTAATGGGTTTTACTGCTTGAAATGACTGGTTTTTAATTATTCACATATGACTGCAAAGTCCCATTTTCAGCAGTGTACCAATTGGTAAATTCGTTCAGCTTATTCTTAGTCATGTTTTTAAATGCAAATTGGCTATTAGTGAAACTTTTGTAATTGAATTTGAGTGCTTAAATCCGTTATTCTGTTCAATATAACAAGTAAATTGCTTTTCCTTGGATTGCAAGATAAGAACATTCTTAAAAGTTCAGTTCTGGGTTCAGATATTGAAACAGCTTTCTCAAAAACGTCATCCTTTTTTGGTAGAATGAGAGCTACTCCGTGTGACAGACTGCAAAAAAACTGAAGATTTCAAACAAAGGTGTCAATGACTGTCTTGAGCGAAGAGTGCAAACTGGATCTAACCAAGACAGAAAAAGAAGAGGAAGGCCCAGATGCACAACTGCATAAAGCGACAAGTACATCAGTGTCTGTACTTCGGGAAGCAGACACCTTACAGGAACTCAGTGGCGTCTTCCTTAAATGCACGCCAAAAAACAGCGTCATCTGCAACAGTGAAATTACAAAAGTTTCATTAATAGCCAATTAGCATTTAAACGTGTTCAAAGAAAGCTAGGGAAGTATATGATTAGGACAATAAAGGAACTGCTGCTAAAAATGGGGAATTGCAGTCATGTGCGAATAATAAATTATTACAAACACTAGTAATGTATATTTGCTGTACTTTTAAATCAATGTAATTGTATCTTGATAAAAAAGGTATCAGTTTATATCAAAACACATGAAAACTTAAGTGATTCCAAACTTTTGCATCCTAAATTTATTCAGTTTCACACTTTGTTAAAACTGCCATCTGCCCCCTTTTATTATACATAATAATCGTACTACTCAAAACGTTTCATTTGCAAAAAAACAAGCTATGATTAATACAAATCTCAACATTGCAATTACATCTAGTAAAATGGCTGTATTTTCAACGAACAATATATGATTTGACAATGTCGAGCAACATGTTAACCTAGTAAGTACAGACTGTAATTTTACGGTTTTACAATTTTCGACAAAGCCAAATAATCGGAAATACTAAAATACTAGATTTCCGTGATCTCGCTCTGCAAGTAATTGTTAGAACCATTTTTTTGCCAAAATTTACAGTCAGCTCGTAGCATTCATTATCACTTGTTGACCCAGATTGCGGGGAACATGCACAGCAAAGTGTGTTTTTTCGACTTTTTACTTTCTTTTCACAGTTTCCGGTTATGTTGCCTGGGTATAATAATAACAACGAATTAAAACCTTATTCAAATAACTATACTAATTTAAAAAGTAAAGGAGATGAACAATAACCCTTATCATGTTACAGAAACAGTAAGACAGTCTCCTAATTGCACCTGAAGAATGAAACACTTAAGTTGACAACTGCTCACTGTTTAACAGGTCTTTCCTTCTGGATTTCCCTCACCTTCACACACTAGACTTCTTCTGTGCCGATTTCTTGTTCGCTTAATCGTGTTCAACCTAATCTGGCTCTTGTTGAGAAGTTAACCAATCACTAACCGCAAAAATATTCCTTTGCCCGCCCTTCAAGTAAAATAACGCATTCTAATTGGACGGTAAACCCGTGACGGTTATTTAAGTTGTCGCAATAGGATAGTGGCATTTTCCACTCGGAAGCATAACATAACAGTAGTGTTTTGTGCAAACAGGTTGACAGTCGCTGCAGTAAAAGTAAAAATGTAAAGTGTAGTGTGTACTAGGTGACGCATCTAATGGTTTCCAAATAATGATTAGTAATAGTTTATACTTTATTTATTTTTTGTTACAAACATCGTCACATGATTGTCTATCTATTGGTCTAACTGAAGACGATGGTCCCCTCTGTATCTGTGGCGCAGTGTTTAGTACTGCAGTTTCACGGGCAGCTGTGTAAGAGTTCCCTATCCGCTTGTTGCTTGCAGTCTGTTTGTAGCTTTCTTACAATTCTTAGGTTTTCTTCCCGCATTATGAAGATGTGCGTGTTGATTCTAAATTGGTTTCTGCAGGAGTGAGCCCTGAGGTGGACTTGCCGCTTGTCAAGGATTAAATTCTAAAGTATGCCCACTGCTGTCCTGACAGGAGTAAGAAAGGTTAGGGAATAGTTATGCTACAGGCTAACGTGTATTGCTGAAATGTAAATAACAACAGAAAGAATTAATATAAAAAAAATCTTTATAGGAAATGTGTTTTTTTTTAAATATGCCGTTTGAGGTTTGTTTTGCTTGTTAGCAGTTTATTCAATTAAAATCATTGTTAAAACCACATTCATTAAAGTGGAGAAAATGGGTTATTGCCATCCTAAACTCAATAAGCAAGTTACAGCAAAAGCAAAACCATGAATTAATGTTGGGGTTCATGGATCATAATTCTGTCCATGATTAACCAGTTGAGACTGTCATGAAGTATATTTCCGAGGGGATTCAAAACCGCAATATGCAAAGTGGTAACCACAATTTCCAAACACTTTAATGAAACAAAGCATACACTAAATAGAAATTGATGACATTTGTTAAAATTATTTTCTTAATAATGCCATGGATCTGTATAGCCTGTAGCGGCATTCTCCCCTTATACCCTATTTTAAATTGAATATAAATGTGAACTAGGGAACTGTAGTATTTTATTTATGTGGTTAGGTTATTTATATTTTATATATTATGAAAGCTATTTTATCTGTTGTGACGGATGGCCTGAGCCCTTGCCTGGCTGGGACGTCCTGAATGTGGAAGGACCTAGGGAGAGAGTTTAAGATTATTTCTCCCCTGGACCGGTCGAGGGCAGCCCCCTTGGCTTGTAGTGGTGCCACAGGTTGTGAGTATGGAAGCTCAGCCTTGCTGGGGCCCGTGACCACCACCAGGGGGCACCTACACTTTTACAGAGCCCTATTTGGCAGCACTTCTACCACACCTGGAAGTGCTGCTGGAAGAAGCTTGTTGGGCACCTGGACTCTTTCCAAGTGCCCTATAAAGGGAGCCAGTTACCACCACTCAGGGCCAGAGTTTGGAGGAAGAGGACAAAGCCTAAGTAGGAGTGGAGGCGGAAGGACTGGCGGCAAATAAGGGACTGAGCTTTACTGTGTGTGCTGGATTTATGTAAATAAACCTGGTGATGTGTGCAAAACTTGTCTCTCTGCCTGTCTGTGTTGGGTTGGGGTGGCTGTACGCGCCCTGGGCTTCACACTGTGTCTCACCATAAACATAAATATACCCTTTACATAAGAATGTAAAAAAATCACTTGCCATTTATATATAACAATGCCTCTAAAACAGCAATTATTTTATCCTAATAACTAGCTTGTTTTTAATGGTGTGTTCATAAGTATTACTTATGCATGCTTTGAATTCTGTTTTCTTTCTGTTTAATTTGTTGTTGCTCTACAAATTCTATGCATGTTTCTGACTTCAATAATACATTTTGCTTGGCAAACAGCTGTTTATAAATTTTATTCAGAGCCTAAATTGAGATAATACCCAAGGTATTTTGCAACTGCAGAAAATACCGCTGTATGTAGAGGATGGGGCAGCACGGTTTCAGGAATGCAGAAGGTATGGTTTTTGAAATCTTCCCTACATTATTCTGAAAGTACACCTGATATCTTTTACAATTTGTGCAACCATGTGAGGACCTGGTGCAAGCCAAGTTTGCACCACAGTTTTAATCATGTCCCCTTTGCAGTGTTCTCCCCAGAATTTTTTTCCAGGCGGGTGGCATAAAAAAGTAGCCAGGTGGGGCGGGATGGGGAAGTTTGGTGGTGGGGAAAATTAAATGTGCACTATTTTTATTATTTAATTATTATTAATTGTTTTCCAATGCTGAATATGACTTCCTTTTTTAAGGTTTGACACTTGTGCCAATATATTTTTATTAAATTTAAGAAGTACCCAATTCAAGAACCTGCAACCCTAACAAAAATTTTAAACAACAATTGTTATGACATAAACCAAGAGCACAAGTATTGTCGCTGTCGGGAAGAAAAGTGAAAACAATGAAAAAAGTATGGGAAACCTATCCATCCATCCTCCAACCCGCTATATTCTAACTACAGGGTCATGGGAGTCTGCTGGAGCCAATCCCAGCCAACACAGGGCACAAGGCAGGAAACAAACCCTGGGCAGGGCGCCAGCCCACCGCAGGGTGCACACACACACACCAAGCGACAATTTAGAATCACCAATGCACCTAACCTGCATGTCTTTGGACTGTCGGAGGAAACCCACGCAGACACAGGGAGAACATGCAAATTCCATGCAGGGAGGACCCGAAAAGCAAACCCGGGTCTCCTAACTGCGAGGCAGCAGCGCTACCCACTGCGCAACCATGCGGCCCCATTGAAAATCTAATGAAGAAAAATTTTAAAATATTCCTCAAAGTCAACTTACATATGCAGAAGGTGTCTTCAGTTAAATACGTATTCTTCTTTTCTTCCTAGAGGCCCAGTTGTCTGCAGCTTTCCCATAATCAAAGTCCCCAGGATCTGGGTCCTACAAGGAGATCAGCATGAAATTATTTACATGCTTTGATTCATGCAATTTCTCAAACATATTTTGATCCTTTTAAGGGCAGAAAAACCCCTTTCACATTCAACTGTGCTCACTGGGATCACCAGCCCAATATGAGCTAGTTTGGCTAAATTTGGAAACGACTGTTTGAGCTCTGATGTCGTTGCCATTTTTAGTAAAGTCTGTTTTGGACTGAAGTCTTTGTATGATTGACTTCTGATCATTTTTGACGCAACTGTCCATTCTTGCCTGCTACTTTCATATTTTAAAATTGGAGAGCTGCCATTTTTGGAGTAATGATCGAAAAGAATTTCAGCAGACTCACTTGAATCGTGAGTTTCTGCATTGAAAACTTTTGAAAAGCTGGAAATAATTGGCATGTCAGGGAATCTTGCATCTAGGTGCTTGACAACTGTCTCTACGTATTTATCATATATTGCAGTTTTGAATAACATTACATCACTCTGTGTATAAACAATGCAGAGATCTTACCATTCTTCTGCCAGACAATGATGAAGGCTTTGAAAATATCTCCCAGGAGTGTCTTTCAAATCCATGATTTTGATGATTTTGTGGCAAGCAAAATTGGCTCAATTTCGGTAAGACTGACATCTTGCCTTTGCCAAGCCTTAGATAAGTTGGACAACAAAGGTAATACATCTGAAAGCATCATCAGAGAGGAAACAAAATTGTATGTTTTAATACATCTGCTTAATCCTTCAGCTGTGATGTCATTTCGTTCAGTAGCCTCTCTTTCCAGTGCAGTTATGACGCTCATCATACACTGTTGTGGTGACTGTACTGCAAAGTCATGAGACAGCCATCTAGTGTCACTGGCCATTTTCAGCTTAATCCTGGGAATGTTCAGAATATTTTGGATTTCCGTTAAACCAGCCATCCTAACTGAAGAATTTTGGAAGAAATACAACAGCTGCCTTAAAATGTCATTCAGTTTTGTTAAACAAGGTACAGCAGCTGCTGCTTGGGCACTTGCAAGGATCAATTGGTGGTTTACACAGTGGCAGTTGACCAAGAGTCCAGATGTTTTATCTTTAAGCAGTTTTGCCACACATTTCTGTTTCCCAGTCATAACAGCAGCTCCATCTGACCCTAGTCCAACCAGATTAGCAGTTTTCAAGCCTGGAGTGTCCATAGTTTCACTCAGTGTATTGGTTACAGTCTCCGCTTTGCTATCAATCGTATTGCGGGTTGATACAAAACTAATTCTGATAGTGACATGCCAAATATATTTCATCTAAATAATTAATTGTTTTACAACTGAGATGTCTGTGGTTTCATCACACAGAATACTGAAAACATTTTCAGCCTGTATATTTTTCAGTATGTTAGACTTTATTTCTGATGCTAAGACATCCAGAAGCTCTTGCATTATTCTTTCAGAGGTGTAATGTGCATTTTTACCAACATTGAGATGTTGTAAAAAGGAACAACCCATTTCTTTACAGTATTCCAACAGCTTTTCAAACAACGTTGTATGTGGCAACTCATTTTTTGCCAACCAATACATGGATCTTAAAGATCCCACAAAGACATCTCTGTTAAGTTATTTAACACTGATACACATCTTTCAATTTGACCGATTCCAGTTTGCTCTAGTATACGCTTTCCTAAAAGGTCAGCAGAAGACTCAATGTGCGTTTTACTTTTTTCATGGTCCAGCAAGCTTTCTTTTTTAAATTTTGTGCATGGCACATTTATCCAAGGTAACTCCCTCCTTGGGGGGTGTTTGTTTGAATATTTCATGCACAATGAGCATCACATACCATTTTCTGTGACCATTATCCAATCAAAATCTTTAAACCATTGTTTGTTTATGCCGGATAAGCAGTGCTTAAGTTTATCAATTGGCAGAGTGTGTGCTGAAGAGATTTCCCCTGATGGACCAGCCTCTGTAATGTCTTTCTCTGAAATTGCCACATCAGGAGTTGACGCTGCACCTTCATTAATTTGTGGCGTCTCTTTTCTGAAATAACTGAGCAGTGTTGTTTTCTGAAATCTTTTTTTACTCATGTTGGTAAAACGTTTGGAAAAAATTAAAGGTACGTATGAATAAGACTTTTGAGTGGGGAAGTGGGAGCCTTTTGGATATTCAATGCACACTTGCACTACGGCAGGGCAAGATATGAACAAAAAGAGGAATGGCAGATGAGTCACTTTAACAAAACCCTCAGCAATTAGTGACAAAACTTTTGCTCAGGACACAGTGTGTGCTGCAAGGGTTTCTGCACACTTTTTGCAATATGGATGCAAGTCCAAATTTGAGCAAAAATAAGAACAGCAGATGGGGTCACTTTAACAAAACTCTCAGTATGAGGAAATATAAAAACGGCAGATGTAGTCACTTTAACAGGAACCACTGTGAGTGCTATAAGGATTTTTGCACACAGAACACAGTCTGGTTCCACTAGTCTTTTTTTATTTTATTATTTATACTGACTCTGCATGCAATGTAATCCTGAATGCTAACAGAAGGTTTTGTAGGTTTGTAACACCTTCTATTAACATATCACAGTCCTCCTCTCACCCGCCCACCTCCACATCCTCTTTGCTCGTGAACTGCAGCTCCGCCCCCACTATTAGCATGTACAGCCCCCTCTCTAATGCCCACCTCTCCATACTCCTTGATACTGTATTATGCTGCTCCGCCCCCACTATTACCATGTACAGCCCCCTCTTGCCTGCCCACCTCCCCATTCTCTTTGCTTGTGAACTCCGCTCCGCCTAGTCCCCACTATTAGCTTGTTCAGCATCCAGTGATCGGCAACATCCCGCCCCGCTTGTCCCTTGTCATCTGTGCCTGTAGATCTGTGGCTGTCATATCGCAATGTCATGCAAGATGACAGCCGGGCACTCACCTAAATTAGCTTGGCAGAGCGCCCAGCTAAATGACGCTAGGGAGAACACTGCCTTTCATAAATGAGAGCCAGCCAGGGGAGAAGATCCGAAGGTGCCACTTTGTTACCATCTGTAGCTGTCCACAGGCCGGTGGTGGACAGAGTACATCCTGCCAAAGATCAGGCATGCTTTTTCTGGTTTAAAGCAACTGACTGAAGATCAAGAAAGGGGTTCCGATAATTGAACAACAAGAACTATAACAGTGGGTCCAAACAGGAGACAGTGCCTTGGTTGCAGCATCAGCCATCGTATTAAATTGCATATTTTATGATAACCAAAGAGGAAGGAAGGAGTAGTGCTGTTAGTAGGTTATGTAACAAGGGGCTATCCTGAGGAGGCCCTAAAGCCTCTTTCTTTTGTATTCACAAGGGGGCACCATTAAACCCAAAACCACAGACACAATATCACCCAACACAGTCCCGGATTCAAATAAAGGATTTCGTCACCAACATGTTTTCTAGTGAACACAGCCCAAATACACAATTATGGAAAACAAGATTATTTTCTCTTTCTTTCCTTTCTCCAAGTAAATGTCACCCGCTACTTCCTGACTCTGACTCACCAAAGAGATGCAACGGGATCCTTATAAACTGAGCCGGAGAATGTCTCCAGTGTCACAGCAGTGGCCATTCGGAGCACTTCTGGGTGTTACAGAAACCAGGGCAGTCTTTTTCCAACAGCAGACTCTTTTGGCACTCAAGGACACCAACAGAGCTTCTCTTTTAAACTCCAATTCACATGCAACCCTGTGGGAGTCCATAGGCAGGGGCAGCACTAGAAATTTTTTGCCCTATGAAAGGATATCATATTAGGCCCTGTACCATAACCCAAACAATCATGTGGTAAAGCACATTTAAGGGTCTGTGGCAGTGTGAGTGTTTTTTAGTTAAAAATGGTGCGTTCAAACTCAGAGCAGGCATGGGTGCCAAGCACCCCCAGGTTATTAATGGGGAAATTGGCTGGTCATGCATTCACATACATATTACATGGTTCAGCTGGTTTCCTCATTAGCACTTAGGGTTTTGTAATTAAGGCACATACAGCCACTTGATTATAAAGGGCATTTGTGTAGAGAGATTGGGAATTCAGAACAAAAGAATAAGATCTGAAAACCAAAAAGCAGACTTTGTTGGCAAGAGAGAGTGCAAGATAGTAGAATCAGGCGATCAAGTGGTGACAAGGACAGGTGGCATGGCAGTCAGAAGTTGGCCCATGTGGAGTGAGCAGACAGCAGTCACAGGGTAGGATGGTTCCTGTTGAGCATCGGGGAGGTAGGAGGGACCAAAGGTCTCTGGAAATCATTTTGCAGACACAAAAAGATAGTGATGGGACATGGAAGCTGGGCTTGGAACATTGCAGCAGTGACTGGCTGAAATGGCTGTGTTTTTTAAAGGTTGGTCACATACACCAGCGTCTGAGCTCCTCGCTAAGCATACCTGTCGGAGTGCTGGGGCTGAGAAATTTTAGAGAGCCACCAAGGCTCCTAAGAGAGAGAAGTCACAATTTTATTATTGTTTTAAGACTTTTGGATTATTTATTTATGGAATAGTTAACCTCAACTATCCATCCATCCATTTTCCAACCCGCTGAATCCAAACACAGGGTCACAGGGGTCTGCTGGAGCCAATCCCAGCCAACACAGGGCACAAGGCAGGAACCAATCCTGGGCAGGGTGCCAACCCACCGCAGTAACCTCAACTAGACACTGTTTATTATAGAGAATTTATTTATTGAAGAACGGGTCTTCTACTGAACTTTATTTATTGTTGGAGTACTGATCGGGTTAAAAACACTAATCATGTTATTGCACCAACCCTTGTTGTTTATATGTCCTCATTTTGCTATTTATCAATGTTCTGGGTTCAAGGGAGTATGCCAGCTGCAGGCCACCCCAGCATTACAGAGCCCCCCACCATGACCTGTATAATGTCTGTGTAACCACATACACCACACCACTAACCTATTCAAAGCATTTGATCACTTAATCTATACATGCTGGTATAGCCGTAGTTGAGTCTTATACTTAATAGGTCTGTCAAATTAGCTAAAAAATAAGGTTTACTTATTGATTTAAAAATTAGTAAATGTTCAAATACATTTGAACTTAGATTAACAATTCTAGGTGTTACTTGTTTGTACATGTTATTTTATATGTTATTATTATGGTAAAGGCGGCAACATCAAGAATAAAAGCCAGTAGGAAAAAATAATTGCAATACTATTTAAATAATAGAGCCATCAAAACACCGCACAGGTACAGTCTATAAAAGAGAACCATCTGCACAGCTGTCTTGTCTTCAGTCTAGAACTGACGGCTGAGTGAGCTAGAACATGCTAGTATACTAAGCTATACAACCATCCATAAAAAGGAGCTGGTACCACACTTTCTTACATTATTATTTATACTTTTATATTTTTAGTATGTCTGCAAAGCATTCAGTGCTTATGACAATGTTGCATTGATACAGTAGCCTTTATATGTAAGGGATGCTTGAAATCACCTTTTTCAATGAATGCATAGTGACATGATCAAAAAAGTAATATGCACATATGTGCCATACTACCTGGAATTCACACAAGAAGCCCAGGTGAAATCGACCATGATTGTTTAAACAAGCTAAATGCAGTCATTATTTTATTTTTCTCAGGCTCAGTGGTTTTTTACTCCTTGAGACTAGAATACAATATGTTTTATATAAACTGAGATGTTGTAATTCAGGTTAATAAGTTGATGCGTGTGTTCGTGTCTCAAAAATGAATTGACTGGATATACTAAAAGTTGCACTGTAATGCTCATGTAAATATTTAGTCCTCGTTACAGGTTAGCCCTTGCAGTTTGTGGGTTTACTATTTGCAGATCTGCCTATTCACAGTGTTGCCATTAATAATTACATTAAAATTTTTTTGCAAGTTTTACAATCTATCTTCTTCTTCTTCTTCCACTTCATCTTCATCTTCTTCCTCTTCTATGTGTGTGCTTGATCAACCAGCTTGGTCCTGCACTTCCTCACCAGTCAAGCCCTTTTCCTTCAGATCTTCTTGTACTTAATCCATTCTCCTCTGCTTTGGCTTCCCACACTTTCTCTTCACCTGTACTTCCATTTTCCTCATTGTTTTAGCCCACATACTCATTGTCTGTCCTCATCACATATCTATACCATAATTACTTAACTACACCATCATTATCTGCACCTGTGAAATTGGACTGTGTTGTGTTTATCCTTTATTGTTCTGTGCTTAGTGTTTTGTTGGATTTATTTGTATCTGTAGTATTAATCATTTTTGTTGTTTATAATTGTATGGGAAAAGAAAACAAATTGCTTGAAACTGCCCGCCTGTTAAGCTAGTACACCCTGACTTCATTTGCACCAGTACATTAGAAAATGAGATCATATATAACATTTCACTTTGCTCTGTGATAGCAGTTTACGTATGTGAAGTCTTATTTCTTGTACCTTTCAATATGTTTAACTAGTTTGGGACTTTCCACAATGCTTAATTCAGAGGTGTGTTTCTGGAGTATCTAATTTATCTAAAGCTGATTGGTGAAAATTAAAATATATTAAAAAGTGTTATGTTAATTAACCTAACTCATAAAGGAAGGTTTTATGTTAGCTTTTCCAGTCTGCCATGATGCTTTAACAAAAGCACACGCACACAGGTGCAAATAAAGGATGGCAATGTTCGAATTTCATATATAATGATGGCTCAAGATTCTTCTTTATTTCATATTTTCCACAAAAACTACCATTATTATACACATAAATGTAATATGATAAGTTTAATTTTGTAAAAAGTTACAGTTCACTAAAGAGCTGTGGAACTATGCACTTTGTCTGGGGAACGCCATGCATCTTCACCTCACTAGCCAGCCTCACATACATTTTCCTGTGCAATGATCATTCTATCTCACGTTTCTCACAACTTTTTTTGCACCTCATTTAGTGCAAAAAAACTTAGAATATACAGTAAAAATGGGCCCATAACACACGCAAGTGATAACTGTGTAAGTTTTATTTAGTAGACATTTTCAAAGCAACCTAAATTGTTTAAAATGAGTGTGTTTACAAGGAAGTTAACAAATGATACAAAGAAAATCAAAAGAAGTGTTGCATGTAGTTAACAGAAATTATGGTATTTAAATTTACTATTTAAAGTAAGAATCATTTGGTACAAATGCTTTTGAGTTGCACACGCTCACAAGAAATGGGTTAAATATTCCTCTGTTATTAAGAAGGAGAAACAACTGGCGAGGAAGTAGGCAAATAATTCTGGTGGGAGTTGTACTGCAGATTGTTCAATGAGACCTTGTTAAATGTGCTAAAAAATAAAGAAGGAATAATTTGTCCAAAAACATGCATCATAGTCAGTCATTTGAACATTACAATATGATTAACAAAAAACAATAATATAAGAAAAGTAAGAAACAAACATATTCACAAAAAAGAAAGCACAAAATATTCAATAACAAAATTTATAAAATAATATTCAACAATAACAGAAAGATTAAATAAAAAGAAAAGATACTTGAGCAGGGGATAAAACCATGAATATAGCACAGCATTATTTATGAGGAGATATCCATCCATCCATTATCCAACCCGCTGAATCCGAACAGGGTCACGGGGGTCTGCTGGAGCCAATCCCAGCCAACACAGGGCACAAGGCAGGAACCAATCCTGGGCAGGGTGCCAACCCACCGCAGTTATGAGGAGATACCGAAAGTCAATTTTAACATCCGTAAAAATGCAGTTTATCATATTTTTAAAAGTCACATTCAAATGAACAAGTTGTTGTATTGGGGAATCCTACGATGTCTGATACAGAATATCATAAAATTATTATACACATTTAACATTAATTATAGTTATCTTAACATGGGCATGATTTCAAATCCTGTAGCATTATTATAACATTTAGATTATATTTTTTCACAGCTACCATTTGCTTTTTTTAGAAATTTAACTGTACATCTGTGTTCACCTCTTAAATGTTGTATTTTTTTTAAGTAGCAATCAGAAGTAACCTTATTTTAACACATGAGGGTGCTACATGACAGCCAACTCCTTGAGTTTACCTGTAAACTCAACTTGGTCAAGACTCATTTTAGAATTAAAATAGAAAGTGAATGAAAAATACATTAACTCTGTACTGTATTTTGGACCGTGAGGTCATCTCTTATCTATTGTTACTATTCAAAACCTTGACCACATTACATATTTCCTATCTTCCACAACATCTGTTAATAATGGAAAATAGTAGAACAGAAAGAAAGAAAGAAAGAAAGAAAGAAAGAAAGATTTTAAATTAACAATATAAATAAAAAATATATATATAATTTCCATTAGTATAAAGAGAACAAAAGGCAACAAAGCAAAAAGTATGACCTCTGCATTTTTTCTGTTTATTGTAAAAATAAAAACATGAAAGTAAAAATTATTGCCAAGAAGGTTAGATCAACTCATGCAAAATACACATATTATTTGTCTGGAAATTTATTGCAATTACCTAGATATATGCAGTATTTTTTAATTGAAGCAGGTTAAGAAAATTATTGGATGGACAGATAAATGGATTTATGAAAGTGGCATGGAAAGTTCTGAATCCCTATCAGTTAGGGATTTTTCAAAATTTTTAAAAACGTAGATTAATGTCACCCACTTGGACCAATTTTTTATTTAACAGAGCTCCAGGAGAAAGCAGCATGGCATTTGAGTACATTATTCAGCCAAACTCCAAATCCCCCATTTTAAAAGAGAGTATACACTCACTGAGCAAATTATAGAAGCAATGTGCTAATACTGGGTACAACTTCCTTTTGCTCTCAAAACAACCTCACTTCTTTATTGCATGGCTTCAAAAAAATGATGAAAACATCACTTTGAGATTCTGGTTCATTTTGACATGTTTGCATTATGAGATTTCTACAAATTTGTCTGTGGCACATTCATGCTGCAAATTTTTCATTCTACCAATTCCCAAAAGTGTTCTATTGGATATAGATCCGGTCATTGTCATGTTCATGAAACCCATTTGAAACTACTTTTGCTTTGAAGGGATACACATGGCCAGCAACAACAGTCATAAAAGCTGTGGCATTTTAATGACTGATTGGTTTTAACAGGTCCAAAGTGCCAAAGAAACAGTTCCCACACCATTACACCACAACCTCCAAACTGGACTGTTGACACAATGCCGGTTGGGTGCATATTTTTATCTTGTTGGGACCAAATTGTGACCCTTCCATCTGTGAGTCTCAGCAGAAATCAAGATTCATCAGATCAAACTACATTGTTGTAGTCTTCAGATGTCCAATTTTTGGTGAGTCTGTGGCCACTGAAGTCTCAACTTTCTGTTCTTGGCTGACAGGGGTGGAACGCGACATGGAATCACTAATAAATTACCCAGTGAGTGTATATAACACATTGAGAGAGCCTCTTTGAACAGCTAAACAGGTTGTTATCTACATTTGTACATCAAAAAGTTAATTTGAATTCAATAGCTGTCATACAGGTCACACTACTGCAAGCACGAGAGACACTCTTTGAATACACAGACAGGTAGTTAAATAATGATAATTTCTTATTTAAGCTTGTACATCTAAAATATAAATTATATTGTGGACATATAGGTCTTGAGGCCATTTTATTCTTTTACAACTATATCAAAAGTGTCTTAATAGATGGGTTTAGTATATACTGTAGCATGGTATTATATATTAACAAGACAGAAAAGACATTAAGAAAACTCTTATTTAATACAAAAATACAGGAATAACTTGGTTAGCTATTTTTTTATATTCTCTCTCTGATTTGTTTGTGACAAGTCTAATAGCATGCATTTCATAATGGTCTTGTGGGGTCAGACATGATTCTCAAACTAGAATAAACATCTGGGGACAACCTATTAAAAGGTTTGTAGTAAATACGAGGTGAAATCCTGTGCTACACCCACAGGGCTTTGCCCTAAAACAGCTATCTCCAATTTCAGACAGAATACACACCCCCTGTGCAACAGCATATTGTTCATGTTTACCATTAGTCCATTCATGCCATCGAGTGTCAGTGTTTCATCTGAAGCTACTGAAAGGTTTTTCTCTTGCATCAGGTTAAGTTTATTTTTAAAATGTGCGATGTGCTCTATTTACATGAAACACACATTTATTTGTCTAATAGGATTTTTTGGGAACTTTTCAACTATAGATGGTTCATCGCAAACAGAAGCTTGGTCTCTCTGTTGGACCAAATTAGCAACAGCATCTCTGATCTATGCAGTTCAAAATCACTGCCCCTACTTTGAATACTGCCTTTATGAGGTGTTGAATTGGTTTAGAAATGTGACATTCAGTGAGCTGTCTAATCGTCCCCACACAGTTTTAAACAAAGTTCACTCATGGTTATCTTCAGACATAAATATGATAATCTGGCTTTAGTGAGAGTATAATTCAAGAAACAATGTACATAGGTATATAAATGGTTTCTCAACATGGTAGTAATGAGCACACTATGTGTCTGGGAAAGCTGAAGTCCTTAATTAAGTGTCCAGGCTTTATGTCCATGGCAGATTATTACTGCTGTTCAAAAAGTCATTGTATTACCATGCATGTGTGTGCTTCTGTCATCTAGTGGTAGCTACAGTAGAAGGGGAGAGACTAAGCACACATATAACATGCAATCAAATGACAAGAACTGAACAAATGTTATAAGTACACATTTAGTTTTAATCAGGTTAATGTTTAGTAAGTTAATTGCAGATGTTTTATCATAGGCAGCTCAGAGCTAGAATTTTTCTTCAGTGTATTAAATAAAACTTGTAATACTTAAATTGAATGTTTTATTTTAGAGAGATTTAGTGTTTAGTTGAAAAGACCATGTGACCAAGACTATAACTATATTATTGAGCTCATAAGGGAAAACGAGTATTTTGTGCTTATTTAAACAGGGTTTAACAAAAGGTTGGGAGAAGCATAATGTAAGCAAAGGACTGGAAATCCTGAAAAGCAGACAGTTAGCGCAAAGACATCATGCTGTCAGCAGGAGGAAGGGAGCAGATAGATTGATAGATAGATAGATAGATAGATAGATAGATAGATAGATAGATAGATAGATAGATAGATAGATA
>JANRMT010062829.1:28880768-28894079 GCA_026402145.1 Polypterus bichir lapradei
TATATATATATATATATATATACAGTATATATATATATATATATATACAGTATATATATATATCTACACTAATAAAAGGCAAAGCCCTCACTGACTGACTGACTGACTGACTGACTCATCACTAATTCTCCAACTTCCCGTGTAGGTAGAAGGCTGAAATTTGGCAGGCTCATTCCTTACAGCTTACTTACAAAAGTTAAGCAGGTTTCATTTCAAAATCCTACGTGTTTAACGGTCATAACTGAATCCTACTTACGTACATATATACGGCTATAGCCTGCAGCTTGGTCGCTGTGTGAGGCGAAGTTGCGTCCCCCATCACCACGCCTCCCACGTAATTGAGTGCCTGCCCATATAAGGCCATCCGTCAGCAGCAATCCAATAGACATGCTGCCACTAAATATTCGCTGATGAAGGACTGTGCTTATATAAACGAAGATGTGATGGTCAGGGATAGACTAGTGTTTGGCACAAACTCAGTGAAAGTGCGAGAGAAACTTTTAAGTGCTGGGTCTGAGCTAACATTAAATAAAGCCGTGGACATCACAAGATCGCATGAGATAGCACAAGCACAGCTGAGAACTTTTGATACATTTACTCCGAGCGGCTCACGTGAACTGACTGTAAACGCAGTACGCAGACAACAAGCAAGAGCTCCAAAGAGCGCTGAACAAAACACGCATTACACAATTGAGACGGCAGCAAAAGAATATGAAGCGAGTGATGCATACAAGCATATTCATAAGTGCAGCTACTGTGGAAACAAAGCACACGGTGGAAAAAGTCAATGCCCAGCTAAAGGAAGACAGTGTAAAAAATGTGGTAAATTGAGCCACTTCGCTGTAGTTTGCAGGACTGGGAAAGGTAAACCCGTGCATGCAGTGTGTGATGTCTCAGATAAAGAGGAAAACGAGCTGTTTATTGACGCAGTAAGAGAGGAACAACCCTCTGAAGCTGAACAAGCCTTTGAGGAGATATCAATAGGAAAGCACGGTGTAAAGCTTAAGTTTAAATTAAGTTCATAGACACGCTGCCTCTGGCGTTTGTCATGCCTATGACGAATACGATATTCGCGAGATACAAGTTTAATGAGAAGACGCAGGGTATAAACAAGACTTTTGATCACTTTGTAATGGAGTTAAAATTGCTGGTGAAGGACTGTGCTTATGCAAACGAATAGGAAAGCAAGATGTAAAGCTTAAGTTTGAATTAAGTTCATAAATACGCTGCCGCTGGTGTTTGTCATGCCTAAGATGAATACGATATTTGCAAGATACAAGTTTAATGAGAGGACGCAGGGTATAAACGAGACTTTCGATCACTTTGTAACGGAGTTAAAATTGCTGGTGAAGGAATGTGCTTATGCAAACGAAGATGAGATGGTCAGGGATAGAATAGTGTTTGGCACAAACTCAGCAAAAGTGCGAGAGAAACTTTTAAGTGCTGGGTCTTAGCTAACATTAAATAAAGCCGTGGACATCACAAGATCACACGAGATAGCACAAGCACAGCTGAGAACCTTCGATGCATGTACTCCGAGCGGCTCACGTGAACTGACTGTGAACGCAGTATGCAGATAACAAGCAAGAGCTCCAAAGAGCGCTGAACAAAAACGCATTACACAATTGAGACGGCAGCAAAAGAATATGAAGTGAGTGACACATACACGCATATTCATAAGTTCAGCTACTGCGGAAACAAAGCACATGGTGGAAAAAGTCAATGTCCAGCTAAAGGAAGACAGTGTAAAAAATGTGGTAAATTGAACAACTCTGCTAAAGTTTGCAGGACTGGGAAAGGTAAACCCGTGCATGCAAGCCTTTGTAGACATATCAATAGGAAAGCAAGGTGTAAAGCTTAAGTTTAAATTACTTTCATAGACATGCTGCCGCTAAATATTCGCAGGCAAATCCACATCTTAATACCGGGAATGCCTGTTAAACATCTTAGATTCACGAGTATCGATTTGGGTAGTGAACACTTCGATGAATGAAACCTGTTATCTTTACAACGGTTGACAACGAAGATGAGATGGTCAGGGATTGACTAGACAAACATGGAATGTAACTTGAACACAACATATCCTCCAAATACGTACCTGATTGAAAGAAATAATGATAATCAAATCCTTGATGACAGCAACACTCATAACAGTCACAAAACAATTACATTGACAATCATGTTACATTATTTTTAAAATGTTTCCTTTTCTTTTTCATAACTTTTTTAACACACTACTTCTCCTTCGGGTATTTTCCTAGTACCGGTATATATATATTTAAAAAACAGTGGCTCTTGCACTGACCTGTGTGGAACACTACACTTAAAGTCAGCCAATTTTGATAGGGTTTGTTGGATCATAAACCTCTGCTTCCTCTGTCTGAGCGAATTTTGCACTCATCTACAAACATCACGCTGAACAACCACTTGTTTTAGTTTGATGCCAAACCTCTCATGTGGCACCTTATCAAATGCTTTTTGAAAGTTAAGATAAATAATATCACATGCTCCACTTCGATCATACCGTTTTGTTGCTTCCTCATAGAATTTCAGCATGTTGGTAAAACATGACTTCCCTCTTCTGAACCAATGCCAACTGTTCAGTAAAATTCATGTTCTTGTTATATGTTTCTCAATCTTATCCTTAATAATTCCTTACATTACATTTTCTGTGATGCAAGTGTTGTGGTGTGCAAAATCTGTAAATTGTGGTCTATATTTTCATTATACAGTATTTTGCTGAAGACAAAACAACAGATGAACTTAAATACAGGTCACTTGCATGGACAGTTTAACAAAAAAAGCATTCTGTTTTCCTGAGTTGTACCAGTATCAATCACAGTATCATCTGTTTGAACTGAGCAGGAATTCAGGAGATGCCTCAAGCTGTATTGATGATTTTATCACCTGTGAAGGGAAAGTCACCAGGACTAAACTGGTATACAGCTTGAGACCGGAGATTCTTAAACCATCAGAACCTTTATTGGTATAGAAAGAGACATATTCAAATAGATTCATCATTCATCATATTTACAGCCATCCAATCAGAACATCTAACAATTATGTGTTGCGAAACCCCCGTGTAGAATTTAATAATAAATATGCCTCATCTGAAGAGGACAAAGTGACGTAGTAGAAGAAGAGAAAAACAACGACGGCAGAAGAGGGTGCCAACAAGTGCGACCGTTTCCATCTGATCGCCAGCAAAGCATCTAATGAACAACTTTGAGTGCTAAATCACAAGTCATCTAGAACATTCATCTTTGACATCTTTAACTTTCGTAAGCTTTTTCTGAAGGCTATATATTTATAGACTTTGCTATCCACATTTTCTTTTATGCTTTTCTCCACTGATAAATACCATGTTGCTTTTAACGTTCTATGCGTTGTCTTCATATGTAGAGTGATTGAGGTAATAAGGTAATTTTTTAAGAGCACCTGGAGCAGTATGGAAGTGCCATATGATCCAAACTACAAGGTTTATCGAGCTGCGGACGATGAGCTCTGTCCAATAATGAATAAACAATGTGTTAAAGTAAAACATTCACTGGTTGATAAATGGCCTATAGCCAGAGATATTGAGCCTTTTATAAGTTTGAATATATTCTTGGAGACCAAAGGTGATATTTAGGTCTGAGATATATCTAAGACATTGCACGTTGTTCGTGCCTATGATAAGTAAGTCTCTTGGAGTACTAGGGAAAGTGGACTGTGCATGTGTTATTCCTACGGTACTTGTGTGGGTTAAAGTGGAAGGGAATAACGTGCATGTGTATACATCTTTCATACGGTACTTTTGTGTTTAGGGTCTCTTTGTATGAGTATATCTATGGGTGTGTTAATCTTAAAGTGCGACAGTAGACCAACCTGGTAATGAACTTGATGAGTACACTTATCCATGAAGAAAACAGGTAAAGGGTAAGTAGAAGGAAATATCACAGTAATACAGCACGTTAAGCTTATTGGCCTGTAGTTGCTTGCATCTCCCCAATTTCCCTTTTTATATAATGGGATAATATATGGTATTTTCCAGTTCTCAGAATTTCTCCAGTGTGCAGTGACTTCCTAAAAATATGTGTCAAGGGTTTACATATGTACTCGCCAGCCTCTTTAAGAACTCGAGGGTAAATATTATCTGTTCCTGGAGATTTGTTTGATTTTTGCCTATTTAATCTAAGCAGTACTTCTCGCTCTACAATTTCAAAATCACTCAGTGCCTTTTACTACCTGGAGGTTATCTACTTCCTCACATGTGAAGAACTACAAATTGCAAGTTTAGAGCATTTGCTATTTCACTCTGTGTTTTTTAATTCCCCTTTACTAGTCCTTAAGCACTTCACCACCTCCTCATATTCTGATACTCCCTATGGTTCACGATGGAGTTTTTAATCTTGCAAGCTTTGTACAGCTAATGTTTTCTTTGTAGTTTCTTTTTTAACTATTTACTATTCCACTGCAGTGTTTTTTTAATTTCCTATTAATTCCAAATTTAGGTATGTACCAGTCCTGCATTACATTTAAAATGTTTTTAAACCTCCACACTTAAAAGCTTTTCCCAGTCTATCCTCTTTAGACTTTGCAGCATCTGCTCAAAATTTGCCCTACCAAAGTTAAACTTAACAATTTTAGTCTTTGCATCTGCACTCTTCCAAAACACTGAGAATTGTATTATATTATGATCACTTGACACTAGTGGTTCTATCACCTCTACACACTCAATTCTATCCTGATTATTACAAAACACTAAATCTAGACTGGCTTCCCCTCGCGTTGGTGTTTTAACATACTGCGTTAAAAAACAGTCACGGATTACTTCTAAATATCCTGCTCTTGTGCTCCACTGTTTGCAGTGTTATCCCAGTTGATATCCCAATGACTATAACATCCCCCTGTAAACTTGCCTGTTTAATATTACTTAAAGATGAGCATTGAAATTACTGTCTGCATTGGGTGGTCTATAACACACTCCTAAAATAAGGCCTCTTTCCCTGATGCTTTTCAGGTGAAGCTACATGTCCTCCCTAAGATGGGGCTCATTATCCAACTGAATAGGACTAGCGTTTAAATTCTGTTTGATATAAACAGCAACCCCACCTCCTTTTCAGTTCTGTCTATCCTTCCTAAAAAATGCTTATTCTTCTATGATATACTCGTCCCCATGTTTATTATTTAGCCAGGTTTCTGTTATTGCTATAATATGATAATTATGTTCCACTACATACAACTCCAACTCACTTGTTTTATTTTTGATACTTCTAGCATTAAGGCAAGCTATTTATAATGTGTTACTCATTTTATTTTGCATTTAAACGTTGGGTAAAATTTTACATTACTTTGCATTTTTATTTTTATACTATTCTTTGATCCTCTATGTATTATTCTAAATTTGCTATTTTTATTCTTGCTGTTTGCTTAAAAAGTCACAATATTCCTCAATAGAGACAAAGATACACCACAGAAACAAAAGATAGGCAAAGATTCATTTTAATCTCTTTGCAGATTTTAAATATATGAAATTATTATGTTTCATAAAATAATGCAAATGGGGATTTCACTCTTTTTCTAGGAATTTTTTCAATTTCTTTAAAGCTACTTCAATTGCTAACAATTACTGATTACCTACTTCATAATTCATTTGTATATTGCTTAATTTCCTAGAAAAATATGCACATTGATGTAACCCAGTGGCAGGAAAAGACAATACTGCACCTACAGCAATACTGGACACATTGACTTCTAAAACAAAGGTCAACTCCGGGTTAGAATGACGGAGAACAGAGAGCAGTAATGAACTAATGTTTTATATATTCAAAGGTAACGTCTGCTTTCTGATTCCAGAGAAACTGCACGTGAAAATTTCTAGTAAGTGATTAGATGGAAACAACTCCCATGCCAAAATTCTTGATAAACCTACAGTAATAATTTGCAAATCTTCCAAAACATTACACCTGTTCCAACACATTCAGGTGGAGCTCAGTTAGTAATAGCTGTAACTTTGAAATCACCTACTGCCAAGCCCTTTCATTAAATTTAATACCCCAGAAACATTACTTTACCTTTATGAAACTCACATTTTTCCAGTTTCATGAATAGACTTATTAAGAAGTCCAAGGAAGACTTCCTTGACATAAGAAATATGAATAGGACGGGCTTTGGAAAAAATTAAATGTTGTCAGTATAAACCAGAATACTTACCCTCAGGAGTTGATGAAAAATGTAATTTACAAATGATTGAAATATGGCTGGCACATTAGATAATCCATTCGGAGTACTCACTTGTAATGTCCACACAAGGTATTAAATGCTGTCTTCCATTCATTATCCTTCCTCATATGTTTCAAATTGTAATCACTTAATAAATAAAGTTTTGTAAAAGGAGAAGAACCTGTGCCTTGATTTAGGATAGAGGAAAATCAATGGGCTTACTGTGGGTGCACTACCTGCAGGAAGAATAAGGGTTGAGTGTAGTGTGTCCTGAACGTTGGTCAAAGGCAGATGCCTCGGCTGACTGGAATCTAGACACATAAACTGGTTCTTGCAACGTGGAATGTCACCTTGAGTGGGGAGAAGGAGCCGCAGCGCTACCAACTAGATATAGTTCAATTCACATCCACACACTTGCTTGGTTCTGGAACCAAACCTCTCAAATAAGGCTGGTCTCTACTATACTCTGGAAAAGCCCAGGGAGAAAGAACTAGTGCAGGAGTAGGCTTCTTATTGAGCTCCTGCCTGGTCAATGCCATTATGGAATTTGTCCTGGAGAATGAGAGGGCAGCCTCTGTGTGGCTGAAGGTCTTAGAGGAGAGGACTTTAATTGCCATATGCACTTATGCGCCAAATGACAGTTCAGAGTACCAGGCCTTTTTGTAATCACTGGAAAGGATCTTGGAAAGGGTCCAGCCTGGGTCTCCATAGTTTGGCTGGGTGACTTCAGTGCTCACGTGAGCAACAATGGAGACACCTGGAGAGGTGTGATTAGGAGGAACACCTGATCTGAACACAAGCAACCCAAAACCACTGTTAAAACCTCATGGATATGTTTTTTAAAACTTTTATGTCACAATAAGTTATTGAAAAAACAGTTGCCCATGAGTAATTTTATTAAGATTTTAAAGTTTTACCAATTGGTCACTCTCGCAGTCCCAAGTGTATGTTTCATTTCCTCCATGTTGCCCCTGTAGACGAGTCACAGTACTACAGCCAGTTCACACCTCATGTCATTCAGACGTATTAACCTTGATCTGAATGGCTGAGTACTTCAAAAGTGGTCCATTACTTAATGTGCTACTTTCCTTTGAGGGAAACTAAAGAAATTCTCAGTAACATTTAATTTTTCTTTTTGTAGAAATTGGAAATCTAAAATTTGCTTTGTTCTACTGACAAGATATATATATATATATATATAAATCTAAGATATATATCTAGGATGTATACTGTATATACTAGCTGAATACCCCTGCTTCGCTATGGGACAGCAACAGGAAAAATGTGTTCTAAATATACAGAGTGACTGTATACATCCTGTAAAGGACATAAGGCAAGATTTAGTACATAAACAAAACCCATCCATCCATTATCTAACCCGCTATATCCTAACTACAGGGTCCCGCTGGAGCCAATCCCAGGGTGCAAGGCAGGAATCACCAATGCACCTAACCTGCATGTCTTTGGACTGTGGGAAGAAACCCATACAGACACAGGGAGAACATGCAAACTCCATGCAGGGAGGACCCGGGAAGCGAACCCAGGTATCCTTACTGCGAGGCAACAGCACTACCCACTGTGCCACCGTGCCGGAAACAAAATAAGCTACTAATTATTTCTTGAAATGGTTTACTCAAGTATAAGCTATTTTAAGTATAGCATACTTAAACAGTGATGATCAAAACTTGTTTTGGACTAAACCCTAGTGATCCCATCACCATCCCTGGTATTATTTTATAAGCAGGCCGTGTAAGTTTTAAGTGCTAAATTTATTTCTTAATAAAATAAGAGATGAAGGTGAATACTATAATATTAATTATATTAAAAATAGATTTTCGAGGGGTTTTTAAGATCATAAAAAGATTACAAATCCTAAGCAATCTACCAAACCTGAAAACAAAAATCAAAATCAAAAATAACAGGCTTGGTGCGGTAGGGGTCGTCGGTCCGCATCATGGTGTACGGTTTAAACCTCCGCCAGTTAATAGAGACATGGCTAACAATGTCAACCCACATCAAAGCGGCCAGAGAGGTGGTGCCGTGCACAAGGTAGGCCAACGAGGAGAATAGGCACACGTTGTTACCGCTCATCCACACCACGTGGTGAGGGACCATTACTTCATCAATATAAATCCTTTCTTCCTTGGTCATAGTTTTACGGGTTTATTTAAAGAAGTATAAACTTAATAGAGAATTCGTGAAGAAAGCATGAAAAAGAATAAAATAAAAAAGTATGAAAATCAAAATCCTCAAAGAAAATTGCTTTAATATACCTTGGAAT
This sequence comes from Polypterus bichir lapradei, assembly GCA_026402145.1. Taxonomy (NCBI): domain Eukaryota; kingdom Metazoa; phylum Chordata; class Cladistia; order Polypteriformes; family Polypteridae; genus Polypterus; species Polypterus bichir. Next base: position 28,889,254 of record JANRMT010062829.1, read on the forward strand.
AACCTAACTAAATTATTTTAAAATGATAAACAAATGGCAAATTATAAACGCTGTGTGGAAACTCAAAAATATCAAAACAAAACTTGTACTCTTCAGAAAAATGAAAGTATTTTTAATTTACTTTTATTTATTTATTCTTTATTTTAGAAAGAAATAGAGTGAATGAGTCAAAAAAACTACCACAAAATTTTTAAAACCATTTCTTAGCGAGCACCTATGGGCCATGGGTAACCTACATTCCAAATTTTTGTAATCTCCTTCTCATCACATAAGAAAAAAATAGAAAACAAACATATTCAGGAATTAGAAGAAATCATTAAGTCTTTAGAGGCATCCACAGAAGAAGAATTACAAAACAAATTGCGTAAAAGTAAACTAGAACTTAAAGGAATTATTGACAAAAAAATACAATTTTTAGCACAAAGACTACGAATAGAAAACTTTGAACACGGTAATAAATCAGGCAAGTTTTTAGCCAACCAGTTAAAAATAAACAAAGAGAAAACTGCCATATCTGCTGTTAAAGACTCAACTGGGAATATAGTATATGATCCTGAAAGAATAAACAACACTTTCAGAGATTTTTACAAAACCTTGTACTCACCACAGATTAACCCATCAGATAATGGGTTCAATGAGTTTCTAGACAGGATAATACTTCCTAAATTATCAGATAGCCAAGCTACAGTCCTGGACTCGCCATTAACATCAGATGAGCTCCAGGAAGCTCTTAACTCCATGCCTAATAGAAAAGCTCCAGGTCCAGATGGGTTTCCAGCAGAGTTCTACAAAGAATTCTGGATCATTCTAGCTCCAACATTTTTTAGAATGATTAGTGAAATAGAAGAAAATGGTAGACTACAGCCAAATATGAATTCAGCCAACATTAGTCTCCTATTAAAACCAGGCAAAGATCCTATATTTCCTACCAGCTATCGCCCCATTTCTCTTATTAATGTTGACCTCAAAATAATTTGTAAAGCCCTTGCAAAAAGATTAGAGAAGGTAACCCCTTTCATAATACACCCAGACCAAACTGGTTTCATTAAGGGGAGACATTCATCCACGAATTCATGTAGATTACTTAACTTAATAGACTTTTCTTACAGCAGAAACATGGAAACCAGTATATTATCTCTCGATGCAGAAAAGGCTTTTGACAGAGTTAACTGGAAGTTCTTATTTGCAACTTTACATAAATTTGGTTTTGGAAACTTCTTCATAAACTGGTTAAAAATATTATACAGTTCACCAACAGCATGCGTCAGGACAAATGACCAAACATCAGCTAGCCTCTGTCTTCAGAGGGGGACCAGGCAGGGATGCCCACTCTCCCCCTCGCTATTTGCTATTTTTATTGAACCACTAGAAGCAGCAATCAGGCAAACTACAGTTATTAAAGGCATAAAGTGTAAGAACATAGAACATAAAATCAGTCTTTATGCAGATGACGTGTTACTTTTTCTCCAGAATTCTCAATCCTCTCTCTCCCAAGCAATTGAACTAATAAACTCCTTTTTAAGAGTTTCAGATTACTCAATAAACTGGTTAAAATCCATAGTTCTCCCAATTAATTTTTCTTTTGTCGATTCCCTTAATACACAATTGGAATCAGGGAATATTACATATCTGGGCATTCATGTCTCTCCCAGGCTGGCAGATCTAACTAAACTAAACTACATCCCACTATTAAAGAAAGTGGAAGATGATCTTGCTAGATGGAAATCCTTACCGATATCACTTATGGGGAGGGTTGCCACAATTAAAATGATGGTTTTACCAAGAATCAATTACTTATTTTCAATGATCCCAAACGAGCCATCATCTGATTGGTTTAGATCCCTGGACTCCTCTATCACTAAATTCCTTTGGAAGGATAAATTAAACCTCCACAAATTAGCTTAAAAACACTACAGAAGACCAAAGATAGAGGAGGGCTGGATCTACCCAACTTCTATCATTATTTCTCAGCCAACAGGCTCCAATATATACCAAGATGGTTGCAACATAACCCGCTGGATGAGTTCTGGTTAGATGTAGAACAGACACTTTGCAATACTATAGAGCTTTCGGACCTACCGTTTATTAGCTCAAAAATAAGAAAGCATGAAAACTTTAAAAGTATTAATATTAGCACCTCACTGACAGCATGGTGGGAATATCTAAAAATGACAGTCTTCACTAATTCCATGCAGACGCACACCCATCTGGAATAATCCTGACATATTGCAAAACAATAAAATGATGAACTTCCCATACTGGAAAAGTAAAGGAATTCTATACATGAAACACATATTTGAAGGATTGGATTTCACTCCATTTAACAGAATAGTCTCCCAATTTGGGATAGACAAGAATAGATTTTTAGAATATCTCCAAATTAAATCAGTAGTTAAAGAAAAATTTAAGCTTACTAAAGTAGAATTACAAACACCATCAAGGGTATTAGACTTCTGTAATCTCAAACACCCCAAATTACTGTCTAAAGTATATAAAACATTGACCAAAATAGATGATACAATAGCAATTCCTATAGGTAAATGGGAGGCGGATCTATTAGTTAGCTTTGACCAGACTTTCTGGTCCCAAACTTGTTTAAAAACTTTTAAAACGATCAGAAACCCCAATTTACAATTAATTCAATACAAAATTCTACACAGAGTACACTATACAGGTCATCGGATGTTCAGGATGGGATTTGTGCCATCTGACACCTGCACACACTGCACAGACAACATTCCTGACAGTTATATCCACGCACTGTGGCCATGTCCACCTGTTCAGGGATTCTGGTATAGAGTATGTGAAGACCTGTCAAAGTGTGTGAAATGTGATATCCCAACTTCCCCCTCATTTTGCCTGCTGGGGAATCTAGAGGATGTCCCGATTGAAACAAATTTGGTTCACGTGGTTCTCACTACCATACAGTATGCATCGCTAAGAAAACTATCCTCATAAACTGGAAAAACAAAGATAATCTTTGCATTAACCAGTATAGAAATCTTTTATTGAATCATATTACACTTGAGACAGCCTCTGCCTCCACTTCAAATCAATCTCTCTGGGCTCCTTTGATCAGTTCCATCACATAGCGATGATGGAGGGTCATTGATATTGTACTGCGGGATGCTGTGGTTGATGTGGTGGAGAGTCTGAGCTTAGAGTGTCTGGAGGATCCCTGGGGGTGGGTTCACTAGTGGGGTCTTGGGCTGGGGGGCTGCTGCCCCACTCTGGTGGTGCTTGGGTTGCCTCAGGGGGTGGACTTCTGGTAGTTGTGTGTGGGGCCTTGGGGGGTCTTGACGGTGGCTGCGGGTCGCTGCCTGGTGGCTGCATCGCCCCCGGATGGGGGTCTGGGTGGGGCCTTGGGGATTGGGTCCTGACATGTACGCTGCCGGGAAGAGGGCCGGAACATGCGGCGGTGCCGGGTCCTGGCTCCGCCATGGGGGAGGGGGATGTCCGAGAGGGGAGGGATCCAACTTTACCTGGGTGTCTTATGTCTTACTTAGTCTGAATGTTGAGTAAATGTGGGGATGGGAGTAAATATTCTGCTGGGGTGGTGTGGGTTGGTGGCCTCGGACTCCGTGGGGCTCTGTGATGCTGCTGCTTTGGGCCGTGGCTAGATGGGCTGGGGCCTCCATGCCCCGGGTGGATTTTGGGAGCGGAGGTGCCTATTGGGGCCAGTAGGGGAGCTGGCTCCCTGGAGGGCTCAGGCCTCTCAGCCGTTCCTCCCCATCCTCAGACATTTCCCTCCTCCTGGTCCTTCACATCATCACAAAAACATGCACATAGGGCCTTGGGGTGTGGGTAAGTCAGGGGGTGCGGGTATGGATCCCATTTCCGCAGTCCTGTGGCAGCCTACCCCCCAATTTTATTTGCACATTAAACACTTCCACAAACAACATTTCACACAAATGCACACTTAGGGCCTTCAGAGTGAGCACACTCAACGGCATCTGGTTGGGGGAAATTTCAGCCTCACTCCGAGTGCCAGTGCCCACTTCCAATTTTAACCTGCACCTAGTCACGGAGGGTTTTGGGGGGGAAGTGGGGCTGTGTGTTGGCATCAGCTGGTGTAGGCCACATGATGCCAGCACTGCCCGCGCCCCCCCAACCACAAAATGCACCTTATCAACACACATTAATATTACATTGGAGCCGGCGGAGGGAGACTAGAGGTCTTATCACACCTCTGTTCTCAGTTAGCTGCCCGGGGCTGGAGGCTAGGAGTGGGAGCTGGCCGTCTGCCTGTGGTCTGGAGTGGTGGGTTGCTTTGCTCTGCATTGGACAGGGGTGCCTGCTCATTATTACCCCAGCGGAACGGGGCTAACTCTGGCGTCCGGGAATGGTTGTGCCCTCGGTACGGCAGCACCGGGACCAGAGTTAGTAGGGTGTGTATGGGGAGTTTGAATGGGTGTCTGGCGTACATCCTTGTAAGTCTTGGGTTGTATGTGTATGTGAGAGCATGAGGGAGGGAGTGTATGACTGTGTTTGTGTGTGACTGTATATGTCAGGTGGGATTTTGGACTCCTCCCCTCTCCTGGGACATCTGGCAATGCTACAACATCTTCGCCTACCCTCCCCCTGCCACTTTTTTTTTTATTTTTTTTTCTGTCTGGTCACTCCCGGTGGCTGCCTGGTGGGATCTGGGTCCCTGGGCTCTGTTGGGTCCTCGGCGGGGTGGGTCGCCCTTGTGTCCCGGGCTGCTGGGTTCCGGGCCCGGCCGGCTCCGGGGTGAGCGGCTACGGGCGGGCCTGGGGGCTAGCCGTTGATGTCTCCCGTGACTCTGCAGGCTGCTTGTTGTGGCCCCCCGGGGTGATCCTCTGCGC
>JANRMT010062829.1:28894179-28917667 GCA_026402145.1 Polypterus bichir lapradei
CCCCCTGCCAATTTTTTTTTTTTTTTTTTTTTTTTAAACATCTGTCTGGTCGCTCCCGGTGGCTGCCTGGTGGGATCTGTGTCCCTGGGCTCTGTTGGGTCCTCGGCGGGGTGGGTCGCCCTTGTGTCCCGGGCTGCTGGGTTCCGGGCCCGGCCGGCTCCGGGGTGAGCGGCTACGGGCGGGCCTGGGGGCTAGCCGTTGATGTCTCCCGGGACTCTGCAGGCTGCTGGTTGTGGCCCCCCGGGGTGATCCTCTGCGCCTCTCGAGGGGGGGTTGGGGCTTCTCTGGTGACGGTCTCCCTGGGGTCTCCGCGCTCTGGGGTGACCACTGGATTTCTGGGCTTGGAACTCCCTCCATCTTCCGCACGTTTTTGGGGGCAGGTCTGTGGCCCTTCACACTCACTATTGGACGCTCCTATAGAGAAACCTTACACATACAAGCGTGCGTACACACACAGGTGCTCACATGGTGCTTTCATAAGTATGACTTGGACATCTTCAGCACATGACCTAAGGCTGTGGTTGGCCCTAAATGCCTTAGTAATAATTACCGTGTGATTGTTAGCAAACATTTTTACTTTTATACATCTTCATGTAGCTGATGCATCAATGTTTTTGTCTTGTGGTTTTTTTTTTTTTTTTCCCCCTCTCTTTCTGCAGGTCTAGAAGCGGATTCTGGTTCATTTATTGTTTATTCTATACGAAAATCCCCCCTTCCCCCTTTACCTCCATCTCCTCCTTTTCTCTCTTCTTTTTCTTTCATTTTTGTCTCCGTGTCCGGTTCGAATCTTAAAAACATCTGAAAATATTTCTAATAAAGTTTTGGTATCAGGCATGGCGTCAGCAGAAGCTGTAACGCTCCACCTGAGAGAAAAACTGTAAGGCTAGTCGCCAGCATTCAGACATCAATTCTGATTGCTTCACAGCCGAACAGGACACGGTAAAAAAAAAAAAACAAAAAAAAAAAAACCTACATTCCAAATTTCAAGTCCTTATCGTTCGGGAGATTTCATGATTAGTGAGTCAGTGGTATTTGGGTTTTATATATATATATATATATATATATATATATACACACAGTGATCCCTCGCTATATCGCGCTTTGACTTTCGCGGCTTCACTTCATTGCGGATTTTAAATGTAAGCATATCTAAATATATATCACGGATTTTTCGCTGATTCGCGGTTTTCTGCGGACAATGGGTCTTTTAATTTATGGTACATGCTTCCTCAGTTTGTTTGCCCAGTTGATTTCATACAAGGGATGCTATTGGCGGATGGCTGAGAAGCTGCCCAATCAGAGCACGTATTACCTATTAAATAAAACTCCTCAATGATATACGATATTCTTCCCGCATGGTGCTTCGCACACTTCAAAGCTCTAACAGCCCGTATTGATTTTTGATTGTTTGCTTTTCTCTGTCTCTCTCACTCTCTCTGACATTCTCTGCTCCTGACGGAGGGAGTGTGAGCAGAGGGGCTGTTTGCACAGAGGCTGTTTGAAGATACGGACGCTCCTGTAAAAAATGCTGAAAGACTACCTTCACATTGATCCCTTCATTGCGGCCGCTTTATCGCGGTGGTTCGCATACTTAAAAGCACAACAGCCCTATTGATTTTTGATTGTTTACATTTCTCTCTCTCTCTCTCTGATATTCTCTGCGCCAGACGTGCACTTTGAAGAGGAAGATATGTTTGCATTCTTTTAATTGCGAGAAAGAACTGTCATCTCTGTCTTGTCATGGAGCATAGTTTAAACTTTTGACTAAAGGGTGTTATTTCATGTCTAGAGGGCTCTAATAATATTAAAAAAAACGTATTCAGAAGGTCGTAAATAGGTTTTCTATGCTCTAACTGTGAAAATATTAGATTTATAAATAAAGAATCCTACTTCATGGAAATTCATTTATCTGTCTGGAGCGGATTAACCGTGATAAACGAGGGTTTACTGTATAACTGTGCGGAGAATATTTATAAACAGAGTGGGAGAGTTTCTAAGGGCTTAAAATATATAAAAATAACCATACAGACATATGGTTTCTACTTCGCGGATTTTCACCTATCGCGGGGAGTTCTGGAACGCAACCCCCGCGATCGAGGAGGGATTACTGTAGTATATATACTGTATATATATATATCTAGGATGCCTAAGATTTTTGCAAGTGTCCAATATACAAAAATAACATGAATGCTTGGTATTTTTTCATATTTGTTTTCATAAACCTTAAACTCTGTAATTATATAAAATAAATTTGCTTTGCGCAAACATTATAAGTACATTTGGACATACTCTTTTTATTTAAAATAACATATTACAATTTTAGTTTGTTTTATGCTTGTTTTTTCTTAAATATAACTGTATAAAGTTAAATATCACATTGTGTTCCTCGATTCTAAAGAGCTACATGAGTCTCCATTTGTATACAGTAGCATTGAATAACACATGGAATAACAAGTCTTCACATAGATAGTGCATAGTGATACTCACACACCAGAACTAGGTTATTTAAATATGTATCAGAAATTTCAATATCCTCACTAATAACAAATTGATTGTTAATTATTCAGAAAGTTTATCATTTTGTTTCTGGTGGGGATCTATTTTTTGAGCAGCAGCTTTGTAGACTTAAATCTGTATATTGATAGTGTGGAGAGACACCAGTCCCTAGTCTGATAGTACAGAGCAGCACTCACACATCTGCACGTGTGTCATATAAATAAGAATAAAAATCAATATTTCAGTACCAGTGGGAGCTGGCAAAAAAAAAAAAATGTGTGGGGGTGCAGTTTTTAGGGGGATAAACTGAAGCAGCACTTATCTATTACATAGTGCCTTTCACTGCTATCTATTATATAGTGTCTTTCATATCTGTCTGTCTGGTCATTTCACATGCCCTCATGGTCCTAAGCACATTTTGGCCTGTCCAGTACCAGACCCATAGGGCAAATCTAGACTAAAATTTATTAAACCCTTTCCACCAACCATGCTGCCCAGATTGATGCCAGCTTTCCCATTTCTGTGACATCCTCAATCCCCTTATTCTTCCCCATACTTTGCCCTACAAATGTGGAAAGGAACTAGTGCATCTCCCATCAAAATTTTATACACCTGTCTTTAAATTGCCCAATCCTCTGCCAACTTGCCTAGTTCCCCATTCCACCAAAATGCACAACATAATGTTAGCTCCCCCACCTCCATAATCTTCCAACAATCTTCCATGGACTTCTGTCTGTCCTATGACACATCCATAGCATAAGTTCACCAAATCTTATTCTGGCTCTGCTAATAGAGTGTCCAGTCCTTGGCCATTTCCACTGTATTCCATAAATCCACATCATACAATCACTTGTCCTCTGATTTTTCTTAAGTTTTACATCCCAGTTTGTCATTTACCACACCCACAGAGTCAATTCTAACCTAATCCTATTCTATTCTTGCTGCCAGTCTGCACAGTTCTATGCAAGTTTGCCAGGCTTACCTCACCTGGGAACAAATTCACATTGTAAGATCCACATTACCCATCTTAAAACATAACTATCCCCCCAAATTGTTTTGTATTACACCCTCAGGGCAAGTCCAGCCTAAATGTTATTCCGCCTTTATGATCAGGATGCCAATTTTTCCTTGAACATAAATTTTGCCCTCCTTTCCTTCGTGCCTGAAAATTTCTCAGTTACTTTCTGATCAAATTTAATCATTTCACTTAGCCTGCTAAAACAATTTAGCCTCATGCTGTTGTCTAGATCAGTTGTTCCCATCCTTTTTCCTTGGTGGCACACTTTTTCTAAACAAAAACATCCCAAGGCACACCACTATTTTAGTAACCACAAACACATGATATCTCATATATGAGCTCAACTGTCCAAAGGGGTTGGACTACATGAGAAGCCAGTAAAAAAAGAGATCAGCGTTCGCAGAGAGAGCACTTAGAGACAACTTTACTGGCATCTTCCAGCAGCTTTGACCCTTTGTCCACTCCTCTCTGCCTCAGAGGCAACTTGAATGCCCACTATCCACTGCTCCTGAAAGACTCGCTGGCAACCATACACCCAGGAAGTTGGACTTTAGGATTGACAATAAATCCTAGAAAACTGACGCATACTAATTCGATATTAAATGAACAAACTGCTATTAAAGTGATTAGAACTGTACAATGTTGGACAGAAAAGAAGGAAGAATTTAGAAGAAAGAAAAGTGATAAAGCTATAAATTTGTTCTATGTGAATATAGAAAGGGATGAAGGAAATTGGACTAACAAGCCTTCCAGGGGATGAAGACAAGGCCACAGCAGAGGCAAGTTTATTCCAAATTTGACACAATGGCATGGCAATTCACAACAACAGAGTCAACAGGGTCGGGGGGAGGTCAAACAGACCCTCCAGCTTCACCACCTCCTCCATTACAGGTATGCTTTCAATGTGGGCAGTGTCAGGGATGCCAGGGGCAACGACCCGGCCGGGACGCCGTGAGGGACCGGATGTGGGTCTGCTCCCACCCTGGATCACGTGGGGGCCGCCTTCCTGGTTGCTTTGGGGGCCACGGGTTGAGGGCATGGAAGCCCTACCCTGTAGGGGCCCGTGGTCACCGCCAGGAGGTGCCCCAATGCCTTGGGGACCTGTTAACTCAACACTTCCGCCACACCAGGAAGTGCTGGGGGGAAGAATTAAAAGGGCGCCCGGAGAGCTGCCGGGAGAACAGCCGGCACTTCCGCCACGCTGGGGCGTGGCCAACGGGGGAGTGTCGGAAACCACCTGGAGCTCATCCGGGAGCATATAAAAGGGGCCGTCTCCCTTCATTCAGGGCTGGAGTCGGGTGGAAGCAGGACGAGGCAGAAGAGAGGGTGGAGGCGGGACGAGGCAGAAGAGAGGGTGGAGGCGGCCCGAAGAGAGGCATTTGTGTGGCCAGGACTGTGACTTTGGGGTTTGTGCACTTTTGGACTGGGTCTTAGTGACCATAACTTTTGTAAATAGTTGTATTAATAAACGTGTGGTGGTGATTACAACATGTCCGCCTGTCTGTGTCCGGGTCGGCTCCACAGCAGGTAGGACATTTTTGGAAAGATTGTCCTCATAGGCTGAATCATCAGAATGGACCAAACATGCATTTTGCATTTCAGAGTCTTCCCAATGCACAGATTCCTACATTAAAGTAATTAACTGATCCTTCTGTAGAGTGCTTGTGTCTTTTAGCTTCTTCTTCTGATGCTTGTGAGCCTGCTACTCAAGCTAAAGCGCATGGTAAAAAAATGACTTTCTTGATTGATGTGAGAGCCTCAATTTCGACAATTCAAACCAAAGACCTGCCTCAAGAACCACTAATGGGTAAACGTCTGATGGCTACTGGGATAGGAGGTAAGCTACAGTATATGCAGAACCCCATGATCAATGCATGCAAATAAGTCTATTGAGAGCTGAACATTTTTTTTTATTGTTAGATCCCTCTCCAGTAAATCCTTTAGGTGAATATTTACTATCTAAACTTGGATGCCATATTACCTGATTGCCAGATGGAGTTTATCTAGAATATCCATCTGATTTACAAATCCTTCCACTATCCATCCCCACCACAGAAACTACACTCCAAGAACACTGCTGGGAGGCAGTTTCTGTCCTCTCAAACATATTACCACATTCGAGACTCTGGACATCCGTTAAAAAAGAAGTAGGACAGATAAAGTCAACTGAACCCATGTTATTTATAAGATATAAGTCAAACCGAACATGTCACTTCCTTGTGTATCACAGTATCCACTGAAAAAAGAAGCCAATGAAGCTATTAGATCAGTACTGAAAGAATTCATTACTATGGGTATAACTATACCCTTCACTAACTCATGCAAATTACAGTTTTTCCTTTACAGAAGCCTGAAACACATCAGTGGGGATTTATTTAAGATTTAGGAGTCAATAATTCAATAGCAGTACCCAAGACCCCGTACTACCTGACCCATTCATCATCTTCTGTTCACTCCCACTAGAAACCACCCACTACACTGTTCTGGACTTTGTGGTGCTTTTTTTTCTTAATTCCTTTGCACCCTAACTCTTGTTTACTTTTTTCTTTCACATTTAAAGGACATCTGTATACCTGGACATTTCTGCCCTAAGGATACTGTGAGTCACCCACGTTGTTCAGTAAAGCATTTAGACAAGGTTTAGAAGATGCGACTTTTCAAAACTCAATGTGGATGATTTGCTGCCCTGTTAACCATCATTAGCAGCATGCATTGAGGATTTACTAATCCTCCTAAAAGTTTTCCTCCCCAAACTTTAATTTTGTCAAGAATCTGTTACCTATCTAGGGTTCCAATTTAAAAGAAACCAATGGCACATCACCCCTAACAGAGTTGCTGCCATTCCAGTTATTCCTAGACCCACTACACAACCACAAATGCAACAATTTGGACGGCTTTGTAACCACTCCCAGCAGTGTATTTTGGACTATGCTGAAATTACTTAACTTCTGTAAGACTTGTGCAAACCTTCAGATCCTAATCCTATACAGTGGAGTGATGATGCTATGCAATCTTTGGTCCAAGTCCCTGCTTTGTGTTTACAAAAATGCTTTTCATGTTTACCACTGAGAAAAATGGTTGCTCACTTTCAATTTTGACACAAAAGCACAATGGGACTTTTAGGCCTGTTGTCTATCTTTCCAAGAAGCTGGACCCTGTAGCAAATGCTTTGCCACCCTGTCTAAAAGTAGCACTGCAGCCAAACCCATCTTGCAGGGTTCAGTTTGTACGCTCTTGGAAACGCATGACATTGCATTTTTTTCCATTCAACACTGTTAAATCCCAGTCTAACAGTAAAAAAACATGGAGCACTCTACACCGCCACCTTATTACCAACACATTTAGATGGATTAAAACGTGGTTGTGGGTTATTGAGTGATTTATTCACTAAACCTAGACATGACTTGGGTTTAACAACTCTACTTCCTAATGCAGAAATGACATTGTGTGCAGATGGATTCTGTTATTACCTGTTCACTTGACAGAGAGTCACAGGATAGGCCATTTGTTCGGACCATAAAACTCTTGAATCAGGAACACTTTCACATTCATGTTCAGTGCAAAACACTGATCTTTTCACTCTCACCTGAGCTTGCTGCCTGGCCACAAACAAAACAGTAAATATTTAGACAGAAAATATGAATTGCCAAACATATTTGTACTGGAACTAAATGCTTACGGTGCAGCCAGTGCTTTTTAATGTAACGACACTCTTCAGCACAGCTGCCCCATTTGTTGTATTTGGAGTATCAAAGCTGCTTTTCTGGTTGCAAGGCCACTGCTTTTACAGTATATCACCACAGATGTTCCTGCATAGCCAATAGGTGTTGATGTGTGGACATTCCCAGCATGTACCAAGAAAGCTTTCAGGATAAACAGTGTGCATCTCACTTACAATCCAAAGTTATGAACAGCCTATCAATATTAGTGTAGAGACACAAGTTGCTAACCTGCCCAAAGACATTTTTCAAATCCTCTTGGGGGGGGCTCCAAAAGATAGAATCTTTTTTAACCCGGTGACAACAAACCCCATCCTTATGAACTTCAACCAAGTAGTTCTTCTTTTGATTTTGACAAACCTAAGTCTCTGATGAGGCCATTAAATAGAGGCTTTCACTAAGTTGGTCAGCACAGGTCTTCAGTACTCAAGGACTAATTATATCCAGCCTGTGGCTTTTCCTTTGTGTAGTTTTCTGAGATGTCTCATCATTTGATTACTTCACCTTGTGTGGCTAGGTTGCAAGTGATCAGCCCATACTAATGGTCAGAGATGGACTCGTTACAGGCCATACCAGTTGAAGTCGTAGGAGCAAAATATGCATAGGGAGTTGTTGATGTAGTAGAGATGGTGTGGAGGGACTGGCCAATGGAAGAAGATGGCTGAGAAAAAGAAATATTTGTACAAAATTAGTTCAGGGCATTAGCTTTGTCCACATTACTGTCCCAGTAATTATACACAATCCATTACAAACTTAGTTAGGTCCATAAATATTTGGACAGAGACAACTTTTTTCTAATTTTGGTTCTGTGCATTACCACAATGAATTTTAAATGAAACAACTCAGATGCAGTTGAAGTGTAGACTTTCAGCTTTAATTCAGTGGGTTGAACAAAAAGATTGCATAAAAATGTGAGGGAACGAAAGTATTTTTTTTAACACAATCCCTTTATTTCAGGGGCTCAAAAGTAATTGGACAAATTAAATAACTGGAAATAAAATGTTCATTTCTAATACTTGGTTGAAAACCCTTTGCTGGCAATGACAGCCTGAAGTCTTGAACTCATGGACATCACCAGATGCTGGGTTTCCTCCTTTGCTCTGCCAGGCCTTTACTGTAGCCACTTTCAGTTGCTGTTTGTTTGTGGGCCTTTCTCTCCGAAGTTTAGTCTTCAACAAGTGAAATGCATGCTCAATTGGATTAAGATCAGGTGACTGTCTTGGCCATTCAAGAATTTTCCACATCTTTGCTTTAATAAACTCCTGTGTTGCTTTGGCTGTATGTTTTGGGTCATTGTCCATCTGTATCATGAAACGCCGCCCAACCATTTTGACTGTATTTAGCTGGATTTGAGCAGACAGTATGTCTCTGAACACCTCAGAATTCATTTGGCTGCTTCTGTCCTGTGTCACGTCATCAATAAACACTAGTGTCCCAGTGCCACTGGCAGCCATGCACGCCCAAACCATCACACTGCCTCCACCGTGTTTTACAGATGATGTGGTATGCTTTGGATAATTAGCTGTTCCACGCCTTCTCCATACTTTTTTCTTGCCATCATTCTGTTAGAGGTTGATCTTGGTTTCATCTGTCCAAAGAATGTTTTTCCAGAACTGTGCTGGCTTTTGTAGATGTTCATTAGCAAAGTCCAATCTAGTCTTTCTATTCTTGAGGCTTATGAGTGGCTTGCACCTTGCAGTGCACCCTCTGTATTTACTTTCATGCAGTCTTCTCTTTATGGTAGACTTGGATATCAATACGCCTACCCCCTGGAGAGTGTTGTTCACTTGGTTGGCTGTTGTGAAGGGGTTTCTCTTCACCATGGAAATGATTCTGTGATCATCCACCACTGTTGTCTTCCATGGACATCCAGGTCTTTCACCAGTGCTTGCTTTCTTTCTCAGGATGTACCAAACTGTAGATTTTGCCACTTGTAATATTGTAGCAATTTCTCGGATGGGTTTTTTCTGTTGTCGCAGCTTAAGGATGGCTTCTTTTACCTGCATGGAGAGCTCCTTTGACCACATGTTGTCTGTTCACAGCAAAATCTTCTACATGCAAGCACCACACCTCAAATCAACTCCAGGCCTTTTATCTGCTTAATTGATAATGACATAACGACGGACTTTCCCACACCTGCCCATGAAATTGCCTTTGAGTCAATTGTTCAATTACTTTTGAGCCCCTGAAATGAAGGGATTGTGTTAAAATACTTTAGTTGCCTCACATTTTTATGCAATTGTTTTGTTCACCAGACTGAACTAAACTGAAAGTCTGCACTTCAACTGCATCTGAGTTGTTTCATTTAAAATTCATTGTGGTAATGTACAGAACCAAAATTAGAAAAAAGTTGTCTCTGTCCAAATATTTATGGACCTAGCTGTATTTAAATCTATCCTCAGTGAGTTTATTTTCCATTGCAAACATACTTAAGTTTATTCTCACTAAGTTTGTTTTCTAGTTTAGATCTGTAAGCTTCCTTTGCTTCACTCAGCTTTTTCTTCAGCATTCTCAGTACACCGTTCAAAGCCTTTGTCACTGGATTTGAAAGCTCTCCTCTTATCATTTAGTAGACTTTTTAGGTCCTCAGCGATCCATGTCTTGTTGTTTGGTAAGCTGCACACTATTTGGAGGGAACAATATTGTTAACAGAGATTAGATTAAAAAATCAGTGACACAGAGACTGAGTCCCTTGGTATTGTCCTCATGTGACTTACACATTCAGAGCTACTTCAGTCTTCAGAGTCCACTTCCTCACTATTTTGATGGCAACGGGTCATTGTCTTATAATAAACTAATAGGTTGGAGTAAGATGGATCACATTGTGGTCAGTGGTATGACAGGTGTATGTTTAATATTTACATTTGAATAAAACAAGTCCAGCTTGATGTGTTCACAAGTGGAACATGAAACACACTAATGAAAACTGGCCATTGTTCTTTCTAAAGTCACATGGTAGAAGTCCCCACATATTCTAACTGCATGGTCAGAACAATTCAATATTACAGTGTTGGTAAAAGAGTTAATCATTTCTGTTGCTGAGTCCTTACTTGCAGAGAGGAATATAGACATTACTAAGAGTGATGTAATGTATCTCCCTATGCAGATACAGTGCTTGTAATCCAAAGCACTCGTATATCAAAGCGAATTTCCCCATAAGAAATAATGGAATCTCAGATGATTCGTTCCATAACCCAAAATTATTCATATAAAAATGATTAACACAAAATATAAAGTAAAAATATATAAAACAAATTAACCTTTGATGTGAATCATGGCTGGTATGAGGGAAACGAGAGAGAGGAGGGTTATTGTGTATAATTACTATCACTCTAACTAACGGAAGCCTTGCTATCTGTGGGCTCGCAACTTTAACAAGGAGCCTCTCCAATGACAGTTGCTTTTGCCTGAAGAGTGACTACACTTGGACACAAAATAAAAAAAAATGCTTTATGCACTGTAAGGTTTCTAAACTCTTTTGGGATTCCACCCAACGGGATGACATGTGGAAGAGCATCCCGAAGCAATCGCAGGCTCCCAGCGCTGTAGCCGTTTGCCGTAAAAGCGAATCCGAAAAGATCGTGGACATGTTATAAACACCTGCCGTTGATGGGTGATGCAAGGAACATTATAAATGCAGGGCACAGTATTACTTGGCCACTAACCTGGCCATGATACTTGCCTGACTGCTGTGTCTGTGTATAGGAGAGTGGCAGATCCCGCTACAATAAATAACCGTGCTGTTCCTGTTTCAAGCTGAATAAAGCTGGTTTTGCTAAAGTACTGAGATTCAGTTTCATGTTTTGGGGTGCAAGACAGGGACTCACACGTTACAACACACATGTGGTCACAATGCTATAGTAAACATTATACACTTGTATGGATGTTGACTATATGAGTGAGGCGCGCCGACTGACACAGAAAATGGGAGATGATTACCCACAATCCCGCAGCGAGAGAGAGAAAAGAACCATCAGCTCAGTTGTGATCACATGACGCTCGGCAGACAAAGCGTATACCTACTACTCGTATTGCAAGACCTCACTCATTTATCAAGTTAAAATTTATTAAAAATTTTAGCTCATCTTGCCAAACACTCGCAGACCAAGTTACTTGCAATCCAAGGTTTTACTGTAATAGGAATGAATTCCTACAGCCAATATATCAATGTCTGAATTAAAATTTTTAGTTTGAATTGTAATAGGTTCTCTATGACACCATTCTTTATTCACAGAGATGGCCAGTCCATTCCCTCACCTCCCCACCCATCTTACTTTTTGTACACAGACTCCTGTCTTCCTGTATTAGATGAAATCCAGTCAGCATTAAAATAATGTCAGGTATGAAGGTATATTAGGTTTAAGTCAGTTCTCTGTAATACAAAAGATGGCACAGCACCGGAAAACGCTTTGACTTGCCATGAGAGCTGACAGTCTTCAGATCCTCTTCTCTGTCTTGTGACTTCTCCCAAGTTTGTAGCTTGTCCAAAAGGCAGTTGAAATGAGCTGGTGCTTAGGTTTATGATAACAGCAGCATATTGTTTATAAATTTAAAATACATTTACATGATTTTTAAAATATTACTTTTAGTGATAAGCAAGATCACTTCTAATCCTAAAATTAATCAAAAATATTAACTAGTAAAATAACAAACAAGAACAATGGAGCAAGAATTCTGAGCTTCTGTAAACGGATATTGCCTGTGCAGCACCTAGACTAAACATCAAAAAGAAAAAAAAAATGAAAGAAAAGACATCTGAGCCCTGATTGGACTATAACACCTGGATTATCTAACATGGCTTCAGTCTCAAATGGGCCATGAAGGAACAGTCACAGTGATAAAAGGGCTGTTGAAAGCATTCCCAACCTTACTTGTCTGATGGAAAATAAATGTGAATTTGCACTTGGAACCCCAAATAGAGTAGAAGCTAGAAAATGTTGTCACGTTATAAAAAATGATCAAATAACTCTAGGCAAGAAAGGTTCTAAGTTTAGTATGAACAACTTAATAGGACCAATTATCTAAAAACAGATTGAGATACGTTTACATTAAGTAAATGTTTCATTGAACAGTTAGCATAGGTTTACATAAAAACTTGACTTTAGAAAAGTTTTCATCAGGTTCCATATAAAGAGTCAGTGATCACGCTAACGGAAGTAAACTTTCAAGACTTTTTTATGTTGATGGCCATGCTACCTTCCTAAACCCATTGGCATAAAGTGGCTGAGGCAGGCTTATATCCTTCCTGGTACTATTTCTTATGCAATGTCTGGAACTACTGGTGAGGCCAGGGATACCACCTCAGAGCCTTGTGACCATTCCCCCGGGCTTGTTTTTGCAGGTTTGTCCGACAGAACTGTTAAAAGGACATCCACACTTAGTGAAACAAGTGCTTCATGTCCTCCTGTATCTATGCAGAGCACATCTGCAGCCTCCTATACTGACTGTGAGGTAGACAGCAAGGGATGAAGAGGAAGGCCCAGGAAAAGGATGGCAGGAAGTGTAGTCAATAAACAAACAATAGTCTGGCAACCAGGAAGTCAAAACAAAGTGCAGAACCAAAACAGATCTTAAGAATAAAAATTGAAAATAAACATGAAGTTTAGTAATAAGAGGTCAAAACATGAAAGTACTTATTTAATTCTTTTACTAAAAACTTGGATAGGATTTTCTGCCAATGAGTGAGTTTATGAATACAATGAAATCGGAGGTTGCAATCAATTAAGATCTCCCCTAGCACATTCATCACATTCTTGCAATGATCACTTAGATTTGTGTCATGCATCCACAAACAAGATGGCATTGCAGCAAAAATCAGAATGATAAAACAATTAAATATACTTTCAGAAGAACAAAAGAATAGGCCAATTAAAAGTAAAATAATAATCTCCACAAGCCAGGGATTAAGGAGAAATGACTTTCTTTATAATAAAAAAATGCTAATCAAGAGAACAATTTATAATTAACTCTCAATTTCATGACACCACCCCAAGATTTAGATGGGTTCTCTGACTCCTGACAACTGCCCATAACCTTCTGGTTAGTCTACTACTCAAAAAAATAGCTGTCTTCAGGACATGCAGCCATCTAGTAGATGACCAACATCACCACAATCACGAGTTCTCCAAATAATTTAGGCTCATTGCCTGGTCCCTGTCCTATCAACTCTCTGTCTCTAAACCCGTTTTTGGTCTGCAATGCCTTGTCATTTGGGAACTCTGTCCCTTGTAATATGCATGTGTATTATATAAAGTATACTAGGGGGCTTGGCCCCCTGCTCACTTCACTCGCCCACCCCCGGGTTTGGTTTACTGGATATGCAATTTAAAGAGATTGTTATTTTCATGGGAATTGTTACATATGCATTATTTTTGTAAAAACAATGCTGTACTTGTCCTTTATTTCCAGCCTCAGGCTTAGTTAAATCTCTTTCTCGCAGGATGTATAACGCTGCTCGTGTTGTGAAGGGTGGGGGTGGGGGGTCGGCTGAATGCACGCTAAGGAGAAGTGGTTGGATCATCTGCTGGCTTGTTGTTGCTTCTGCTGCTGGCGAGCTGCGTATTCTGCTTGTCGCGCTGCCCGTCGATCATTTAAAAGCCTGTACAGCAGCTGTCCTTTTGCCACTTTGCATCTCTGCTGCTTGTGTTGTGAAGGGTGGGGGTTGGCTGAATTAATGCTAAGGAGTAGCAGTCGGATCATCTGCTGGCTTGCTGCTGCTGGCGAGCTGCATATTCTGCTTGTCGCGCTGCCCGTCGATCATTTAAAAGCCTGTACAGCAGCTGTCCTTTTGCCACTTTGCGTCACTGCTGCTCGAGTTGTGAATGGTTGGCTGAACGCATGCTAAGGAGTAACAGTCGGATCATCTGCTGACTTGTTGCTGCTTGTCGTTGTTTTAAGAGGTAGGAGCACATGACGTGTTTCTGCTGGAAGCATTCCAACAACTGCTAGGTTAGATGTCTGCAAACTTGTTTTAAATGTTGTCTCACTGCCTTGTCGTTAAAGTGTCTCTCGCGGGACGTCAAATTGTCTTCCGAGAATTTTCGAGAAGATCCCGTCTCGTCTCCCTTTCAAGATTTTTTTTATAATAGAGAGATAGGGTGTGGCGGATGGGATGCCTCTACATTGGAAGGACCGGGGGAATGAGCGCTTCCAGAACATTGCCTCTTCCGAAGTGCTAGAGGGCAGACCCCCTGGATTGTGGTGGTACCACGGGTTTGGAGCATGGTAACTCTGTTGGGGCCTGTGGCCACTGCAAGGGGGCGCCTGCCCTTTGATGCAGCACTGCTGCCACACCTGGAAATGCTGCCAGAACTGGGTCAACGATCACTTGGAGAACTTCCGGGTGCCTTATGAAAGGAGCCAGCAGCCACTACTCCAAAAGCCAGAGTTGGGTGAGAGAAGGCAAAGCTCTCCAGGATGAGTGGAATCGAGAGAAAAGAGGAAGAAGAGAAGGTTGCTGACCTGTGCTTTGTGCTTGGGACTGTGCTGTACCAGTGGGAAATGGACGAAAGCATTTCCCACTGGAAAAAAATATCCTACCTGTCTTTGTTGGGGTTAGGGTGGCTGTAAGCACCCTTGGGTATCACAAGGGATATACTGGTCAACTAGCCAAAGTACTGGTCATTATCCCAATATAAATAAAATGGGGGGAACTGTCTTCTGGAAATTCAACATGACTATAGACAAAAAGACATACTCTTAGATGGTAGCTGTAATCCAACGAGACAATGAAATTTTTATCCAAATTAGTTGTAAAGAAAACACTACATGTACTTGTAATGTTTGATGAGATTGTGCTTTGGCCTCTGCAAAACTTTGTGCGCACAGATGGTGTCCTCCCATCAGCCCCAGTGTACTCGTGCTGCCTTATGGGAACTGCGGTCCCCGCATTGGTGCAGGTCTTTTGATTGCCCCTCACCATTATACAGTAAGTCCTCTCCTTGACACAACATACAGCCTACATTTTGGATCAAATTTAAATTTCATTTAAATCAGTTTAGCTGTTTTTGAGTGATTACTGAACAGACAAACAGACATTCAATTTTGTACAAAATTTTTGTACAATTTGTACAATTTTGTACAATTTTGTTTATGTACAGTAGATTGTATATTACATACTGGGATGAGCATTTTGCCTAGGATAAAAGCATTCATTAATGCATTAATAGTTGGATTGATTCATTCAGGAAAACAGAGAAACCCTGAAATATTATGAAAAAACTAAATTAACAGAAGAGTCATAGTCTCTATGGCAAAATAATTAGCTGCTGTAAACACTCAACACATTTTTTTAACTTTGCTGTGAATTATGACCAAATGCCACCAAAATACACATTCCCTTGAAGTTTTTAATCTACAGATTTCTACGCATTCACATAACTAACACAATGAAAGAGTGAGAGCGTGCTTATTCCTCATAAGTTAATGGCTGTGGAATGTGCCATAAAAAAAAGTGAGAGCTCAGCTGTAAGCAGCCCTGCACATCCTGGCGTACATCAATTAGCCTCCTGTTTCAGCAACAGTCCATAAGAAGAGAAGGCAGCTTGTGCCAAGGATAAGGAAGCAGTGTTTGGATTCATACCACTTGCTCTACCACTCAGAAATGTACTACATAGAAGCTAATTATGTTGCGTCAAGATCCTAAATCTTGTTAAACAGCCTTTTTTCCTCTTGCTTTTAAGAGCTGAGAAATCTGTGGTGAACTGGTGCCAGTGGTTCAGTTACTCTTGGGGCCATCTATTCCTGTTCTGGACTCCTGGAAAATGAAGTCTTTGTTGACTGGCTCCTGCTCAGCACACGTATACTATAGAGGTACACTGAGGTCAAATAAGGAGAATGTCAGCTGGAAGCATGGAAAGTGGGAACTAATTTTAGACAGTGTAATGAATGTTGCATTAAATGTTTCATTAGCAACTATAAAAGCTTCTTAAAGGTATTAAAATATATGTGGATTTGAATAATCAATTAATTTTTCTAATCTACAAAAAAAGTCAACATGAGTGCAACATAATTATCAGTTCTTTATTGAAATGACATACTGACTGTAATTAGATACATTATACTGTATAAAGCAGTGCTAAATGTGTATTTTGACATAACTCTAAATAATATTAGTCATGTGAGCAAGCATAGCAGGCTATACACTTCAAGTGTTTAACTTGCGTTTTCCTTTAAGATGAGGTTCCCCTGGAGACTTCTTTGCTCCAGGATCCATGTGGACTTGAGTTTTGCATTATATATTCCTATTTTAAAACTTTTATTCTTTATTAGTATTATAAGTCTTAGAAACATAATATACTCATAATATCTATCTATCTATCTATCTATCTATCTATCTATCTATCTATCTATATTTTACATAATGTTCGGTTGCGATTTTCTCTCCAGTTTATTTTATTTTTATATTTCAAGCTTTCTGCCTTGTCTTGTGATGTTGAAGTTATTATTATTATTTATTTATATATCACACAAATAACAATAATTTCAACATCAGGCTCTAGTCTGCTGCAATCCTTAATTGGTTTAAGTAATAATATAGGGAATGTTTTGCTATAATTCCATCTCAGAACACTGTACAACTGTACAATACAATATGATTCAAATAAAACACAAAATAATCTGTGTTTATAAAATGGTATTTGTGTCTATCACACGAAAATGACTGCACCTATTTCGACAAAACATTGTAGTAATTTCTGGTATTGTCTAACTTTTAATAGAGACTAATGCAATTTTAGATATTCTGGATATAAATATAACCAAAGAAATAAAAACTGAGACAATCTTACTAAAATGTTACCATTTCGGCTCCTTGCTGGTTTTAATCTCATTTCTATAGAATACAACATGGTATAAATATGTTTTTTTATTTCAAAATAATTGAAAATGATTGGATAATAAATCAACTCCAGATTCAGGTGTTTATGTTGACCAAACATTTTTTAATCATTTAAGCATGGTGAAAAAGAACAAGATTTGTACGCATATTGCTCAAAAACTCTTAAAACAGTTCATCGTATCAAAAATCTGTACCATCTTTTCTGAAAATTCTGTCTTTGTCTATTCTATGACAAACAAAAAATGTTAAATTCAATTTTTGTCTAGGGCAAATAATAATCAAGCAATGTCTGTGCTTGAGCTGGAGTTATCAAAGTCTTTTGAGGTGGCGGGATTGAGTCGTGTACATTTCATGGGGTTTTGCCAAGAACACTGCTCAAGGAGGAGGAGGAGGAGAGCATGTGGGTTTCTTGACCCTCATTTATCTCTCAGACATTGAGTTGTACTTTATGACTATGGTACATTCTACATACTCTAAAACACTTATATTTTATTACTGAAATACTGAGATAATTATTGTTATCGTATGAATTATTCTTTGTATCAGTATTACTTGTATTTATCTAAGTCTCACACTTAATTTCACAGTGATATTTCACAAGGGCTTATTAGGCTCAGAAGCACTAGAGGCTGAATAATACTAAAAAAATAACGTCTTTCTGCTGCGATGAGGAAGTAATAAATGCCAGATCTGACTTGTATTTATTTTACACATGTAACATACATTTTGTCAGTTTTCCAGTTAAAACAGAGTACCACAGTTAATGTTCAATTTAACACAAAATAAAATGCAATGAAAACTAAGGCATTATTCGGTACATTAATTAAAATCTATTTAGTGTTGTTTTGACGTGAATAGTCTGGTGGGGCCATACCATAATGTTACTTTATGTGTGGTTACTTCTCTAATACTAACATTAACTTGCCTAACTAATAATATTTTTGCCCTTTGTGCCACTTACTAGTGAGATTTGCAAGTTTGCCCACCGTTCACATTGGCACTGACTGATTTCATATTCCATATATCCAATGTCTTCCACATGTTGTTAGATTTAAGCGCAGTGTTTGGCCATTCTGTTTTACTAAAAAGGCTGAAAAATGACATTGGGCTCACTGGCAATGTCCTTGCCTGGTTTAGTTCTTATTTATCAAATCAATTTCAGGACATTTATTGTAGAAATGTGCTGACAGTACTCTATTATTTTACAAAGAAAAGAGATATGGCGTCCCACAGGGCTCAGTACTGGGACCTTTACTGTTTTCACTTTATATGCTTCCACTGGGGTCTATCATTAGAAAACATAATGCTAATTTTCACTCGTGTGCAGATGACACTCAGTTATACTTTTCTTTTAGACAAAATGATGTTTCTCTGATGTTGTCACTAATTAGATTAGATTAGAGTTAAAGGAGTGAATGGATGAGAACTACTTGTCTTTGAACACAATGTGGAACTAGCCTCGGACACAGACAGGCAGACATGTTGTTAATCACCACCACACGTTTATTTACAAAGTGCCTCACAACCCCAAGACTTCCCCACAGTCCAGGCCTCTCACACACTCTGCCTTTCTCTTCAGGCCGCCTCCACTCTCTCTTCTCCTGCTTCGTCCTGCCCTCACCCGACTCCAGCCCTGAATGAAGGGAGGCGGCCCCTTTTATTGTCCCCCAGATGTGCTCCAGGTGTGTTTCGGCAACCTCCCACCGACACGCCCCAGTGTGGCGGAAGTGCCGGCTACATCCCCGGAAGCACTGCGAGTGTCCTTACTCTTCTTCCCCCCAGTACTTCCGGGTGTGGCGGAAGTGCTGAGGTCCAGGGTCTCCAAGGCACTGGGGCGCCCCCTGGCGGTGACCACAGGCCCCTACAGGGTTGAGCTTCAAAGCTCTGTACCCATGGTCCACATAGCAACCAGGGTGGCTGCCCCCACGTGGTCTGAGGTGGGCGTACGCCCTCTTCCGGTCCACCAAGGCGTCCCGGCCGGGATGTCGCCTGAGGCATCTGCCACAACAAATAAAACAGAGGTGTTAATTACTGGAGGGAATGATGCTGATCACAGCAATATTTTGTCATCCATTAACTCAGTTAGAATCACCATTAGTTTTATTGAATCAGCCCACAATCTATGAGTTATCTTTGACTCTAGTATGTCATTTAAAGTGCACATTACAAAACTGTCAAAGACATGTTTTTTCCATCTTAAAAATATTTGAAAATGAAGGTGTTTTCTAAATATGCAGGATACTGACAAATTAATTAATTCATTTATTTCTAGTAGGATTGACAACTGCAATCTTCTGTTCACTGGCTAATCAAATTGTTTTTTTTTTACAGCTTACAGTTAATTTAAAATGTTCTGTGAGAGTTATTACAAGAAGAAGAAAATACGAACACATAACTTCAGTTCTTAAATCCTTACACTGGCTCCCGGTTAAGTTTAAGGCAGATTTCAAAATCCTCCTTTTAATATATAAAGCCTTAAATAACAAAGGTTCTACTTACTTATCTGAACTTAATATTACTTACAAACCAGAGCACATTAAGGTCTCAAGCTGCCAGTCTGCTTATGATTCCAAGGATTAATAAAAAACAGTGGGAGGTTGAGCTTTTAGTTACAGGGCCCCAGAACTATGGAATGGTCTGCCTGCTACTATAAGACGTGTCCCTACAGTCTCAGCTTTTATATACAGGCTGAAGACTCAGTACTTCAGTTTAGCATACCCTGACTAGAGCTGCTGATTAGCTGTACATACTGCATCTCCGTGGTTAGTCATTAGTGCTAAAATATAAGTAATATGATATTTATTAACCGCTACTAATACTCAACTATTCTCTTTCTCTTCTTGGTATGTGGCACTTGGTGCCACTGATCTACTGCCAAGTTGTTTACCTGCCTATGGAAAAGTCATCTCTGATTGAAGAGAACCAGAATCATTGAATAGAAGACTCTTTCATCAGATTGTCCGGCCCAGCACTCACTCAGCTTTGGAATGGCAGGTAAGAGGGAGGCAGCTTATTGACCGAGGGCTCCAGGACTCTGAACAAATTTGTATCCTCATATATCATAGTTCTGTATTTAGTGAATGATATAAGCTCTTCTTGCATTTCTCCTTTTAATTTGTACTATTGCTATTGTGCTATTTTACAGTGCTAGTGTATTGCATTCCTGAGATGGCAATTATAGATTGTACATCTAGCTCTCTGAAAAGAATTACTTGTATTCTGTTTTGTGTGTTGTATTTACCTCATTGTTTTGACACCTATTGCAGACCCAACCGACCTGGAAAGGGGTCTTTCTATGAATTGCTTTCCCAAGATTCTGACAAAAATCAGGCCCTCTTAAAGCCCATTGCAGCACTCCTTGTATGATTTTGGGCTATGCAAGAAATAAATTGTTGTTGTTGTTATGTCTAGTGATGTCTCTAGTGTGACGCTATCTAAGGAGCCATTCTGCCAGACTGTTTGTTCATGATTCTGGATGCACATCTAACCTGTCACTGTGCTTGTGTTTTCTAAAGAAACCTGGACTATAACTATTGCACCCTTTTTCAGAGTTTAGTTTAGTAATTTGGCTTGGATGCATGTTTGAATGGATTTCCTATTTTCAACCCTACATGGCTAATGTGAGAGAATAATTTAGAGGTAACAAAAGTTAAATATTTTGGTTTGCAGTGTAAAATGAGAAGTATAAGAATTGGTTTTGGAAAATTACTGAGATGGTCAAATAAACAAAGGATGGACCAGAAGAAAGGTTGATGTAATACACAAAATGTACTGATTAGAGATACCAGAGAACTGTATGATGTGCATATCCTGTTCATATCTCATAGACGGTCGGCAAACGGTGTGGAGCATGCTGCATCGGATTATCCCTGGACAAGATGGCACTAAAGAACAGACAACCAATCTAGCCTGGAGCATCTTGAGTCCCTATTTGTGGATAAAGGTCACATCTTCAAACCCAAGGATCCCAGGAAAAAGCACAATAGTGTCAAAAACACCGACCTCCACGATTCAGAAAGAGAGAGAGAATTCCGTTGAGTGATTTTGCTTCCACACTAGTCTATCTGAATGCGTATATTTATATCTGAACTAACATTCAAATTGTTGTGTATATATATAGAAAATCCCATATATCTAAACCAGTAAAACAGAATAAAACAAAATATCAAAATTGTGGTTAATAAAAGGCAATGAATTCCTTGTATGCTACATTCAAAAAGTATTCTGTGAAGTAAAACCTTTTTTCAATTTCTCAATCAAGTAAGCACTCAAGTTAAGATGTTACCATATATGTAGCACATGGAATAAAGATGAATTTCTCCTGAGATTGATTTTTTTTATAATACAGTATATTCCTAACAAGTAAAGGGTGAACATATCCGCTCTGAGTATTTACTCGTTACTTCTCTCTTTAACACTAGAGATCACTCTCTTGTTTACACTGAAATATACAGAGCTAAACATCAGTTATTTGTAGAGCAGTAATATTCTGATCATTGTGTATTTCTAATCACTGATCGGCATTCAGAAACAACTGTGCAGCTCCTGTTTTCCCTACAAAAGGAGAATCCATCCTTTACTCCCTCCTTAAATGAAATGATGCCCGCCCTGCCCGGGGTTTGTTTCCTGCCTTGCGCCCTGTGTTAGCTGGGATTGGCTCCAGTAGACCCCCATGACCCTACGTTAGGATATAACGGGTTGGATAATGGATGGATGGATGAAGTGATGCCATTAAGGAATGACAGAAATCGTTGTTAGATAATCTGTACTTACTGAATGCATCTGTTCAGCAGATGATCTTCCAAATATCTTGATCGCAGTCTCATTTTTTTTTTCTTTCTTCTGACTTTAAGTGACACATCACACAAAGAAACCACATCCACTCCATGTATTTTATCTTTTATGTTTTCCTTTGATATTTCTATCTGTCAGGGTCACTTATTTTCCCTGTGAAACGTAGATTATCATTGACAGAAAGCCGCACGGTGATTGCTGTTATTCCTTATTGGACCCACTTTGTGTAGAGAAAATTGGAGTTGAGCGGTTACTTGTGAATGCTGATCAGGGATGCAGAATAATCAGAATACTCCTGCTTCACAATAAACTGATGTTTTGTACTGAAGTTAATAAAACTGGCTCATGTATCCATTGCATGCTATGCTCAAAAGGTATTCTGACACGTATTACCTTTTATATTTTTTTCAAATAAGTATGTGCTTAAGGCAAGATATTTTCCTGTATGTAAATTCCACTGACTAAGGCTGACTTTCTCTGTAGACTGAATTCTCTGATAATCTTATGCCTTTCAGGTAAAGGACAGTAAATGCTCTGGACATGTATTCATCCTTTCTCAAACTAACACAGGCGATTGCATGCTTAATCAAATGTGTGTGTGTCTGATGGTGTGTGAGTTTGTATGTGTTTGGGAGCAGTTTAACTATGGAAGAGTTAAATATCAGTTGTTTATGAAGCAGCAATATTCTCTGATCACTGATTAGCATTCATAAGAAACTGCAGTGCTTCCCTCCATAAAGAGGATCATCCATCCAGTTTCCAACCTGCTGAATCCAAACACAGGGGTCTGTTGGAGCCAATCCCAGGGCACAAGGCAGGAATCCAATCCTGGGCAGGGTGCCAGCCCACCACAGGACACACACAAACACACCCAGCACACACTAGGGCCAATTTAGAATCGCCAATCCACCTAACCTGCATGTCTTTGGACTGTGGGAGGAAACCCACGCAGACACGGGGAGAACATGCAAACTCCACGCAGGGAGGACCCGGGAAGCGAACCCGGGTCTCCTAACTGCGAGGCAGCAGCGCCACCGTGCCGCCCCAAAGAGGATCATCGTTTCAGCAAATGGGATTCTTATCGATCCTGACATAGATCCTGCCAATAAGGAATACAACCAACATTACATAGGGTGAAAAAGAAACATACAGTGGCTGTGATCAATGGTTTCTAATAACTCGGGTTTTGAGAAGAATCTGTCATGGGAGGGACAGAAGAAGCAGGGGAGGTGGACGAGATGAGCCAGGGTGGGGTGGAGTGGGGTGAGGAGATGGGGTTCTGTATGAGTGTATTAAATAATGAAAAAAAGTGCATTGGAATCGAGGTCACCCAACCAAGATGGCTTGTGAAATAAAATGCACCAACGGACATATGTTTCTTGAATAAAACATGTACAGTAATGACAACAATTTTGAAGCAATGACGAAGCAAAGCAGAGAAAGTAAACTTACTTGCTGTACCTGCATGTAAATCCCAAACATTCAATTCAAACTGACTTATGTATCTGAACTGACCTATAAATCCAAATGGATGTATCACAACCAATGTGTATATCTGGTCAGATGTATCTGAAAGGATGTATATATCTATTTAAACTGATATATATATATATATATATATAT
>JANRMT010062829.1:28922667-28937303 GCA_026402145.1 Polypterus bichir lapradei
GTTTTTGTTGCTGTATATGAGGAGGAGGGTTTCTGTTGTGTGATTCTTCTACAGTGCTAGTAAATTCTTCCAGGATCTGCCTAGAGAAGTTTTCAATGCATATTCTCTTGTTGACACTTTCTTTTCTAAGTTTTCCAATGTTTTTTTTAGTGAAATGCCAACTACATTTTCAATATTAGGATTACAAGTTTTTTCTATTAGATATTCATGAACCATATGGATTTGTCTGATTCATTACAGTTGAAACCTTTGTGGCTTAATTCTTTGTTCTCTAAATCTTCAGAATAGGCTGATTCACTGACTTGATGTTTGTGTCTAATGTGTTTACTTAAACCTGTTTTGCTTCCAAAAATATCTTGACACATGCCGCGCTTGAATATTTTTCCTTTATACTCTTTCTATAAACAGAGATAAAGTGTTATCAGAGGTGTTTATCATTAATCTGAATATCTAACATTAAAATTAATTGATCAGAAGGTACTTGGCCCCCCCGCTTGATGCTGGGAAATCACTGTAACTATGAAGTCACTGGTCCGTGGGGCGGACCTGGTCAATGTCAAGGAGGATAAAGAGAGGTGATGCTCGGCGCATGTGACCCAGGTACCTGAAGTGGGCCTCTCCCTGCCTGGGTGGGGAGGGGAGGCACAATGGGTCACTGAACTGTGTCGCCAAATATTGGGCCTTTCCCAGCCGTTTGAGGAGGTCATTGACTCACGGAATCGGGTAGGTATCAAATTTGGAGACTTGATTAAGCTGGCAGAAGTCATTGCAAAACCTTTAAGTTCTGTCTGGTTTAGGGACCAGGACAACAGGAAAGGACCAGGGACTATGGCTCTCTTCAATAACCCCTAGATCCTGCATATGCCTGATCTCCAGCTCCACTTCTACCCTCTTTGCCTTGGGAAGACAGTAAGGGGGTTCCCTGATGATGACCCCAGGTTCAGTCACGATGTCTTGCTCAACCAGAGGTCCATCTAGGTGTTTCACTCACCACTTTTGAGATTGACTGGATGGCTGTCTCCAGCTCCAGTCATTTTGTGGGTGTCAAATTGGGTCTGAAATTAAGGTTGATTTTCTGAGTGAAGGGGGAACGGTGCAAACCAAAGGGTGGGATCAGTTTCCCAATCCTTCCACAGTTTCAACAGATTGATGTGGTACATCCATTTACTCAGCTGATGATTTGGTTGTTTCACCAAATAGTCGACAAGCCCCGTCCTCTCCTTAACTTTGTAAGGGCCCTGCCAATAAGCCAGTAATTTGGAGAGGGAAGTGGAAACGAGGACCATGACTTGGTCTTCTGGGCATAATTCCCCTGAGGGTCGTGCCATGGTCGTAACAACAGACCTGTGCTGCTTGAACTTTCTCCATGTGCTCTTTTAGCAATGGCCAAATTTTTTAAAATCGATCGCATAATTGTGAGATATACTCCAAAGTCTTTGTAGATGGGAGGGCTCCTCCTCCTTCCAGCTTTCCTTGAGGATATCCAATATCCCTTGGGGCTGGTGTCTATACAACAGTTCAAAAGGGGAGATGCCCATGGAGGTCTGTGGTACTTCCCGGTAGGCAAATAAATGACAGGAAGTAACTGGTCCAAGTTCCTTCCATCCTCACTGACCACCTTGTGCAACATCTATTTGAGAGTTTGACTGAATCTCTTGACCAAATTGTCAGTCTGAGGGTGGTATACCAAGGTTTTCAGTATTCTCAGTAACTTGGCCACCTCCTTGAATGTTTTTGAAGTAAAAGGCTTCCCCTGGTCCATGAGGACTTCTTTAGGGATGCCACATCGTACAAAGACCCCTACCAATTCCTGCGTGATATTCTTTGAGATGGCTGAGTGCAGGGGGACAGCCTGTGGGAATCTGGTGGTGTAATCAACAAGGACTAAGATGTACTTACTGCATGTTCTCTCACCGAGGGCTCAAGGGTTCCGACGAGGTCTACACTGATGCATTTGAATGGTATGCCAATTAGTGGGAAGGGAACCAGAGGAGTGCAGTTCTTCCTAGGTATCTGCCACAGTTAACACTCAGGGGATGAGTTACAAAAGTGACGGTCTTTCTTATTGATTCCCGGCCAATAAAAGAGGAGCTTAATGGGCTCTAAGGTCTTTTCGGTTCCCAAATGGGCTCCCAGGAGGTGGGTATGTGCCAGCTCACAGACGTCCTGCCGGCAGGTCTGTGGGACCAGGAATAGGGACCGCACCTCCCCCTAATGTTCTGTGACCCGATATAGAAGATCATTGTTAATCACAAAATGCAGCCCCTGTGGCATGGGATGCTGCGTATCTTGGCCGTTTACTGACACAACTGCATTAATAGCATACTTCAAGGAAGTGTCATTCTATTGCTGTCATTTAAAGGAGCTCAGCGTTTCTTTGAACTGGAAGTGCAAGGTAGCAAGCAGATCGAGGCTGCCATCAAGGGATTTCGAAGATATTCCCTGACACTAACCATGCAGGTGGCTGTGCCATATTTCCGAGTTTCCCCGTGAATACAGGTTATACTGGTCTTTTCATTGAGCCACTGTCACAATAGCACCAGTCGGCGAACAACAGTTACTCCCTGAATCATACAGAGCAGAGACTTTGTGCCCATTAACTATTGCCACTTCTGTATGCGGAAGAGACAGAGTGTTAACAAATGCACAGTACCCCTTTCCTTGGGCCCAGCTGCATTCCATTAGCTCACTGAGGAGGGGACAAGCCATCACAATGTGTAATAGAGGGATATATTTATATTACTGTTGATTAATAAGTATTCAAATGAATCATGAGCACATAAAGAGATAAGTATCATATTTTATTAAGCATGAGCATTGTAAGGGTTAAACTGGAAAGGCATAGGCCTATTTATTTATTATGTATCTGAATAAGCTAGAAACCACCAATATATTCAAAGCTAAAGGTCAGATGTGCACTGGATGGTGGGGAAAGTAAATTGCTCTTTTCCAGATAAGAAACGTGAATTTGAGGTTGGAAATATTGGTAGCAACTACTGAACCAGTACTAGGCGGGAATAGGCCCTGTCAAGCATATGTGATGTATGGGAAAGATGCTATGCTCGGTGAGCTGGGAAATATTGGTGGGACCAGTTGGAGGCAGGATAGCAGGGAATGGAATGTTGGGAGTCAGATGACAGAGACAAATGTGTTGCGAGATAAGAATTGTAATAAAAGTATGGTTTGCCCATCTTTGGGCACTCATTTCACTTGATTGTATGCACCATGCAATAAAGACTGATTCTGCTACCTTACTGAGACTGGAGTCTTCTTCTTGGGTTTTGCCGCCAGGTCTGGTGCTCTGTGGTCAGGGTCTGAATGGGGACCTCGTGCCTGTTGTGCTTGGCATGCAGGCCTTTCGGACCTCTCAGACTTGGTTGCTGCTCTATGCTGCTTGATGACCTCTATCAGGGCCTCCATATTCTTAAATGTCTGCCTATGGATCGGCTGGGTGAGGGAATCAGGTAGGCCATTTATGAGGGTGTCACAGGCTAGTTGTCTGACGATCTGTTGGATGTAGTTTACTTCTGGCCCTTGTTAGTGCCCGGTCTTGTCCCAGATCTAAAAAGCTTGCACGCAAGTCGACCGGTTCTGATCGAAGTACCGTTCGCGCCACTGCCTCACCTGCTGGTATGTGGAGATGTCAAACCTCTTTAGAACTTTGGCCCTGAGTTTGTCATATTCAGCGGCGTCTTCCTCTGAGAGGCTGTAGTAAGCTTGCTGTGCCTTGCTCTTCAAGAACAGCGCCAAGATGTTTCCCCATTTGGTGCGCGGCCAGCGGTTCCGATTGGCTTCCCCTCAAAAAAAAGAAAATACGTTTCAATATCGTCATTGTCTGTTAATGGGACTAGTACCTGGAAAGGGGTTTGAGTCTGACCTTGTTGCCAAGTTGGTGAGGATAGCATTTAGGTTTTGCTCCTCCGACATCCTGGAGCAATATCCTACCGTGTACGTCACTGTAATAACAAGAGAAGACAGAGACACAAGTATGAATTGCAAGATGTGCAACTCATTGCCATTTCAAAATTAGCGTAAGAAGCTAAATGTTATCGCTAGCCATTAGAGCAAATACAATTTCCTCTTGCTTATTATCATCCGGTGATACTTTCTTTGGATAACTATGGCCAAGCAGAGTCATCATACCACAGATTAACAAGCTACTAGAGTCAAATGCATTCACCTTTCATTACACAGATGAATACACTTTAAGTCACTGAAAGTCACACTTGTTAAATATGCTCTCTAGTCAGTTTTGCTTAGCTGAATAACAGAGAAGCTTCTTTCACATATTGCTGAGGTAGCAGGCATGGTTAAAATTAAGACAGTTAATGCCAGAGTATTTCTATAATGATTCTGTGTCATATGAATAAGTTGTTACCAACACAGTTGTTTTCAAATTAATCCTTTGATCAGCCAACAAATCCTCCTCACTGCCTGCTTTCAGTAAAACCTCTCAATAATGAGGCTTTAGGATGGAAACATGAACATTTTTATTGCCAGATTTTGAAAGCCACAAGTCCAAGCAATCAATCTTTGTTGCTTCTAATATACTAGAGTTCATATCTATGTTTATAATAGCTAAATGCAGTCTGGGCTTTTAGTGTCCATTCAAATTTCACTGTTATTTTCTTAGATAACATGATGATTTGAGAAAATATCACACTTAAATGTATAATAAATATCCAATAGAAATTTGCCACACTAATAAAACACTTAACCTGCTATTCTACTTTATAGGCTGGCCAATTCAGAATTGCTTTGGCATTAATAGGACATATGCAGACTTCAACTAATGAATTATTCACATATTCTAAAAACAGACTGAAATAGTTTTTTTTTTTTAATTTAACAAATATTTTGTTTTTTCTAAAGCATCTTACAATTGTTCAAATATAAAGTGTACAGGCTTGCAAGTCTGGAGAATAAGTACTAAAGAAATTATGTAAAATGTTACTAACAAGTGACAAAGATCCTGCAGGGCTATGCAGGGAAAGATTTATTAATTAGCAGTTTTCAAACTTAATGATTTTTTAAATAAAAAGTACTCCTTGAACAAACATGCACATGATTAAAATATTAAAATCTAAACCAGTGTGACTCCCAAAATATCTTTTAAGAATATTATTAACAAAGGACTGAAAAACAATAGGAGCCTTGGCCGAACCAAGGTACTAGAAGGTACTTGTAATGCTACTGGACAAATGAAATGCTTTTGAAGGTCTTATAAAATCATTGCCTAAATTCTCACAAATATACTCATCCACGTCTTTTGTTTCTGTTCTAGAAAACTGATTACATTTTTCCTGTGAGGGAGTGGAGCCTCTGCCAACAGCTCCTTAGCACATTTGTAGGGGATGTGCAGTGGTAATTCCAGTGAATTGTGTTTAATAATTGTTATCTTTAAATTTATGGTATTCATAAGGCAGTGTTGTTAGCCTAAGACAATTTATAGAGGTAGAATTGGCATGATCAATAAATGTGTGATTATATGTGTCATTCTATGAATATAGTTACTTATTCAACCAATCAAATATGGAGACTGTTTTTGAAGCTGAAGATAAATTTGAAAGGGGCCGATTTATTTTTTAAAACTATCTTGTAAAACAAGATTTCCTCAAAATATAGACAGCCTGTTAGAAGTTTAGAAATTTCAGCCAATCCCTTCACAATAGGACATTTGACAACACACGATACTTAATTTAATTTTTAAGGGCAAGTTAAATAATCAATAATGCAAAACAAGGACATACCTAATGAAGTTCTCTGCCTGTCTTGAATCCACAAACAGAAAGAAATTGAAACACCTGTTTGTTCTGTTGATGTTGGTCTTGTCATTTGTGTGAGATGGAAACCTAATACAGTGCTCTCTCGGCAGCATTGTTTGTTTCCATTTTTATTAACATTTGAGATATCCTGCATTTTACTAACTTAATTGGAATAACACAAAATAATACTTAAAACATGAAGGTGAAACCAAAGGTAGAGAAGGACCCCAAGGAAAGCGAATAATATATAAAGATCCAGTTGAGTCTAAGCTAGCATTAAGTTCACAATGAAACTTGTGATACAGCCTGCCACAGATTGAGGCTGAGGAGACTTATAAAGGCTCTGATCAGCCATGATCTGCTAATGAAGCATCCATTCCAGCCACCAATGATTGTATGAATGAGGCTAGCAATGTAAACCCAAAGTGGTAGGGGCAGGAAGGTTGTCTACGCCATGTTTTTGTATATATCTGCATATCTGCATTACGTTACTTTCACTTCAGCATTTTTTAAAGAACAATTAAAAGAGTATAATCACAACATAAATATATAAGCACTCTATGGAAAGTATTTTATATAAATCATTAAATATACATCTTTAGAAATATCATTCTCAACAATCTAAGTACAACCCTTTTCCCCTTTTGAGGTGATTATTCAGTATCTTAGGTAGCAAGGGAGGAGACTCCGTAGCAGACAGGTAAAGGTTACAGCCACATTGTGGAAGGAAAAAGATGCACACTGCCTGGCATCAGCCGAAGAACTGAAAGTTGTCATGTGTTGCCTTCTGGGTGCACATTTAGCAAACCACCCTGGAAGGATGCATAAGCTCTTTGTCGGAAAGAGGATGGACCCAGTTGTCATTGCCTATGTTGAAACAAATGACATACAAAAGGACAAGCTGACATTTCTTAAAATTCAGAAAGATAGGTGCTAGACTGACAAGCAGAACTGAAAAGGCTGTCTTCTCCAAAGTTCTGCTTGAGCCATGTACCAGGTCAGGTCAGGTTAGGGAGCATGCACTGGTATGGCAAAACAGCTCAGGATCCTGGTTGGCAACCCCCCAGGCAGACATGTGGTCCAGTCCCACCCCCCTGGAAATGACCATCGATCTTTCACAGTCAAGTGTTGCTTGGGCATCCCCTTGGCCTGTTCCAGCTGTGAGCCGGATCACCCTCGGGGAATTGACATTACAATGCAGGTAATGTGTCTCATTTGGGACTCCGTGAGCAACTGCTTGTTCGACACAATGTCAACCCAGCAGTACCCAAGGATTCTCCAAAGAGACACAGTATCGAAAGAGTCCAGTGTTTGTCTCAGGTCATGGGATAACGTCCAAGTCTCAAAATCATATAGCAAAACATGAGGCACCAGAACTCTAAAGGCTTGGTTCTTTTGCAAAGATATCAGGGGTGCCACACACCCCTTTCCACCAATCTCATGACCCACATGCTCTCATAATCTGTCTACTGACTTCATAGGAAATCTCACCAGAGACATGAATGTCACTGCCGAGGCAAGTAAACCTCTCGGAAAGGTTGACATTCTTTTCCACAGACAGACACACTGCTGATGTCTGTGCCAAAGAGCTCATTAAAGGATGGACCTTGGTTTTTATCCAGGACACTCAGGCTCCTCGCTCAGTCTCTCAGAATCCCTGATGAGAGCCTCCATTAACTCTGTGAAGATCACAGCATCGTTGGCAAAGTCAAGATCAGTGAGTCTTTCTTCGGCAACAGATTCTCCACAGCTGCTGGATCCTATGACCCTGCCCAACACCTAGTCCATGAAAGCATTGAACAGGGTAGGAGCAAGAACACACCCTTGATGAACCTCAGAATCAACTGGGAAAAAATGCAGAGGTTCTGCCTACACTCTGCACAGCACTCACAGTGCCATCCCAGCTGACTGGAAAATGGGACTTGTCATCCCTATCTGTAAAGGGAAGAGTAATCATCTGGATTGGAATAACTACAGGAGGATAACACTGCTCTCAGTGCCAGGTAAGGTCCTTGCTAGGGTCATCCTCAATAGGATCCATGATCACTTGCTCACTTACTAACGACCAGAGCAGTTTGGTTTTATGCCCAAGAAATCTACCATTTACTACATCCTTGGCACTGAGGGTTCTCATGGAGTGCAAATGTGAAAATCAGCAGAGTTTCTTTGCAGCCTTTGTCGATTTTCATAAAGCATTTGACTCAGTTGATAATGCTGCCCTGTGGAATATCCCGAGACTTCGCAGGATCCCTCCAAAGTTGCTGGATTTCATGGTCGGCCCATACACTGATGCTATGCACCAGTCCAGATAAAATGGAGTTGATTAGAAGGCCTAATGCATTGGCATATATCTTGGTGTAGGATAGAAGGGAATGGGTTTATGGGGCTTTGAATTTACCTTTGAACTAAAGGGGCACCAACGTGTTGGGGAGGCATATGGTTAGGTTAGTTGAGGATTGTTTAAATTAGGGAATGGGGGGTAGGGATTTTAGGACAGGCCAGGTTTGGAATTATAAATGAGAGGATGAAAAACAGTCTAAAAGGAAATATGCATAGTAAAGTAAATTCCAATCAAAGTTTAAGTGCAAAAGTAATAAAATAAAACATTAATATAGCTTGCCTTAATGCTAGAAATATCAGAAATAAACCAAGTGAGCTGGAGTTGAATAAATCCAAATACAATAATGATATTATAGCAATAACAGAAACCTGGCTAAATAACAAGAATGGGAATTAGTACAACATAAATGGGTACACATTTTGTAGGAAGATTAGACAGGACAGAAAAAGAGTGGGGAGGCTGCCATTGATGTCAAGTGGAATTTAAATGCAAGGCTTCTTCAGTTGGATGATAAACCATGTCATAGAGAGGGCATCTAGATTTGTCTGGAAAGCAGTAGGGAAGATAACTAATTTTAGAACTGTGCTATAGACCTTCCAATGCAGACAGTAATTTCAATACACATCTTTTTAACAATATTAAGTTTACAGGGGAATACTATAATCACTGAAGACTTTAACTACCCAAATATTAAGTGGACTAACCTTGTAATTATTGGAGTACAAGAGAAGAAGTTTTTTCAAGTAATCAGTGTTTTTAACACAAAATGTTATAGCACCAACACAGGGGAAAGACTGCTTATTTTTAGTGGATTATGCTGATGCAAAGACTAAAGTGTTTTGTTTCACTTTGGTATTGCAGATTTTAAACAGATGTGGCAAAATCTTAAAGGGATAATCTTGGATAACTGAGAAAAGGAGACAAGACTGGTATGTTATGTACACTCAAAGTACTAAGAGGCATTTGGCATCACTCTTACATGTACTTAAGGGTAGGAGATCATATGTGGAGTATTATGGAGTGACTGGCAATTGGGTATCACTCAAGTATTTGTCTAAATAAGATCTCTCAGTGTATGTTTGTAAGTGGAGTACTGTGGAGTAACAGGCATGAGGCATCGTCCATATGTACCTGTATGTATGGAATCTTAATGAATCTTATGCAAAGTACTAATGAATGATTGTCTGGGTAGGCATCACTATGGATAGGAACAATGTGTATATGTGGGTGTTAGTTTACAGGTGCAAATGCAGACCAACCCATAACTAATTTGGTAAATAGTATTAGATTAGCATTGCAGACTCAGAAATGTCTAAATTCAAATTAAAGCTAGCCATCTTCCAGTGGAATTTCAGAGACAAGCAAGCTAAAGTTTAGAAGTGGAAACCTGTCATGCAGATAAAGAAAGCAGAAGCTGAACTGGGTGTGCCACAAAATGGAAGAGACCTGGAATGATGGAGATCAATTATAAAGAGCACTGCTTCTGTTATAAAAAGGTTACGGCTTGTAGTATTGGTAATTAGGAAGAACAGTATGAGGCAGAAAATAGGAAAATAGTAGAAAGTGAAAATGAGGTGATGTGTGAATGTTTAAAGTTGGTGTCAGACAGATGTAATAATTGGCATCAAAAATGCAAGATGCTAGCATGTTGAACAGCGACTGCTAAAGTAGCAAGTAGGGGAAAAAGAGTGTAAGTCACCCACAGCAAAGGTTAGGGCAGCAGTGATGGGATCTGAATGGAACCCCTAAAACATGGGCAGGTGAATTATTAGAAACCAATGTGAGCTCAGGTAAAAAGTGGGAACGTGAGTCGGCTGAAAGAAAGGAAAAGAAGCAATGGCATTTCTTTTCTTAGGGGTGGAAATTAATGGAGTACAATTACATTGTTAGTGTGCTTAAGTACATTTTTCACCTATCTGTTGTGGCAGGAGGCTGGGGGACAGACCCAGCTGGGATGCCTGGAAGGACTGGGGGGCAGTCTATATGTCCCCTGGGCCACGAGGGGGCAACTGCCCTGGGTAAGGAAGGGACCACGGGGACGGAGCAAGGAGGCTCATGCCCTTTGGGGACCGTGGCCACCGCCAGGGGGCGCCCCGAGAATCGTTGAGCCTGGGAGTTCGACACTTCTACCACACCTGGGAAGGGACCTTCCAGAGACACCCGGAGTGCTTCTGGGTGCTCATGCAGCACTTCCGCCACACCAGGAAGTGCCGCCGGAAGAATGCCAGCGAGCACCTGGAGCATGTCCAGGTGATTATAAAAGGGGCTGCCTTCCAACACTCAAGGAGCGAGAGTTGGGAGCTGGAGGTGGACGACGCTCCAGCGACGGGAGGAATAAAGGCGGACCACGGACAGTTGAAGGCCCAAGTTGAGGGGTGTTTGGTGCGGGAAACACTGTGTGTGTGCAGGACTTGTGTTTGGGGACACGTGTAAATAAACGTGTGTGTTTTATGAACTGTCGGTGTCCGTTTGGTTGTGTCTGGGCTGAACCTCTCACACTGTATTTTACATAAGCAGATTTACTGTGGATACTTTTGTTTGAAATCGTGGTAGGAACAATCAGGCTACAGGGCAGGAAGAGGTGTTAGAGAGCACATAGTCAACCACCAAGGATAATAACTTAGAAAGCAAGAAAATTCAACCAAACATTGTACTTTTGCTTTATTGATTATACAAAGGCTGTTGACCATAAGCAGATAGAATCATTATGTGCAATGAGGGATTTCTAGCACACGTTATCGATCTGATTAACAAACTGTTCAAGAAGCAGCAATCATGCATCAGAACTGAAACTGAAGTCAATGACTGGTTCAGAATACATGGTGGGTTAAGACGAGGTTGCATAATTTTGCCTTGCCTGTTTAAGAAATACGCTTAAAACATCATGTGCTAAGCACTGGTTGGTTATGGAAAGAGATTATGAATTGGAGGAAGAATAATAAATAATTCATGATACACAGATGGTGCAACAAAAGAAAATCTACAAGACTTGGTTAATAAAGTTAATTAGACCAGAAGGTGTGTGGTTGTATAAATCAGTATCAAAAAGACTAATACACTGGTGTGTGCATAGAACCAAGAAAAGGTCAAAATCAAGATGAATGAGCAGAGAGTGGAACAGGTTGCAAGCTTTATTTATCTGGGATCCATCTTTTGTGAGGATGGAGGATGTAGACAGGAAATAAAAAGGTGCCTAGCAGTGGATTGTTCAGTGAGGACATTACTGAATACAATCTGGAGAAGTAGGCATATACCTAACAGTTCAAAAAGTCAGGCTGGGTAAAACCCTTATCTGGTGTGGACGCTAGGGGTCGCTGTTGCCCTGTTGAACCCGTCAGACAGACGTCCTAGACACGTGTAAAAACACCAAGAAGATTTTATTAATAATTCTTCAATAAAGTGCCCAAAGCACCGCCCTCACCACAATTCTTCCACTCAATACAATAAACAATAATCAATTACAATAATCCACAATCCTCCATTCCCAGCAGCTCCGTTCTCTACCACCCAACTCCAGCTTGGTCTGCTGGGGTTTCCCATGGTCCTTTTAATACTTCGTGACCCGGAAGTATTTCTTCTCTGGGTCACCATCACATCTTCCTTTATCAAGCATCCCGGAAGTACTGGAGGCTTCCATCCTTGTGACCACGAAGCACTTCCGGGTTGACATCCTCATATTATCCCCCTGGTTCTTGGTGAGCTCCCCCTGGCAGCACCCATGGCACCCAACAGTTCTGAGGATACAGACTCCATGTCCCATGCTGCCCTGCGGGAATCCGAGGAGCCATTTCCATCCAGGGGAGCTGCCGTCTAGCATTCCGGGGGATGTAGTGTCCTGAAAAGGCTGTTTTCTTCCATGGAGGGACTTCCCGACCGGACTGAAATGCCGGCCATTCACCACACTGGCCAACTGCAACACATGGATGTGAAGGATGGACCTTCAAGAAGGCAGATAAAAAGAACATAGAATGTTCCGAGTGTCATGGAAAGAACACCATATTAACAGTTGGGTTCTAAAGGAGCTAAATGAAACCAAAGAACTACTTCATCAAGTAAGGAAGTTAAAACTTGGCTACTTTGGGTACATTACAAGGAACGCTAGAAAGAGAGAAAAGAAACAAGAGAATCGTGACTGTGCAAACTGTGGTAAAAAGCCTGGTTTGAGGTATTTTAGAAATGATTTAATTGCCCCCAGGACTTATGTTTGCAGAGTTGTGTCTGGGGGTTGGTGCCCCAAACAGGTCATAACATAAACAAGTAATTCTTTAAGAAATTTAACTCATTTATAACATAATTAATCATAACTTCATAATGCTTCATAACTTTTAAATTATACTACTGGCTAGCAAATATACACAGAATAAAATCTTGGAAATTGGGAAGAAATTCATGAATTCACACTAGCCTCGCTCGCAATAGAAAATAAATTCTGTTGTAAATCATCCCTGTGTGTACTACTGTGTCTCATTTAATATTAACTATCGTTAAATTACCTGCAATCCAATCATCAACAAATTACATAAAACATGGAACCAATGCAGGAAACATTCAAGGCAGAGAGCTTCTTATCTGTTACTCCTATACACGATAATCACATTTTTCCACCTTCTCAGACCTAAGCAATGTTTATCTTATGGAAAATGCAAGAGATTAAGATACTTAGAGATCTTTATATAGACAATGGCATCTTATGGTATGCTCCATATTTAACTGTCCATCTGCTTACTTTCTTTCTTATTTGCAAATTAGAATTTTTCATTAACAAATGTTCCACTCTCGCACCAATATCAATCCCAGAGGCCATACTGGTTAATCTTGATGAAGATTCAGACAACATTTTATCAATATATAAAAACTAGGGGGTTCTTTTAAAAAGTGCCCACCCTCTTAGAAGTTTTCACATTTGTTGTTGTACAATGCATTTTTCTTAATAATGATTTTATTAAGTAACAACTTCACACTCTACTGTGTATGTATTTCCTATTCAACTCCATTAATTATATTTTATATGCATCGTAATTTGACAAATATGTTTTTGACGCTGCATGTCGATCATTTCAAAGCTTGTACAGCAGTTGTCCTCGCTTTGCTCGCTTACCCCCCCCCCCCCACAAGCCAACCAACCACCCCCTCCGCCCCCATATGGGGCGTGCTAAGTGCCTGCCATTTCACGTCTCTGCCGGTCACATTGTGCACGGAGGGGTGGGGGTCGGTCTGAACGCACGCTCAGGAGATGCGGATGGATCAGCTACTGTTGTTCTGCTCCTGCTGGCGAACTCCGTGATCTGCATGTCATGCTGCACATCGATCATTTAAAAGCTTGTACAGCTTGCAGGACGTTAAAGTGTCTCTTGTGGGACGTCCGGCTGATTATTACTTTCCTTATTTTCTGAATTTGTACATAGATTATTATTGTTCTCTTGTGCATCTTTTTTACCTTCTTTTCTCTTCAACGCTTTCGTGTCACTTTTTCTTCTTCACTTAGTCGTTCACGTGCTATCTAGAAGTATAACATTTTTAAGAGCTGGGAGCACATGAAGTGTGTCTGCCAAAAGCATTCCAACAACTGCGAAGTTAGATGAACTTGTTTTAAATTATTTGCAAGTAGGGTGTGACATGCAAAAGTCACTGTCTCATGGGTCTTGCTTCCTAAGGTTGTAATGTCTAGACTCGTGTGACGTCAAAATGTCTCTCCGAGATGATCATGTCTCGACCCAAGATTTTTTTATATAATATATTGTCACACACGTGCGCATGGGAGGCAGCTAAAGGGCTTGAGGAAGGGCAATCCTGAATCAGACCGGGATGTGGCAGAGTGCACTGACTCTTTTTCTCCTTTTCCTGCAGACCATTCACGGGAGATTCCACCTGGCCCTGTTGACGTCACTTCTGGGTCCGAGCCTATGGAAGAAGACCTTGTCGGCTCCGGCCCCTTTGATGTCACGTCCAGGCTCGAGCCTGTGGCTGAAGACCTTTATGAGCCCAACCCCTTTGACCTCACTTCCTGTCACTCCTTTTAAAAACCTCCACCTTTTCCCTATTCCC
Organism: Polypterus bichir lapradei; assembly: GCA_026402145.1. Lineage (NCBI taxonomy): Eukaryota > Metazoa > Chordata > Cladistia > Polypteriformes > Polypteridae > Polypterus > Polypterus bichir. The sequence goes on from JANRMT010062829.1 coordinate 28,936,819, forward strand.
TCAGTTCTGTGTTGGACTCTGATTTGTGCACACCAGTGCTATCTTTTGTTTGCAATCTTCCAGCCAGGAAACCAGTTATACGGGTGGCTGCCCCAAACTCTGCTATGACTTATGATCAAGTTTGTGACTATATATATATGTATATATATATATATATATATATATATATATACAGTGGAACCTCGGTTCACGAATGTCTCGGTTCACGTACAACTCGGTTCACGACCAAAAAGTTCGCCAAACTTTTGCCTCGGTTCACAACCACACACTCGGTATACGAACAAGCCAGTTTCCCTTTCGGTTTGTACAAGTTCAGTCTCTCCCTGTCATTTCCTGTGCAGTAAGCGAGCTAGTGAGAGAGAGAGAGAGAGAGAGAAATAGAGCTAGCCAAATGCCTGCTGGGGAGGGGGAGGGGGAGATTGCTGCACGTGTTTGCCTGCCTATCTGCCTGCCTGCCTGCCTGTGCCGGGGGGTGGAGTTGGGGG
>JANRMT010062829.1:28937703-28960218 GCA_026402145.1 Polypterus bichir lapradei
GGGGGGGGGGGCTGACAGTGGGGGGGTGTGCTACAGAGAGAGAGAGACAGAGCGCGAGCGAGCCTGCTCGTGTAGCTGAGCAGGGATCCTGGGTGTTTTGTGTCAGTGTTATTCAATGTTTTTACATTAGTTTACTATTACACTGTGCATTCTATGGTGTAATTAACTATACAGTATTTGTGCTTAATCTTTACATATATTTACATATTTACATACAGTTCGTACGGTCTGGAACGGATTAATTGTATTTACATACAATCCTATGGGGGAAATTGCTTCGGTTCACGACCAACTCGGTTTACGACCAGAGTTTTGGAACGAATTATGGTCGTGAACTGAGGTTCCACTGTATATACACACACATACACAGTGTGAGCCAAAAAGAAGTACCACATTTGAAACGTTTATTCTACAAACATGCTGCAAGATTAAAATAAATTTCATTATGACACATACAAAATGTATTTTTTTCACTGTGTTTGTAAAAATGATGTGTTCTAGGTGGTGGCCATCATTAGCGACACACTCTTCAGGGCGATTACTGAACGCTCACATGACTCATTCAGCCATTTCAAAGGGAATAGCGTCGATTTCATGGTGAATAGCATTCTTGAGGGTTTCAAGGTTTTGAGGTTGGTGTGTGTATACCTTTGAGTCGAGATAGCTCTACAAGAGGAAATTGCAGGGAGTGAGATCAGGTGAACATGAAGGCCACCTGACATCAGCACGCAGGGAGATCAACTTCCCCGGAAACATCTCCCACAAAACTTGCATGGATCTCCGTGCTGTATGAGCTATCACTCCATCCTGTTGAAACCAAGCATCCACCACATCAATTTCTTCCAGATGGGGCCGCAAAAAGTTCTCTAACATTTCAATGTAATGTTCTGAAGTGACGGTGAGTGTTGCTCCCTGCTCGTTAAAAAAGTGAAGTGCCTGCAATGCCCAATTTTGCAATGGCACACCAAACTTTAACATGCACACTGTGCAGGAGTCTTTGATGAAGTTCATGAGTATTGGTTTCAGCCTAATAGAGAAGGTTTTGTTTATTAGAGAAATGTGCCTTGTCACTGCACATGATGATGGCATTTTGATGAACGGTTTGCTGAATATTCACACACAACTCTCTCTCTCTATATATAGTAAGAAAGCACAAAGACATTCATAAAGGTTCTGGGGCACCCGTAGGCATAACCCATATATTCTGAACAGCGCAAAAGGTGCAAAGAAAACCTGTGTTAATGCTGTGAGACTAGTTCCGGTGAATCTGTTGAGTATGCCCTATGGTGGCGCTGGTTCCGGTTATGATAGTTTCTGGGAGGGAGAGGTGGATGCAGGTGGGTTGACCCCGGAGGTGACATCATCGATGTCAATATGTCAATCTTCCTTTCTGTACACGGGAAAGAAAAAGAGATATCATTATTGCTTAGTGCCCTCGGGTGACCTGGGGTAATATTGTGATTATCTAAGCCCATAAGCTGTTTCCCAAGTGCACGCGTGTGACAATTTTATATATATTGTGGCAGATGGCAGGGGATCCTGTACAAGCTGGGATGTCTGGAAGGACCAGGAGAGGGAAAATACCTTCCCTGGGCCACAAGAAGGCAGCCGCCCTGGTCTTCATTGGGGAGACGGCATTTGAGCTTAAAAGCTCAACCCTGTTGGGGTCTGTGGCCACTGCCGGGGGCGCCCGGATGATTACAGAGCCTTGGACTGCAGCACTTCCGCCACACCAGGAACTGCTGCAGGAACTGGAACTAAATACACCCGGAGTGCTTCCGGGTGCCCGTGCAGGACTTCTACCACACCAGGAAGTGCTGCTGGAAGATCATCACGGAGCACCTGGAGCACATCTGGGGCATTATTAAAGGGGCCGCCTCACTCCATTAGATGAGTTGGAGTCGGGAGGAAGAGGACGGAACTTGCGAGGAGAGGAGTAGAGGCAGCAGAAGAATTGAGAGAGAATTAAGAGAAGGGACTGTGAACAATTTGTGGCTGTTTAGTGCATTGTGTGGTGTTGTAAAGACATAAAGTTAATTAGACGTGTGTGTTTTTGAACATCTGTGGTCTGTCTTTGCTCAAGGGCTGACCTACCACAATTTATATAGTGACCACCAGGGAGTGCACAGCTCCCCAACCACCTGAAACAACAGACACAGGCACAAAACAAGACTTTTATTTAGCAGCTCCTTGTGGGAAACATTCCAAATAGTTATTTCCCAACTGTCCAAGCACAACACAGCAATGAGAACTGCACACAGTATTTTGTCTTTCTTCTCTCTTTGTGTGTGTCTCTCTCTCTCTTTCCTTCCACCTCCACTCCTCCTGGCAAGTTTCATTCCACTTCCTCCCGACTCTGGCTCTCTGACTGGAGTGAGGTGGCTCCTTTTATAGAACACCCAGGAGTGAGCCAGGTGTCCCATGATCTCCTTCTGGGCGTACTTCCGGGTGTGGTGGCAGCCCTGCAGAGAACGACTCAGCTGTTCCCCATGCGCCCCCTGACAGAGGCCATTGGCCCCAGCAGGGTTGAGTTTCCATGCTCCAAACCCATGTCAACATAACAAGACAGAGGGACTGTCCTCTGTCATCGCAGCTGGGTAACAGCTCCAGCCGTCCTTATTTATATATTATACTAGCTATCCCCCATGGCTTCGCCCGCCCAGCTCTCTACTCCTGACGTCACTTTTTCCCCTCCCCTTGGCCTGCAGCCTCTGTTTCGGATTAGTATGAATATATCACTCCTGCAAGTGAATTGTGATTCTTAGTGCAATGAGAGAAGTCGCAAAATCAACTGGAATGTTCAAGAAAATTATAGGAAAAAAAGATCTAAATCTGTTAGGTAGTCCTCTCGTTAGCTAACTAAGTGGAGTTAAGGTTACGCCCCGAGGCAGATGTGTGAGTGAGGAGGGCCCCGTCCCCTCCCCGCAGCCCGATGAGTCTTTCTTGGATTCGTGCTAATAAATCGGTACCGCAAGCGAACTATGATACTTACCGTGATGAGAAAGTCACAAAATCAACAGAATGTTGAAGCAAATTATAGAAAAAAAACTCAATCTAAATCCGTTAACTAGTTCTCTCGTGAAAAGTGGACATACAAATGGGTCTGAAAAACTATAATAAATTTTGCGCTTGGACCACAAAATTTTTAAAACCGTTTCATAGTGAAGCACCTATGGACCAAGGGTAACCTACATTTCAAATTTCAAGTCCCATGTCCTCATGGTTCGGGAGATTTTGTGATGAGTGAGTCAGTGGTATTTGGCTTTTATATATATAGATATAAACCACAGAGGATCTCTAAAATATCATTTACAATTAAAATTATAAACTATGTAAATAAGTTGAGCTGGTGTCTGTTTGTATGTACTGTATGTATTCGTGTTTGTTCCAGAATTGCACAAAAACAAATGCACAGATTTTTATGAAAGCTGGGAGGAGTTCAGTAGCTCAATTTAGATACAATCTACTCGTGTACTGTATGTCATGGTTAGCACATTTGCTTTGAAAACAGTCAGGCCAGGTTTGATCTATGCCTTTCACGCTTACTCTTTCGTTTAATGAAGGATTTCCCTTAGTATTTTAACATGGCCCCATGCCGCCCTTATTTGGAGGTGGGAGGGAGTGGGAGGAGCTAAGACTCATTTTGTCAAAGGAGTTATTTATTTACTTATATGCTCATTCATTTATTTATTTTCGATGTTTGGAGTGGAAAGTGTAATCTCTTCCTGTTACATCAGCATTGCAGTCTCCCTAGTGCTTTTTCAGTGTGTTACTTTAAGCTGTACTCTGCTAACTCCTTATAGCAGTTGTAATTTCACATTTCATAATGAATGATCATAGTTAAAAAAACTCTCAAAAAGTCTTAATGGCCAGTTTCATAAATGCATGATTAAAGTTGTATTGCATGCATATTTTTTCAAGCAGCCTTAGATAAAGGCTTTTGCTAAATAAAGAACAATAAATGAGGGGTGAAGGGGACAGCATGACTGCCTCATGAACTGGGCAGCCTGGGTTCAAAGCCTATGCCTGGACAGAGTCTGTGTGGAGTTTGCAATTTCTTCAAATATTAGTGTGGGGTTTCCTAATTTTTCACATTCCCAAAAATGTGCAGGACAGGTTAAATGATAATTTAATTGTCTCTGTGTGGGTATTTTCATAAATAAGCCTCTGCAATGTACAGGTGCCCTTGCACAGTGTTTTTCCTTGCTTTGAACCCAGTACTACTGGGTTTCTGTCCCCCTGAAATCCTAAATTTGATTAGGGAGGTTTAAGTTTGTATAAGTATGTAATAACATCAGTAGAGACTCTAGTATTGATAGAAACATGATGATATCTTGTAGCCAAAGTTGTTGCCATTCTCTTGTGCTGCATTATATCATGTTGTTACTAACAGTATTAGAGTTCTCTGCTAATTTTATTACATTAGTCCTTTACAGCACCTTCATATGATTAAGGCCAGTCTTAACAGGATGTTGTGAAGGAGGAGCTCTTACCTAGTGGAGTAGTTAGTGCTGCAGCTTTAGATTCCTGGATTCAAATTCTAGGCCCACCCATTTATGTGGATTTCTCACACTCTCTCTGTGTTTAGGTGGGTTTCAACAGACCTCCTTCCACCCACCAATAAACATACACATAAAAACATTTCAAAGATACGTAGCTACGACTGATTGTCAACATTAAATTTGATGCCAAACCAATAGGATTGTGGCTGTGTGCAGTATTTCTTGGCTTGTTCTCACATGGGTTGACATACAAGTGGTTTCACAAAAATCAGCTTGCAATGCACTAATGTCTTCCATAGAAGAAATCTAGTACGAGGTTTTAATTAAAACTGGTGGATATCGGTTTACGTTGCATATAAAAATCATTGACCTTTTACTATTATGTACCGAATCACGGTGGATTTAATTTGGCCTTTTTGACTCTGATTAACAAAATAAGACCCTTTAATGGTAAAATGAAAACAGATTTCTAAAAAGTGGTCTAAATTTATTACAAGTAAAAACATAAAATGATTAATCAGTTAGGTATTCATCATATGACACACTTAGATCATCACTGATTGGTTTTAAAAGTCACATAATGATTTCAATAGAGATTAATCATCTGTACTCAAAGGGCTTCAACTGATTGCAGTATATACTGTATGTACCAATATCTGGGAGGTCTAACTTGCGGTGAGTCAGTATTTTTGCCTAACCTACAAAATGAAGACAAAAAGAATATGTGAAGCAACTCAGTGAAAAGGACATTGAAAAGCACAAGTTCGGGGATATAGACAGAAAATATCCAAGTCACTGAAGTTAAATCAATAATTTAAGAAATGGAAAGAGCACGGCACAGTTGTAAATCTGCCTAGAGCAGACTGTCAGGAAGGAGAGTAGTGATGGAGGCCACAGAGAGACTTATGATAACTCTCAAGGAGTTACAAGCTACAGTGGATAAGAATGAAGAGATTATACATACAACAATATGACATCTCACAACAACTTTGTCAGAAGGCACGCGAGAAACTCTGATGTCAGCTGAAAGAAGGGTCAATGATGTGAAGACACATCAGACTAAATACCAATTTTTGGCATAAGCGAAACATCAAACTTTATCAAAAACACACCATCCCCACCGTGAAGCATGTTGGTGGCAAAATCATGCTGTGCAACCACAACAACAGTAACAGCAATTTATTTCTTGTATAGCTTAAATTAACACATGGAATACCTTTATGGGCTTTAATAGGCCTTGCTGTTTGATTTCCCCCGCCCTGACTTTCTAAGAAGACAAGAGAAAACTCCCATTAAAACCTTGTTGAAAAAAAAAATGAAAGAAGTCTTGGGAAGGGCAATTCAGAAAGATACCCTCTTCCAGGTCAACAATGGGTGTCAAACAATGAAGTAAGTACAATACACAAAATAGAATAAAAGTAATCCTCTTCAAAGAATCTGTCATTGCCGCCTCAGAAATACAATACAATAGGGATGTAGGGATGGTCTAGGAATGCGTCACACAGCAGGCCCTAGAAAGTTTTTGAGGATACGAGGTTAAATGAATGCAGAATGAGTAACCCTAGAGGCAAACCTGATGGAATATGCAAAAAACCTAAACCCTGGTAAAAGATTATTTTCTAACAAGACAATGACCCCCAAGTATAAAGCCAAAGTTACAGAGGAATGGCTTAAAAACAACAGGAATGAACTGGAGTGGCTGAGTCAGAGTCCAGATCTCTATACAATATTTTATGGCTGGACTTGAAAAAGACTTCACTAATGATCTCCAAGCAACTTGACAGAGCTCATATCCTCTGGTGAAGGAAAGTCCATTATGCTGTTAAATTTAAGCACAGTATTTGGCTCCATTGACCATTCTATTTTATTATATAGTTGGAAAAATAACATTGAGCCCAGAGGCACTGTTCTTGACTGGTTTAGTTTATATTTAAGAAACGCGACCCTGTAGTTAGGATATAGTGGGTTGGATAATGGATGTATGGATGGGTGGATAATGGATGGATGGATGGATTTCAGTAGGTACAGAAATGTACTGATAGTCATTATACTCAGAAGTTAAATATGGTGTCCCAGGGGACTCATTACTTGGGTCTTTGGTGTTTTCACATTACATTCTTCCATTTGAAACTATCATTATATAACATCAAATTAATTTTCACTTATATGTGATGACACCCAGCAATATTCTTAATTGTATCTGTGGCAATTCTAAATTGCCCCTAGTGTGTGTGTGTGTGTGTGTGTGTGCGCCCTGCCCGAGGTTTGTTTTCTGCCTTGCGCCCTGTGTTGGCAGGGATTAACTCCAGCAGACCCCCGTGACCCTGTAGTTAGGATATAGTGGGTTGGATAATGGATTGATGGAGTTAAAAGAGTGAATGGATGACAAATACTTATTTCTGAATACAGAAAAAGAGAAACATTATTTATTGGGGGCAGTTGTGGGTATCCAGCTACAGGTTTTTTTGGAGAACAACAATATTCTTGATAAGTTTCAGTCGCGATTCAGAACATTTCACGCCACAGAATCAGCACTGCTAAGAGTGACGAACAATCTACTGCTGGCAGGTGAATCGGGGAATTGCTCAGCGCTAATTTTACTGGATTTGAGCTCTGGGTTTGACATGGTTGATCATGACATTCTGATTATCCACTTTGAGCCATGAGTGTTGGGTTGGTATTCAGGGTACTGCTCTTAAGTGGTTTGCGGATTACCTCAAAGGTAGGATGTTTTCTGTATATGTTGGTAGTCTCCTACTGCTTTTGTCATCTGTGGGATACCCCAGGGTTCTGCTTTAGGTCCGGTCCTCTTCTTTTTATATATGTTACCATTCTGCTCTATACTAAACAAGTATACCATCCCTTATGATTGTTACACTGATGATACCCAAATTTACGTCCAATTGCAATCGGGTGAATTAGAGTCGGTGACAAAGCTTTTTAACTGCTTAGATGATATAAAACACTGGATGGCACTAAACTTCCTGCAGTTAAATGAGTCAAAAACTGAAGTCATTCTGTTTGGTCAACCCACTGTTACCCGAAACATCGGGTCCACTTACCCGGTACTTGAAGTGGTAAAAATCTTGGGGTGATCTTGAATTCAGGTTTTAAATTTGACAAACAGATCAATGTTGTGGTAAAGAGTCATTTTTTTTTTTTTACCTTAGGGCGATTAATAAAGTCAAGCCATTTTTGTCATTTATTGACCTACAAAAGTTCATTCATGTTTTTGTTGTGTCTCGTTTGGATTATTGTAATGCCCTGTATGTTTGGGTATCCTGTACGACACTGTCTCACCTGCAAATGGTGCAGAATGCTGCTGCTAGAGTTTTGACCAGCAGCAAAATGACAGATTACATCGCTCCGGTGTTGGCCTCTCTTTGTTGGCTCCCTGTTAGTTACAAGGTGAATTTTAAGATTTTAGTGTTCGTTTATAAAACCCTGCATGGGTCAGATCCACTGAACTTAGCTGATCTTCTTGTTCCACGTTCATCAGCCAGGCAGCGGAGGTCTTCTTATCAGCTATTGTTTACTGTCCCACACACACGGTTGAAGTTGAGGGGCAATTGTGCCTTTGTGGTGGCTGGTCCTAAATTGTGGAACGGTTTGCCTCTTGTAGTAAGGTCGACTCCCACACTTCAAAGTTTTAAGTTTCTGCTAAAGAAGCAGTTTTATTTGCTTGCTTTTTAGCTTTGAGTTTGAGTGTTTAAATCTTTCTATTTATATTGTTTATACTGTTCATTTTATGTATGGATTTCATTTTACATTATTTTATATAAGCTATTTATATTTGTGTGTTCATGTTGTATAATGTTTTCTTATTTATTTATTTTTTTTAATAATTCCTTATCTGGCTTTTATTTCTTACTGTTACCTTTAATTCTATGTAAAGCACTTTGGTCAAGTTTTAGTTGTTTAAATGTGCAATATAAATAAATGAAACTAACAAAACTAAAACTAACATGATGCAGGCCACACTTTTTAACTCAGTTGGAATCAACTTTAGTTTTAATGAATCAGCACACAATTTAGGTGTTATATTTGAAAGTACAGTATTGTTTAAAGCACACATTTCAAAAATATCCAAAATATGTATTTTTATTTTAAAAATGTTGGAGAATTTAGACGTTTTCTAAGTATGCAGGATGTTAAGAAATTAAGTTATGCATTTATTTATGGTTGGACTGACTACTGCAATGTTACTCGCTGGTTGTTCAAATTGTTCCTGATGCAAATTTCAGTTAATTCAAAATGCTGCTGCAAGAATTATATCATCAACCAGAATGTACAAACACATAACTCGATTTTTTAATCCTTACACTTGCTCCCAGTTAAGCTTACGGCTAATTTCAACATCCTCCTTTTAACATATAAAGCCTTAAATGGCCAAGGCCCTGTTCACCTATCTTAATTTTTCATTACTTTCAAACCAGAGTGCTTATTTAGACCTCAGGTTGCTGGCCTTCTCCAAGGATTAATAAAATCAGAGGGGGTGGCTGAACTTCTAAGCCATCGCCCAATTAATGCCTAAAGCTGTTGTGCCTCTTACAACCTCTGTCCATACTTGTTATAGATTAGCATCTCGCAAATGATAAAAACGTTTCTGCTGATTCTGCTAAATGTATAAGGCTATTTTGCATGGATCAGCTAGGTAGGAAGGTAGGAAGTTACCTTACCTGTGCTTCAGATTAGACATGTAGTGTCTGAGAGAATCCATTGCATCATCACAATGAAAACTTCAACAACTACTGCACTTGTAGATCTCGGTCATCAGTATCCATTTTTCCTAAATGTGTGTACAATACAAACTTTAAAGGAAAGGCTTTACTGACACCTTCAGTTAAGTTAGTGACTTATACATGTTCTCCACTCCCTGTGCTTGGTTGCTTACCTATTACTGTGTCCAAAGATGAAGCTCCATGCTCTGCATCAGTCTTCATAATAGAGTCTGGAACTGGTTTGCTAGACATGTAGTTAATAAATGTTCTACATTTGTTCTTTAATGCCAGTACTGCCTTACCATGTGCTACCACAAATTATATTCCTGTTATGTACCTTTCTACAGCTCCATCACCTTCTGTTACTTCTGGGTTGCGCAAAAGACTTCATACACAAAAGTTAAAATATTAGACTGTGCCACTCCAGTATAGTTAAAAACTATGTTGTTTGCCCCTGTCAGTTCGACGTGATGTCAGTACAGATTTAAATCACCTTCTTCAAGTTGGGATTATTGAAAGAGTTGATGCCTCTCCCTGGATCTTGCCTACTGTGGTTGTCCAAAAATGGTATCCGTATGTGCGTTAACTTGTGACAGGACTAATAAAGCTTCATTACAGACAGATGTACTCTTCCTTACACTGATGAAATTCTGTCATTGCTAAGAGGAACAACAGTGTTCTCCACAATTTATTTAGAAAGTGTATACTTTCAACTCTTACTTCATGAAGACAGTTGTGATCTGACTGCCTTTATTACTCATGAAAGGTTGTTCAGGTTCTGCTGAGTCCAGTAAAGGTTACCATCTGCTCTGTTTGCTTTCTAAAGATACTCGCTACAAACTTGCTGGGATTGCTAAATGTTGCTAAATACTTAGATGATATAATTTTTATGGGACAAACACAAGCTGACTATGATCATTCACTTAAGATGTTATTCTTCTTCTTTCGGCTGCTCCCGTTAGGGGTTGCCACAGCAGATCATCTTCTTCCATATTTTTCTGTCTTCTACATCTTGCTCTGTCACACCCATGACCTGCATGTCTTCTCTCACTACATCCATTCCCTTTCACTCTTGCTGATAACCATCTGTCACAAATTACTCCTGACACTTTTCTCCACCCATTCCACCCTACCTGCACTCTGTTTTTCACCTCTCACACTCCACATGACTGGGATCTTTTCCTGAATGATATCAAACACAGTTGTGTAGGGTGTGACAAGAGCTTCTACCTGCAGCTAAAGTCAATTCAGTACACATGTACTTTGTGACCATGCCCGTGTCGATCAAACAGAGGAAGCTCTGCAGTCTACTTGTGACATTATGCTGTAGGAAGACATCAGTTCATTAATATTGTTTTAGAATAAGCATGCTGGACCTGTGATTGATTCTCTTATGCTATTATTGTTCTATTATCTTCTTATATAATATACTGTCCGTTTATCTGTCCAGGATTTTAAATCACCTGTAGCTCACAAACCGTTTGAACTATTGACTTGAAATTTGGTACTTATATACTACGTGACGTCTACTATGCGCTTTTGGGGTGATGATTGACCCCCAAGGTTATTCCTTTTTTATTTTTATTTTACTTTATTGTAGAATCAACTCTCGACAGCGGCCAGCAGGGCAGCGATGCAGCACATGCATATAGGCATCGTTCTCATTCTCTACCATCTTTGATGTCACTTCCCCTACCTCTTCATATCTTAAATCATTTGTGAGGCAGATTGAAGACTTAAGTGCCAGATTAAGTGAAAAATTAAAGAAAACGTACTAAATAATTGCAACACAAACACTGAGTTAATCAGTTTTAACGCAAAAAGATGCAGATTAAAGAAGAGAAGAAGCGGGACGCTAGGGTGGAGAAAAGAAGAGCTGCTCAGAAAACAGCAAATGCATCAACCTCTGATGCTAAACGTACAGAGAACGTAAACTAGGAATGCTCAAGTCAAGTGTATTCTGCGTCGTTACTGGTATTAAAATGTTACAGTAGATTTTTTTTACTTTTGTTTGTGTCTCGTCTTTTCTTCTTCTTTTTCTCTTTCTCTTGGGTGGGGGTTAAATCTTATTTTGTTTTTTTTGTTTGTATTTCTTTTTTCTTTTGTTTTCTCTTTATTGATTTTTAAGTAAATGGTTATATGTTATATTATTTTTATTATGTGTTTGATTGAGTATGTCTATGTAATGTTCAGCTTTTCAAAAAAAAGTAAAATAAAAAATTATTAAAAAAAGATAGGTTGGTGTCAAATTGAGTTTACTGTTTGGTTATCGTGGTTAAAAACAAACCAAAAATCAAGATTTGTAAAAATATCTGATGCTTTATTTACACAAGCCACAATAATTGGAGAGGATAATTAACACTGACATTTCTGTTTTGGAAGGTCTTGTTGACTACTTGTTTAGGTTTAAGCCTAACTGTGTGTCATTTAGTGTGATTTCTAGGCCGTTGTCCACATTTTTGGCAACTATTTATAATTAATTCTTACCTGCCTAAATGCCTACAGATATACATCCAGTATATTACAGAACCTGCACAAGAAACAAACAGATGTCATAGTCCACGCCATAGGCAGGAGGTGAGAAATAACACACAGTAATCTGTAGAGCACTGGCAGTTTTAGAGCATTTGGTACGTTGGCACTGACAGCTCTGTTTGGGTGTCAAATACAATATTACACCAAATCCTTTCAATTAGAAGCAATGAGGTGCAAAGGTTAGGTCTTTCTGCCTCTTGAGCCCAGCATCAGACAACCAGGACGTGTACAATGCTGACCTTTATACGTTTGTAATCAGAATATAAGTTTAATATATCACTGTGCTCTGTGCAAATATTTTAAATCTGCTTTTCTTTTCATCTCCCATGTACAGCTAACACATAGCCAGATTTAGCACACAGGGGCTCGTCATTTAGAACTACTAGGCAAGCATTTTAACACCAGACAAGCTAAGAACAACTGCAAATGGGCAACGTGCACTATTTCTGTGTGTCAGAGTCAGCATGACATTAGATCTTTTTTTCCTTGTTTGGAATGCCATGATTCACCTAAGTGGGGGCCTGCACATGGAGAAAGAGTTTAAAGCCTTGGAACATTGCCCGGCACACCTTTGAAGCTGATGGACAGATGGGAGATATTGTCATCCGATCCAGAAAATCCTTCCAACGCAGTGACGAAAATGGCAGACTCTACACAAGGGCTTGTCATGGCTTCCATGTTTGTTATGCCACATAAGCCGTCATTAAAGAGAGCTAAGTTATTTCTCCTATGTGATTTCTTACCTCCGTATCACTAAGGGAGGGGTATCGCCTTTTTATATTATATCTATATCATTTTTGGTTACGTAACATCCATCCATTATCCAACCCGCTATATCCAAACACTGGGTCACGGGGGTCTGCTGGAGCCAATCCCAGCCCACCACAGGGTGCACACACACACACCAGGGACAATTTAGGATCACCGATGCACCTAACCTGCATGTCTTTGGGAGGAAACCCACACAGACACAGGGAGAACATGCAAACTCCACGCAGGGAGGACCCGGGAAGCGAACCCGGGTCCCCTTACTGCGAGGTCTAAGAGGAAACCCACACAGACAGAGGGAGAACATGCAAACTCCACACAGGGAGGACCCGGGAAGCGAACCCGGGTCCCCTTACTGCAAGGCAGTAGCGCTACCACTGTGCCATCTACATGACATGCCGCAATTACAAAAGAACTTATTCAAACCAGGGAGCTAGCGCCCCCTGCTGGATTGAATGTTTGACCTGGTGTTGTCATATGCTGCACACTTTGGTTGAACATACCTAGCATTGCAGACAACAACAGAAAAAAGTCTCAAAAAGGCGGTGCACACAATAAAACAATCCTTTAATAGATACTTGAATTTTAACGACAAAGAAAGAGCTCAAGGAGGGCAAGCCAGGACAGCAAGAAACACTCACACAGTACATACTATTATTTAGCTGAGTAAGGCAACTTACAACATTTGAGATCCAGCTGATTACATTTCTTTTGGTTTTCCAGTTGGTGAAGTGACTTGCTCAGGGTCACACAGTGTCAGTAGCAGGATTTAAACCCGCAGCCTCAGGGTTTGATGTCCAAAGCCTTAACCACTATGTCAAACCAAAGTAAATTTTGCCTTAAATGCAAAAATCTAAAAACAAATGGATAGAATAATTTTAAAACCAAAAACAGTATATTTTAATTAAAGCAGGTGTCAAATCCAGGAAGTCCAGATATGAAAGCAATCAGAAACTAAAAGACAGACAACAATGCAAAAAATGCAATGCCAAAACTGATGTAACATCAGGGAAGCCCACCTCCATGGGCACCAAATACAGGAGACAGGACAGATAACAATTAATACATCTATAAAAAATAATGCTCAATTACACAATAATTAATAAACATCACAATGTTACATAAACACAATAAAGAAAACATTAAACCAAAAACAGAGTAAAAATAGAATAAACAACCTTATTGTAGATAATAACAAAAAGAAAACAGTATAATCTTAAGTGAAGGAAAACAACAACAACAACAACAACAACATTTATTTATATAGCATGTTTTCATATAAATGATGTAGCTCAAAGCTCTTTACATGATGAACAAAGAGAAAAAAGACAAAATAAATAAGAATTAAAATTAGGGAACACTAATTAACATAAAGTAAGTTTCCGATGGCCTGGGAGGACAAAAAAAAAAAACAAAACAAAACAAAAAAAAAAAAAAAAACCCCAGAATGCTGGAGAAAAAAAAAAAAAATCTGCCGGGGTTCTGAGGCCACAAGACCACCCAGCCACCCAGCCCCTTCTAGGTATTCTACCTAACATACAGTAAATGACCACACAATCAGTCCTCATTGTATTCATGGAAGAAATTGATGATGATGGTCATGTGGACTTCTGGCCTTTAATCCATCAATGTAGGGACATCATGGTGCTTTGATCAGGTGGTGGTGGTGCAGATCACCACCACAGAAAACCAGAAAAAGAACAGAAGAAAAAGTAACGGTAAGTACGGATTTTGGAGCCACCATGAATAATAATGATAAATAATTGAATATACAGAGCATCAGGATTAAACTAAGATGGAGCTATGAGAAAGCCATGTTAAAGTAATGTGTTTTCAGCAGTTTTTTAAAGTGCTCCACTGTATTGGCCTGGCGAATTCCTATTGGCAGGCTATTCCAGATATTAGGTGCATAACAGCAGAAGGCCGCCTCACCACTTTTTTTAAGTTTAGCTCTTGGAATTCTAAGTAGACACTCATTTGAGGATCTAAGGTTACAATTTGGAGTGTAAGGTGTAAGACATTCCGAAACATAAGATGGAGCGAGATTATTTAAGGCTCTGTAACATAACAATCATTTAGAAAAATTAAAACCTAGAGTCAAATCATACTGTAATAGCAGATCCTTTGGAAAAAGAACAGACTTGACTTTGCCTGGATCCTGGTGCAAGCAGAACAGTTAGAACACAATAGTAGTTCATAATTAATTGTGATAGGAGGAGGCTCTCAAGTTAGCCAACTATATCCAGAAAGGAGTAAAAATATATCCAAACAGCTCACATTTTTACACAAAATAAACATGAAAACAACACAAAAAGGAGTAAATACGAGGGGTGTTCAATTATAAACAGGAATTTCCATGCTCTGTTCTTATAAATAGTGCAAGGTGGACCTGACTTATTGGACAAACACACACATATTTAAACTTGTCGTTAGTAGTGCTCGCTGCCCTTTACCCCCTTCTTGTCAGTTGTAATCAACATGTCAGAGCAGGTGGTACACAGTAGTGTTGTGCAGTGCATTATTATTACAGTTTTGACAAATGAAGGAGTCATTCCATCTCAGATTTATTTGAGACTTAAAAATCAGTTTGGGTATGAGTGTCTCTCTCTCTCAGTCTAGAGTGTATGATTAGTGCAAGTCATTCATTCAGAGAGGGACTATCATCTCTTTGGTCCACTTAAGGAAGTTTTAGGAGGGTAGAAATTCAAGTCAAATGAGGAGGTTATTGACGCTGTGGGAGGATGGATCAACATGCAGTCAAAAGACTTCCACTCTTCTGGGATTAAGAAACTTCCTGAGCACTGGAACAAGTGTATTGCAGTGGCAGGAAACTACACAGAAAAATAGTGTGTAAGTTGTTTCATTGTATTCAATAAATAAAGAATAGCTCATAAATTCCTTTTTATATTTGAATGCCCCTTGTACAAAACAAACAAAGGTAAAACAACAAAATCTGCTAAACCTCTAAGTAAAGGCTTGAATCCCAGTCTATAAGGAGGAGTTGCTCATGGTATTACAATAAAGCACTCTCTTTCAAACATCCTTTATTTCATTCTGTCCTTACCCTGGCCTCTCTTCCTCCTGCCAACTAAGGTTTTACCTCACTCTACCCTGTGGCAGTGAGGTGGCTTTAAAGCTCCTCCTTCGGTAAAACACTTCTAGAGCCAGGACAATCATCCCAGTTTATCCAATGAGTGCAAGCTAGAAATTCTTCTTGTGGTTGCTGATGTCACTATGTGTCTGAGTTCCCTTTTGGCTTTAAAGGTTCCCAAAGTCAACGCCACACTTACACCACAAGTCAACTGCTAACACTGCCTAAGGGTTCAGAACAACAACAATAACAGCAAAAAAACATTTATTTCTAGAGCATTCAACCTCCTCCTCCTCCTAGAGCATGTATTCATAAAATGAAGGTGGTGCAGAGTGCTTTAGAAGATGTCTAAGAAAAACTTACATACCACATATATACAAGTAATAGATTAGGTACAGTCCTTATTTATATATTTGTTTTGAGGTTAGTAATGAAAAGTCCAATGTTACATTCAGATGGCCAGGGTGGACAGAAAAAAATTAAAAAACAATCTGCATGGATTCCAAGAACAAAAGACAAATTGGCCCTAACTGGGCATTCTACCTAACGCAAATGTGCTTAAGTAGTTCATGTTGTTTAAAGCTTCATTCTAGAAGATTCTAGTGTAGTGTATGTTATTGACAGTTGGACTTTTCAAGCCAGCATCTTAGGTGGCTGCACAGTACTTTGAACAGGTGGTGGTTGTACAAAACCACAGAAAAATCTAGAAAAGAAATCAGAAAAAAGTAGAAATCTCTCTTATAAAAAAAAAAAATCTTGGGAGGGAGGCGAGACGTAATGTTCTCGGAAGACACTTTGACATCCCATGAGACAAAAGGACATCTGCTGTGCAGGCTTTTAAATGATCGACACGCAACAAGAAAAGAAGAAAACGCAGTTCATAAGCAACAGCAGAAAGACAGCAGCTGATCCAAGCACATATCTTTAGCGTGTGTTCAGCACCCCCTTCACAACGTAAGCAGCGTTATACGAAAGAGATTTAACCACACCTGGGGCCGGAAATAAAGGACAAAGAGTAGATGACAAAGTAGAACGTCGTAAAGAATTAAAAAATGTTGGCGCGGTACACATGCATAGCAGGTTAGAGATAAAGAAAGTACGAAAATTCCAAAGTCTCAAAAAAAGGATAGGAAAGATCGCATTAGTGCAAACAAACGGAAATTATTACTCGGTGAAATAATGGAACAGTGAAAAAAGATCAAATATATTGTTTGGATTTAAACTTTAAGTCGGAGACTTTTAGATCGTCTAATTCGTGTTGCCAGCGAGAATTAAAAGATTCCAAAAATGTTGTTGCGGTATGAAGTCCCGTGAGATGGAGACTTTTAACATGAGATTCTTTTAAGTCACGCCCTACTTACAACTATTTTCAAATAAGACCACAGTCATCTAACCTCAGTCGTGTGAATGCTTTTGTCAGACATACTTCCTGCGCACTCAGGTATTATAAATTTTACCAGGACAATAATTTTATACGTTCAAGATGACACGTCAACGACAAAGTGAAGAAGAAAGAGTATGGACAAACATTTGAGAAAATTGTTCTATTTATTAGAGAGAAAGAAACGATATTCACTCACAGGCAGTTATAAGTTGCATTGTCATGATGTAAGTTCAAGCACGGAATCAAAATTCAATGCGATCTTGACGAAAAGTTGATTCCAAATTTTGTTTTTACAAAAGTTTTAAAGTAAAAGTGAAAATAATGTATATGTAACAATTACCATGAAAATAACACTCTCTTTAAATTGTATATATGGAAAACCAAACCCGGGGGTGGGTGAGCGAAGTGAGCAGGGAGCAGAGCCCCCTAGTTAATAATAATTTCAAATATGATGTTCCTACGCATATATAATCAATTCAAAGTAGTTTAAGTAGGGCCACAATAGCTGTAGGTTTTTGTTCCAACCCAGTTTCTTAATGAGAAGTCAATTATTGCTGAAGCACGTATTGTTCAAGTGACATTTTTTCTGCTTCATTTTAGTGTTCTTGCTTGTTAAGGTCCCTCTACCCTCAATTACTTATTTCAATTTTACATAATCTTACAGAATTTTTAAAAATAACCAGTTCTGAGTCCAAAACAATAGGCAAAAAGAAATACAATTAAAAAGGTAGAAAAACACTAAATGCAGTAATAAGGATATTAACAAAACATTACATATTGTGACCAGTAGGGGGTGCTGCAGCCTCCCAAACCTCAGACACAACCACATAGACAAAAGTCCCAGGTTCAAATAAAATGATTTATTAACACAAAGTCCTTCAAAATGGGTCTCTTTTCCTCCAGGCGAGCTTTGTCTTCCTTCCCCCAACTCCAACTTGACCAGATGTGGCAGGACGATCTATTTTATCATGGACCCAGGAGTTTGTCCGGTGCCTGGGCATAGCCCACTGGAAGCACTTTTAAGTCAATCAGAAGTCCCAGAGAATAGGGATCACATGTCCATACAGCAGCCCCAGGTGGCACCCACAGGGCATGACCAGGTTGCTTTATCAGACTCCGGTTCCCAGTATGCCTTGCTGGTATCTGTACTGGTAATGTCACCAAGGATTGCTGCCATCTATGGTATTGTGGAAATCTGTAATCTTGCCAGGTTGTCTCTCCCTGTCCTTCCATCCTACTGGCCTCCAACTTGGACGCCCGCGTATGCATGGTGACCATCAGATATATAGATTGCCTTTTGATAGAGAAGTTAACCTAAGCAACTGATGAATTGTGTTCCTGTCATACTTTGAGTGGTATATTTAAGTGATCTTCTAGTGCATCCTCTAGAAGCATTGCATAGTCCTTTAATGAATCGAGTATGCATACCTTTAATTCAGCTATTAGAGCAGGGGTTCTCAACGTCGGTCCTGGGGACCCCCTGTGGCTGCAGGTTTTTGTTCCAACCAGATTCCTAATCAGTGACAACACCTTATAGCACTGATCTCATTTAATTAGCTGGTATTTTTTTTTCTTTTATTCGACATTCAAAAAAGCATAGTAGCATGATTTTTACATTTATAAGACATTTATAAATATTTCTGCTTTTGCTCTAGATTTAAATGCTTAACTCTCTTTTGTTGATTTTGTTTTACTTCGCCCTTTCTCTGTGCATTTTTTCCCCCTTCATTGTATCTTAATAACGACAACTTAAAATGAGCAGAGCAGACACCCAGGCAAACAACACTGAATAATCAAAGGCTGCAGCTACTTTAGAGTCAGATCGACTAATTAGTAAATAATGGATTAATTAAACAATTAGAACACCTAGAAAAGTAAAATGAAAATCAAGATGAAAATACTGTTAAAAAGAAAAAAAAATACATTATTCCTATATAACTGCTTGGTACATTTTAATACATATATATATATATTTTAGCAAACTTAGTTTTCTAATTAATATAGTGTTCCTTAAACACAGAACTTGGGAAATATCAGTTCACTTAATTAGCCCAGGAATTCAATTAAAAACAGAAGCTGGTTGGAACAAAAACCTGCAGCGACAGGGGGTCCCCAGGACTGACGTTGAGAACCCCTGCATTAGAGTATGAGCTGCTTTCTAGGATTATTATTCACTTGAGCAGTTACCATTCTGAGATGTCCATGGTGGATGAGTGGCTGTGGTTTGAGCCTAAACAGTGGTGTTAACCATCCTTCCATCCATCCATCCATCCGTTTTCGTATCTGGATCTGGGCCATGGAGGCAGTAGTCTAAGCAATGATGCCCAGACTTCCATTTTCCCCACCACCTTCTCCAGCTACTCTTTGTAATCTCTCCAGTGTGTACTGTGTCTGCCCCAAGGTCTCCTACCAGTTGGACATGCCCCAAAAACCACCCCAGGAGACGTCCAGGAGGCATCCTAATCAATTGCCTGAAATACCTCAGCTGGCTTTTTTCAATGTGGAAAAGTAGCGGTTCTGTTTTGAGTTCCTCCCAAATGCCTGCATTTCTCATCCATTCTTTAAGACTGAGCCCAGAACCCGTTGAAAGGAAAGTCATTTCGGCCACTTGTATCCATAATCTAGTTTTTTTGGTCACTATCCAAAGCTCGTGACTATAGGTTAGGACAGGAATGTAGATTGACCAGTGAACTGGTCAATTGAGAGCTTCACCTTTTAGCTCAGCTCCTTCTTCACAAAGTCTGGACTGGTACAATGTTTACATAACTGGAAATGCTGCTCTGATCTGCCTGTTGGTCTCCTGCTCCATTCATCCCTCATTCGTGAACAAGACCCTGAGGTACTTAAATTCCTCCACTTAAGGTGGCAGCTCATCCCTAACCCAGAGCAGGAACTCTACCCTTTTCTGGCTGTCAACCATGGCCTCAAACTTGGAGGTGTCACTTCACACTCAACTGCATACCACCCCAGTGCGTGTCTAGGTCACAGCCACTTCAGAGAGTTGCAATAAATGTTTGATTCTGCCAAATGATAACTTTCAAATTATGCTGGGAAAAAGACTTTGTAATAAGATTTCTCAGAAGCCTTATGATATGTATGTATGTAGGCAGAAGGAAATGGCCAAATATTATAAGCATGCAGATAATGGTGTACACAGCTCATGTTGAAATGGTAGGACTGCTGGGTATGTAACTCAGGGATATGTCCATCAACAAAGTAAGAACCACAATTTGCCAATCTGAGATCCAAGTCCTTAACCCATAGCCTCAAATTATAATGTTCTAGTTTACTGCTTTGAATACTCTGGAGACTGGGTAGCTATTCTACTCCAGTGAAGATGGCAGCTTGTCATGCCACACATTAATGAGTTGTATTCCAAAATGTGATTTATTTCAAGGCTTTGAGATATCTGCACCACTTCTGAAGCTGCTGAAGGACAGAAAGACTCCTGGCAGTCAGCCATACAATTATGGAGTGATGTGAAGCAAGGGTAAGAAAAAAAGTGTTATATAGAGACAGGGACTGCACAGAGCAAATGCGAGATTCGATGTTGTCATGTATGTACAGACTTGTGAAAATATATAGTAATTAGACACTAGTCACATTTAAATTGTCATAATAGAGCAAGACATGGATTGATGTCTCCTCTTGGTTCTGGAGGCTTAAACTACAAGGTGCACACCTACCTTTAATAGTCTTTGGTTGAGGGAGCTTCACACATGTAAAAGTAATGTCTGGTGACAATCTGAGTGTCCCCAAAATTAGTGGTATGTTTGGTTGCATTTTAGAACTGGTTACATGAAGTTATGTTGTTGTTTGTGTCACTTTTGCTGGAATTCACCAGAAATACCTAGTCAGAAGAATCTATTTGATACCTAGTTCATCCTGGAATATGGTGTGCACATGTTTAGTTGCTGGCTGGATGGAGGAGGTACAACGTTAAAGTCAATGGTAAATTCATACACACACACACACCCACACACACACACGTATTTATATATATAATGTATCAAAGCCAACGGACTTCATAACTTTAGTTGTGACGAAAGCAAGAGCTGCACTCATAGGATATTGACAATTATTAAACAGTTTTACTTACAAGTTTTTTATTTAAACGTTTTATAACATGTCTCTGCAAAGACGTCTGCCCAAGTTTTAGCATATCCCTGGCAAAGGAAGTATCGCACCTTGAAGGTACTTACTCTAGCCGCCTCATAGGCATCATTCTCTTTTCTCCATCTATGATCATTTTTCATATCGTCGCTGGCACCCTTTCTAATAATAACGCGTCACCTTACAAAGGTTACTAAGCACAGAGAAGTAAGTGACTTCATCGCATTTTGATGTCAGATGCATCTACCCGCCTATGCCTCGTTGACACCACCCACCCCAAAAAAACCTGCCCCTCCCCGTGACTTTCTCAGCTAAACGTGTCCGTAATCTAAGCAAAGATTCTTTCAACCCTCCACACGCAGACGGGCTGCCAAGGCTGTGCGCACGCTGCTCACCGTCAGGACTGACTTTTAACTGGAGAAAACAAGTAATATCAAGCATTACCGTACCCGCTTTCATTGCCACAACAACTGAAAACAAAAACGCCTTTAAGAGAAGAGCAAGAACAACATCATTTTGAACAAGAAATACTAGTGTGCAGAAAGAAGATTTTATTTTGATCTGCAAAGTGTTTATGGGACTAAGATTGGTGGAATTCTGCACTGAATCACTAAAGGTAACACTGGATAGTTGAAATCGCCATCCGTTTAGAAAAATAAGTTCTGAATAGGTTTCTGGACCATGGATAACACGATAAACTAAACTTCACATTCTCATTAGACCTCAACTTTACTAATACTATACAAAACTAAGTTATATTTTGTATTTTACTGTCTAGATAAAGTAGCTGGCTTAATAATTTAAGTTGTCTATCACGAATATAGATAGTTTTAATTTAAATATGCCTGTAATCCTATAGGATTTTAATATATTTAAAGGAAGCTTTATGAAGTTTAGCTTTTTATAATTACCTTTTAGTCCTTGGTACAATTTCAGAAGTATAATTTTGTAAATAAATAAGTAACCAAGATAATAAAAGTGAAATGTACGCAAGTAGTTTTCTATTATGATAATAGCATATATTTAACTTTAATTTTCCAACAGATATGTAGCATTTTTCAGTGTATGCAGTATTTTTAAGATATTGAATTATATAAACATTTTATATATAAAATCTTAGGTAATGAGTAAAATATAAACATAAACACTTGTATTTTCTGACAATTTGTAAAATTTATATTCATCAAAATTTCTATAGTCCACACACACATATACACACAGGGTGAGTCAAATTATGTTAACATTTGAATGGCGGAAACAATTAATTCACAAAAAATACTTCATATGTGCAAGATGATTTACAGGAATGTCTCAACCTGTTCGCCATCATGTTCAACACATGTACCATATGTGGCGCATAAATTGTCCACAAAAATTGTATATAAGTATATACATAGCAGT
>JANRMT010062829.1:28960618-28977589 GCA_026402145.1 Polypterus bichir lapradei
AAAAAGGTTTCTATTAATTTCTGAGCTGTGTTTTGAATTACTGGTAATAATAAGCTCTTGTTGCATTTAAAAATGAATTGTTTTTCCTGTTCAGCTGCTGTTAAATAAATGGATATAACATTTGCAGCCTGAAGTGCGGGTATTGTGCTAAAACTATTAGTTCTAGGGTTCACATAAAACCCACACCACACTGCCACAAGAGGTGTATAGATGAATGTCCAGTGCATCAATCATTTTAAAGTATCTTATGAAATAAATGATAATAATCTGTAAATAATAGCAGTTTTTAGGTGACAGGTAGGTGTGGTGCATTTTTTTAATATGTAAAAATTAATAAAATGTGAAATAAATAATGTACATATATTAACAGTTCATTTTGGTTTCTGTATATGTTTTGTGAAATGTATGGATATAAATTATATACTTTAACTGTAAGTGTGTTGCATTAATGATGCATGCATTGCTGATCTTTATTTCATTTACAGTATTCCACATTAAAGTTAGGTTTATTGAAAACTATATTATGTAGCTTATTATTTAAAGTCTTTAATTCTATACAAATTGCACTAAAGTTCAAAAAGCAAGTCCTGAAGTTTATAGTTCATTTATGTGTCAATTTAGTGAAATCAATGAAAACTTGAGAAAAATTTACAGTTTCATCAGTTATGTTTTCCAATGTGTGATTTCAAATTAGTTTGTACATCTTAAGACTGTAAATATGTGGGTACTGTTAGCAGTTATCTATGTTATTGCCTTTCTGCGCACTGAAATTACTTCTCTTTGTGGAGTAGGAGAAGGCTGTTGTTAAATGAAATGTCACTTCATAAATAATTTAAGAACTACTTTCATTACACAACTGATTGTTTTTATTACTGTTAACTTCTGATACTGTTTTCTTAAGGTAAGGCTATGTTACATGTTTTCTTGTCTGCTTGCGTTGGCTATTGTTTGATGGAGTTTTGACATTTATCCGGAATGCACCCTTAATACTAGCAGCCATACAGAGTTAAAATAAAGCCTTTTCCCAAAACCCAAAAAATGTATTGTGTTATTTCACAATAAATCCTGTATTATTTTGCTAAAGATATTGTGTCCTGCTACTGTTATCATCGTGTGCACACGTTAGTCAAGTGACAGGTAGTAAGAGATAGGTTGAGCATATGCGTATAGTGTGCAAACAAATGACAAGAACAGGCATTATAGACATAAATTTAGTTGTTTTAATCATGTTGAAGTTTATTAAGTTTCGTACAAATGTTCTAACATTGGCAGAGTGGTAGTGCAGAGCTGTCATTCCTGCCTCACAGGGTCTGCTTAGAATTTGCATGTTCTCCATGTATATTTTGACTGTATCAGTCAGTGTGCTAACTGTGGAAGACTACCTGCTTTAGCACTGAATACCGGAAATGTATTAGTAATACATGGCAATTATAAGAAATATTTAGTCCTTACATCCTTCCCCATTTTTTCAGTGTATATATATATGTATATGTATATATCTTGTTATTTATGAAAGCGTAATGACTGTGAGTGATTGTGTGACATTTTCAACAGAAGATCCAAATTAAAAAAATGTCAGTATTATCAATTGACAATTTTTTGAAGTGAAATGTATACCCTGGAGTAAACCATGCCGGTAGGGCTGAAAGGTTGCCATGGAGAAAGATGAGTAGTGAGGTGAAGCACACAGTCAGGATTGCACAAAAATGTTTTGCTTTTGGCTTTTTTCCTTTCCTAAAATGACATGGACATACCGTTTTGCAATATGTGTGCAAAATCAAGATGTGGATCAGTACTCGAGAACACTCTATGCTTGAAAAGTGGAGATATTCAGTAAGTTAAGGCTTAAGGGTTTTTATTTTCATGTAGGACCCCAGTACATTTTACCTCCATTTTTAAGCTCAAGATCAGGCTAGATATAATTTTTTTTAATTTATAAAAAAATGCTTCACTTGAGAATATAAATTCATGTGACAAATTAATGTATGCCATGATCATGAAGAAGTAACTTTGGCTTGAAAAA
Organism: Polypterus bichir lapradei; assembly: GCA_026402145.1. Lineage (NCBI taxonomy): Eukaryota > Metazoa > Chordata > Cladistia > Polypteriformes > Polypteridae > Polypterus > Polypterus bichir. The sequence goes on from JANRMT010062829.1 coordinate 28,962,642, forward strand.
TAAAAAACATATTTTTAATGTAGTCACTTAATCCTTCCACATAACTCAGAAGTTAATATCTGATGTAATTTTTTTAAATTAAAAATTAGAATACATTGTTGCAAGAACAATCAGATTATCTAACATATAAAAACATTAAAAATGTCAGATTATAGTTTCTAAAGCATGTAAAGTGTTCTGAATACTCCTTATCACCATCCCTAAGGGAAAAAGCTGTTTAGAATTCCAGTTGGAAAGGCAACAATCATGCTAAATTCCTTCAATATTCATCTGTAAAAAACATTCATCGGCAATTACATTTTTACTCCAATTATTTACAGTCACTTATTACTTTACTTTCGTATTCATGTAAATTATGCCTTATTCTATTAGAAAAATAGAGTGGAATATACATTGTTTTATATATTTTATGGTTCACACAGTTACATTTTTAAAATAAAGTAATGAATTACTGATGAGTATACATTTATTTTCAGCTCCTCTGGTTTCCATAAAAGTATTTTCAAAATACAGAAGTAACCAGTGAAAGATACTCATATATTTTCATGTGATATGAAAACATAATATATTTACATATCATATATTTACTTTTATAAAATGAATATCTATTTAGGAAGTTGTAATTCTCTTGAATGGTGTTGCAGCAAGTAGCATTGCCACCCCAGACTGACCTACTTGACACCTATTTGATTCTGGGCTGCAGTGTCTCCTGTGTGAAATGTACATGTTCTGTGTGTGTCTGAGTGACTTTCTTCCTCAAGTCTAGAAATTAGGTATCAAGTTAAAAGATATTTTTAAATGATATGCATGCATCTTAGTGTGCCTTGTAATAAATAGGTGTTTCCTGCAAAGATGTTCCTGCATTGTGTCGATTGGTCCCCATTGGTCCCTATTACATTGTAAGGTGACTGCAAAACAGAATGCAGGAGTGGAAATGATCATATCATGTTAAAGTTAAAATATGGATAGACAGAATAACATATTAGCTTCATTTAGAATTTCATTTTAAATAGTATATGGATAAATTCCATACAATAATATTCATTCTTTATGGCAGCCTCAAAGTGTTTGTTGATTCCATTTCTCCAGCAAAATGAAATTCTTCTTTTAGCCTTTTCACTTAAAACTGCCTAGATATTTGAAAATATTACCGTTAACAGCCTATGCTATTGCTTTATGTGTGTGCTTTGTGGCAGTTTTATCACTTTATTTTGATGTTTGCTCTATAAAAGTAGTGCAGAATGTGACAGTGTAATAAAAGTATGAATTTCCAGACTTGTATATCAAGCAATTCAAATATATATTTTATAATAACTTATTACACATGCATAACTAACTAATTAAATCTGTTAATGGACTGCAGCTGGGGTAGGCTGTGGCTCGTACAACCCACCTAAAAATATGGGTCTGAAACTGGATGGATGGATTTTTAGAATATGAACATAGCAGTTTTCCTGTTTTATGTGCTGGTATAAAGCACTTCCTCACATATTGCACTATTGGACATTCATCAAAATATTAAATAACATTTTTAAAAATGGCTGCACATTGAAACACTAAAATCTTGTCTAGTTTAGTAAATATGGTAGGCTATTTGAAATTAATTCAAAACTTCCTAAAGCAACAAAAACGCTTTTGACTGGTACACATTATGATTTGATTTTATCAGGTGAAGGTGATTTTTAGTGGTGATGCTCAGGCGTTATTATGTACAGAATTATGCACATAAGCTAACTCTTGATGATCAGATTTTACTTCTGTCTTGGTAAAAGTACTGCAAATGTGCAAAAGCTAAAGTTTGTTTAAAAAGTTTTTAATACATTTTTCTATGACCAGCCTTCAGTTTTTAAATAAACTGTAAAGAGACTGACTATTTCATATAAGAATGTGTATATTGTTTACACTACGATATTCTGTAGGTATTATGGTAAAATGGCTCAAACATTTTGGGCTGAGTATGAGTTAAATCAAGTGAGATTTTTTAAATTAAATTACAATATGAATTTATAAAAGTTGAAGAAACTTAATAAAAGTTTGCGTTAGAGGGTATTGTGTAGACTGTGGAATATGAATAATCCCTAAATCCAAAAAGAAAACTAGAAGGATACAATACTTGTTTGTTAGAAAAAAAGTGAAGAATAAATGGACAAAAGGAGTGATCACAAAATAATTAAACAAAATGGAAAGTCAATTGCTGCCTCTCAAGGCCTACTGAAATAGGTCTTACACTCCTATTTAAATCTTCAATGGCTACCTACTTATCCAGCCAAGTACCAAGCCCCAGTATCACCAACAGCGTTCTTGTTCTCACAATTCTCACTTGCTTCCTTCTGCCAACCAAAACTCCAAGCTCAACTATAGACAGTAGGTGTGCCAACTTTACTTATGTTTCTGCAGCAGTGTCCTTAATTTAGGCTTTATAGAAGCACAAAGATTTTACAACAACGACACCTCACACAGAATACTTCACAAAGTGAAATTATACTTCTGACATGACTCAAGAAAAAGAAAGCACTCACAATTCAAAAGCATATTGCTTTAGGTATGAAGTAATGCTTCTACAATGACATACTTCTACTATATATAGTCCAATAATAAAAAGTACCTTATTGTTGTTTTTTATTTCATCGTCTTCTTTACTGCTACTTTCAGCGAATCAAAAGTACATCTAATAAATGTGTTTCTTGATCAGCTTGCTGTGGACCTCTCATGAAGTGACGTTACTCATTCAGCACACCACTGTATAGAAAATCACACTGGCTATCATTGAATTATGTAACATATTGTGACACTAGAGGGTGCTGTCGCTCCTCAAACCTGATAGACAAACGTCCAGGACACCAGGTAAAAGCACAAAAAGGTAATTTAATTTGTTCATTTTCTGTAATAGTGCCTCTAAGCAACCCAGCCACCATATACAGGCAAGTGATAATAGTAAACTACAATAATAATACACAATTCTCTCCTCCACACCTCCCAGCAAGCTCTGTCAACTACTTCCCAATTCAGGCTCGCTTGCTGGGTTCCCAACAGTCCTTTATATAGTCCTTCCGGGTCAAATAGAGGGCTTGAGCTTTCTTCAGCCCGGAAGTTGTTTGGGGCTTCCGTCCCCGTGACTTAGGAGTACTTCCGGGCTATATGGGAAGCAAAAATCCCCCTGTCTCTCTGCAGTGTCTCCTGGCGGCACCCACGGTACCCAGCAGGGCTGGGAAGCTGAACTCCATATCCGATGGTGCCCTGCGGGAATCTGGGGCACCGCTATGCTGCAGGGAAGTCGCCATCTAGCGTCTACTCGTTGGGCATGCTGGCTGGGTGGAGCTGCCGGCCGTCCATCACAATATAAAGGATGTCATTACACAAATTAAAGGAGCTCGCCTTCCTAAGAAAAAAAAACTGCTCTGCCTTTTGCTTTATAATATTGTTTCATGCTGGTTAACATACATTATGGAGTATTACTAGTCATACCTTTATAAACGTGACAATATATAAATGTACAATAAAAGCATAATGTGATTAGTCAAATACAGACATTCATTTTTGGAAGCTCTTGCAAATACAGTACATATTGTACATAGACATGCTGCATCATCAGCAAGGCTTGCATGAATATTTAAAAAATATTTTATTTCACTAAATTTGCAGAATTGCTTAGTGTAATTTTATATGCTTGGAAGACAATTTAGACATAGAAACCGCAAGATTTGTAAAAGACTTTTAAATGTATCTATACTTTTAAAATTTACATTCATCAAAAAGGTGTACTTGTTTAACAAGTGTGTTGCTTTCTTTTTATGCGAATGAAAACAAGTAATTAAAATAACAAATGTTTTGCTGCAGTAATGGAAAAGCTGTATTTGGTGGTTAATAATGCACTTTTCACATAAACTTTATTAGTAAGTTTTCATTATTTATGATCTTAGTTTAGTGTGCTCTACATTTATAACATAGTATGAACACTTTTTGTTTTTAAAAAGTCTGATGTTTCATCAGTGGTGTCCCCCAGCAGGTCTATCCTTGGATCAGTTCATTTTCTGATTTATATTAATGACTCTCGTGTAGTTAATAAACTGGGAAAATTTGCAGGTGACACTAAAATTGGAGGAATGACAGGCACTGGGGAGGCAACAAAAAGAACTCAAAAAGACCTGGACAAACATCAGAACCAGCTTGGAAAATGCAGTTTAGTGAAAAAGTGTAAAGTGGGAAAAAGGAATGTCAATTATTATACAAGATGGGAGACACTGCCATACAGAAAGCAACCCCCCAGAAGGATGTAGGGGTTTATGCAAAGTGCAGAAGCAATTAACAAGGCAAATAAAATGTTAGGTTATATCATAAAAACTGTTGAATACAAATGGAGGGACATTATGCTGAGACTATACAATGCACTAGTAAGAATGCATCTAGCGTACTGTGTGCAGTTCTGGTCATAATGCTGATTGAAAGACATAGACCTTGAATCTCTGCAGAGGAGAGTAACCAGGTGCATCCCAGGACTTAAGGACATGTAGAAATCTGACAGACTCAGAGAATGAAACCTCTATAGTCTTGAGCAGAGAAGACTGCACGGGGAGCTAATCCTGGGCTCCCAAACCCTCAAAGGCATTTGTAAAGTAGGTCCATCAGACGTGTTTTACAGGTGAATCACATACTAGAAATTAAGGGGAAATACATTTAAGACTGAAGCCTGATTTTGGGACTTGTGAGAATCTGGAACAAACTACCGAGACACAGACACATAATCTAGCAGAATCCTTAAGAACCTTTAAGAAGTACCTGGATGAGATATTGATACTGCTTAGATATTAGCTAAATGATAGATCTTGATGGACTGAATGATCACTTATTTGTCAAATTTATGTTCTTTATTTATTGATGTTCATTATTATATACAGTATGCTTATATTTTATATTACTGTAAAGTCAGAGCCAGTCTTTACCACATTGGGCAAACAACAGGAGCCGTTGCTGTATCAGGTGTCAGTTCAATACAAGGAACACTCTCACACACACACACACACACACACACACGCACACACTCATGATAACCAGTCTAGAATAATCCAGTTTACTTATGCTCATGTCTTTGGAATGTGGAAGGAAATCTAATGTACTGGAAAACATGAAAATTTGATGCAGAATGTAACCAGGATTCAAACCCAGTCTCTTGGAGCACTGCTAACCACCATATAAAATTTCCATTAAATTATTTTTCATTACACCATTCACATCTCTTCTGTTTCACATACCTTATCTTCTTCTTCTTTTGGCTGCTCCCGTTAGGGGTCGCCATAGCAGATCATCTTCTTCCATATCTTTCTGTCCTCTGCATCTTTCTCTGTCACACCCATCACCTGCATGTCCTCTTTCACCACATCCATAAACCTTCTCTTGGTCCTTCTTCTTTTCCTCTTGCCTGGCAGCTCTATCCTTAACATCCTTCTCCCAATATACCCAGCATCTCTCCTCTGCACATGTTCAAACCAACGCAATCTCGCCTCTCTGACTTTGTCTCCCAACTGTCCAACTTCAGTTGACCCTCTAATGTCCTCCTTTCTAATCCTGTCCATCCTCGTCACACCCAATGCAAATTTTAGCATCTTTATCTCTGCCACCTCCAGCTCTGTCTCCTGCTTTCTGGTCAGTGCCATCATCTCCAACCCATATAACATAGCTGGTCTCACTACCGTCCTGTAGACCTTCCCTTTCACTCTTGCTGATATGTACTAAAAATTGTATCCCTGCCTATTGGTACAAACTTCCAAAGAGTTTTCTTAAAACATGCAAGCATTTTAAGTTTCCTGTAGACTGGTGTCATTACCTTTGTATGTTGCAAAAGTTAAACAGAAATAAAAAGTAACTATGTCACTTAAAGTATAGAGTAAGACTAGCTTGTTTCTCTATCAGAGATGAGTAGAATGTCACTGAAGTGCAGTGTGCTCTACAATGTGCACCCAGAAATGACCCATGCAAATGGTCCCAAAGTCTGAAGAAGATTAATATGTGTATTAAATTTCATTTGGTAATAAATGTTTGCAGCAGCAAGAGTAAGGCTTAAATCACACTTGAATGAATGAACCTATCGGTGTGTCTTTAGAAAACACAAAGAGAGAATGTGAAACATCCATACAGTGTATAACCTTTCAGGGACGAGGTTCAGCAGAAATACTACTTGCCTCCTCTCTGTTGCATTAAGACAGGGCAGCCAATGTGATTTAGTGGAGAAAGCTTTGGACTTAAAACCTTGAGGTTGTGAGCAGGGTGCACATCCTGCTACTGACAGCACGGGGCCATGAAGAAGTCACTTCAGCTGCTTGTGCCTCAATTGCAAAAACTAAAGAAATGTAACTTAATTGTACCACTTAGAGGTTGTAAGTCACCTTGGATAAAGATGTCAGATAATTAATAATGATATGGAAAATGGTTAAATGCAGATTATCAAACAAAGGCTTTCTGAAAATATTAACTCTTTTAAGAAATCAAGACTTTTACTGTGTTGATAGTGATGAGACCATTGTGTAGAAAACATATTTCAAGTTCTTTTTTATTGCACTGTCATAAATAACATAATAATCTTTCCACTGAGTATATTTGGCATTTGGTTTTACTTCAATAAGACTAAGACTACTTAATAGATTTTTAATAAGGCATGTGTGACTTGCAAAGTAAAATACTTTAGTAGTTCAGTATATGAGCTCCCTGGGGCCCCTATTTATTTATTATTAATACTGTATATGCACTAATTTCATTTTTCGTTGCATATATGCATTTTGATAGTTTGGATTTCTGTGAAAGTCAGCACTGTGATATACAAAAGTGGCTTTTTAAGACTAGGAAACAAAATTTCATTCCTAGACAAGGTTCTGATATTTTGATATTTTGAAGTTTGCACATAGGTGAAGTATCTACATGGCTTTTCTCCTAGCACATTGGTTTTCTCTCTAACCTAAAAAGATGACTGACTGGTCTAAATTAGCCAGGTTTGTTTGCACTCAAAGTGCAGATTAACTCATGAGTGTGCCATAGGATCATAGTTGCCAAATCGGGTGATTTCATTAACCTTTCAGCTATTATTCTTAAAACTGGGGCATATTTTGTAAAGACAAAAAACATGTCTGAATTTTCACTGTGCTTTAGCCTGGCTGTTTTCTTTCCAACCCATGACAGTCAAAGTTCCACAACCACCTTCATTTAAAGTTTAAAACCTGTCAATTTCGCAGCTTGTTACAGTTCATTCAAACAGTGACCTTGTAGTCACAACTACAGTACTGCTTCCCAATTATTGATAAAATTGGGCATTGTATTAGGTATTAGCCAACACAACTGACAAAACAGTATGCCTGAAAACAAATTCAAAAATGGTTGTCCAAAATAGGATAACTCCTGTACAGAACAGTTTTGTGGCAACTCAAAATCTAAAAATATTTTTAAATGTATTAGTGAAGATAATCCCAATCTAAAACAGTGGTTCTTAAATTAAATCTGAAGTTTAAAGGCTGTAGCATAGTTGATAAGTAATCCTTGTTGTTGTTTAAATACCACATTTACATTAACATTATAATAAAATATGAAACTATGGCCTCATATTTTTTAAAAGGTTGTGTTCCCATATTAACAAAATGCGTTGTATTTCACCATGATATATCATAATTGTGTTGGGTTTAGTGGTGTCATACACTTCTCTTAAAAACAGAAAGTTAAGAGTTATTTTAACACTAAAGATGAAAGAAAGAAGGTAATAGACACCACGTTTCAGTGGCACACCTGATGAAGGCTATATAATTGAAATGTGTTGCCTCTTAGCTTCATTTTTCTTCAGCATGGAAATAACATTTAACTTTTTTTTCTATTTTAGGTACATGCTGTCACAAACCTTCTCTAACTTTGTTATGTTGTTCCACCTGAAAGAAAAAAATGGAATAGATAAAACTAAATGTACTCTTTGATATTTTTGTTCCTATTATTCAATATACTGTATTCATTTAAAAAAATCAATTTAAAGGCTTTGCTCTGTAGGTTGTTCCCTCTGGCAGATTTCAGGCATTTGGGAAAATTACACTGGAATGTTGACTATATAGCCCCACCCACTAATGTTTATGTTAATTACACATTCGCCAATTATAGGAGTGACGTTTAGGGATTTTTGCAATTTGGGAGTGGTGTAGTGTATTGGGGTGGCAGTTTTCTTACTTGAAATGGACTAATCAATATTGGGTCAGATTTAGTAGGATTACGGTAGATTTTTGTTGTGATTGGACTGTATGGTACTTGTTTATACTGGCATCCATGCATTTGATTAACATCTACTCTAAAATGGACTCACAGAAGAAGGACTACAAAGACTGATAAACAAGGCAATTCCACATGCATAATCCATATACTGTATATAAAAGGGAATGTGGGTACATATGTATGCTCCAACATGACTTCCAAAAAGGCTGGAGCAATTATCATGAAACTTGGTACACATTGTTCTCATTGGTCGACTAAAAATACTGTACTTAATACTGTACTGTACTGTACTGTAAAAATACTGAAATCAACCGTAACCCACCCCCTTCTGGGGAGGGTGGGGGTGATCTTGCGGTCTTCTATGCATGTTATCATCCAGTTGACATTCAGAATGACCACCAGAGGGCGAACTGGAGGTGACTGCCAGCATTCTTCATGTCTGAACACCACGGCTTCCCTGTTGTTTTTGAAATTAATAGAGTTAATCGGTTCCGCACGTCAACTGGAGGATAACATACGTGCAAGACTGCAACACAACCACATTAGTGAGTCTTCATTGTTTGTTAATTTATTATATTTTTAAAGTTGTGTGTTTTTTTTAAATTATATTTTTTGCAAGCAATTAAAAAAAAAAAAACACTTTATTTTCCTCCCTGGCAACGCTGGGTATTTTAGCTAGTATACCATAAAATAGTTTTAATAATGGTTGAAAATGCATTTAATCAGAAAAAAGAATTATGCATGCTGACAGAAAGTTTAAGAACCATATAATATAGACAGGACTCAACAGTATCACCTAAGAGATGTAAAGCAGTTAAGGAATAAAGCAGTTGGTTAAAATATCTACAAATGGAGAGGCCAAGGAAAAAGTAGAGGGAAAGTGTCAGGAAAGTGTTATAACTTGGTGTCCCAAAGCATGAAAGTCCCTAAAGCATTTCCAGAAATGTCCACTATAGAGGGAAATCCTCTCAAACACCCCGGCTAGATGCAAAAAGGGCCATGTAGAATCTTTATAAAATATTATCACAAATACGTTATGTGTAATGGGAGTTGCCAGAAATTGCAAATCAAAGTGAACACGTCCCATTACCAATTCCAAATGCAAACAAGTGTGTTGCTTTCTTTTTATGCGAATGAAAACAAGTAATTAAAATAACAAATGTTTTGCTGCAGTAATGGAAAAGCTGTATTTGGTGGTTAATAATGCACTTTTCACATAAACTTTATTAGTAAGTTTTCATTATTTATGATCTTAGTTTAGTGTGCTCTACATTTATAACATAGTATGAACACTTTTGTTTTTAAAAAAGTCTGATGTTTCATCAGTGGTGTCCCCCAGCGGGTCTATCCTTGGATCAGTTCATTTTCTGATTTATATTAATGACTCTCGTGTAGTTAATAAACTGGGAAAATTTGCAGGTGACACTAAAATTGGAGGAATGACAGGCACTGGGGAGGCAACAAAAAGAACTCAAAAAGACCTGGACAAACATCAGAACCAGCTTGGAATTATGCATAATTATGCAAAGTCAAAACACAGAGTAAAATGGTCAAAATCCAGTGAATCTAAATAGCAGAAGCACAGCGAAAACACAAGTAACACCAACTCCCTAGCACATACAAAATAAACTGCCAAGGGGCAGAGGGATGTTCTTGGTGGTGATTGGCAGGTAGCCTTGCCTCTTTGGGCACCACCCACAAAACATATGGAACATAGCAGAAACAGAAATATACTTTAATGACTCAAAATTAAATTAAAAAGACATAAAATAAGACTTTGAATAAGATTATGAGAAAAAAGTAAACAACTTAAGATGGCAGTTCTCAACCTGTGGGGCGTGAAGATGTGCAAAAAAAGAAAACAAGAATCGAAAATATAAAAAATACATCTATTGAAACCAAAACAAATTAACTTAAACTACATTCTGTTACTAGAAATATATATATAGAGTTAGATAAATGTCGATAAAAGTTAAGTAGGTATAATAAAACTTGTAGCGGTGTATTGGCAGCAAAAAATATAGGAATACATTTTACTAGGGTTTCAAAAAAAACGTGATTAAAACTGTTATGAAAACTCAGGTCACAAATACTTAAAGGTTGAGAAATGCTGACTTAAGAATCTGTTTACTGCTAGCATACGGTGGATATTTTCTGTTGCCTTTTGTACTTCTATAGTCCAAGACAAGTTGGTAGGTCTTATTGAGATTAATTTAGTAGCCTTCTGTGCTACTGTGATGCACCCTGAAAACACAGTTAACTGGTGCTCAATTGCAGGCAGAAACAAAAAAACAATTAATAAGATCAATTATTTCATTATGATGTCTTCTATTGTTGTTGCTAAAGATTCTCCAATAATCGTGATTCCAAGAGGTGCAGTAGTAACGTGGGAGGGAATTACATTTCCATGAAAAAGTGGTGCACAGCATGGCGGATTCTCCTTAGAACTTGTTAATGTTTGGTGGATTGTCATTTTTTTTTGATATGGGACTCTTTTTGGACAAATTGAAGGTGGGAGTGCCATGCTAGCTAACGTAAGTGAAGAAGGCTGTTGAACCACATAACATAAATTGTCTGCTGTGCGTTGATGCTGGTAACACTGCAGCAGGACAGCCTACCCTCGCTGTGGAGTGTGGAGGATTGTGTTACTCCACCACTTAAAAGAGATACTTGCATCACCTCTGTTACAATACGTCCATTGATTACATTAAATACATTTTCCTTAATTGATTCAAATTAAAATGTAACAACATTTGGAAGAGGTTTTTCTTATTATTTTGAGCAATATTTTGGTCATTATGCATTTAGAAATGTTTTGGTTATGCTTTAAAAAATAACTTTGTAACAAATGCCCACATGTAAGCATTTTATTTTCTGTAGAAACTACTATTTGTTGTATAAGGCAATAGTTTCCAACACTAAGCTTAACTAAACTTAACATAAAATAAATTACTGTGAGTGAATGAAACTGCTTCAGAAATCAACAGAAAGCTCAATTCAGTGTAATATAATTGAATGCAACTATGGTTTTCATTATTTCTTACAGTAATATTATATTGATACTGTTTTACATTTTGTGTGATACCAGTGAAATCATCATTCGACACCTTATAAAATATATTGAAATTGATCAATTAATAAAATCTGCAAATGGTATTTTGTAGTGTAAAATACACGTGTACTTCTAATATTTATGCTATGGTGATTTTTTCATATTTGCAAATGAAAATACAATTTCCTGTACAGTAGCTCAGGAAAGACAAATATTAAATTACATCAGCAATTTCTGTGTTTAATAGAAACAGTTGTTCAAGGTGTCGCACACGGAAGACTTGCTTTCTTTCTTTCACTATTCTTGCTTCAATTAATGTTTCCGTATGCAATCATAAACAAATGATTTTTATCTCGAGGATTTGTTTTTTGTTTTTTTAGAAAACCTATCCCAGAAGGAAACTGCACTACATGTATGCATTTTTTTTCGACTTGCTTAATTCAATATAGGTTTGCATACGCACAAATACTATAATTTACTGATATTATAGGCATCTAGATCTGAAACACACACAAAGCAAAAAATGCCATTATTATTTCAACATTTAAAAATCAACTGTGTACTATACTTCAGTATTGTGTAGAGCCTTTAGTTTAATTTGAATTGAGTCCAATCTACCAGTTAATGTTTTTCAATGTTTATTATATATCTTCACCTCTATAACGTAGATCTGCACCCAAGTAGACAAAAGAAGGATTCACTACTGCACATAATGTGCATATTCTCACATGAAGTTTTACGAGAAGCCAGGAAAAATTAAACTAAAAAAAATCATTCATGCTTAAATTCCTCCAAAGCAACAACGGAAGCCTATATTTGCTTAAAATAAAATTAAAATCTCATGAGTGGTCTGTTGTTAATTCATACGGATTTGGCAGTTTATTTGAGTCAGAGAGCCTGTTTTTCCCTTCATTACCCATGTTAAGGCCTTTCAGTGGCATTTTTTTAAGGCAGGGAACAGATGAGTATTTGAAGTGAAACGTTACTTGTAACTTCTACTTGGGTTGATATTGCAGGTTGTCTGCTTCTATTTATTTTATGCCAGAATCCTTTCAGTATATTTAATTTACTGTTGAAGTCCTTGCCTCAAAACTGAAGGCTCTGTTCTTTCCAGTCCCTATTCCTAATGTTATACATTTATATATCATACTGAATCTGGCATCAATGTGTGGCATGGCAAGAAAGATATTGTAATTCTAAAGGATTCTGAACAAAGTCTTCATCAGATACAGGCTGAAACACCATGTTATGTAAAGTTGTTTTTTATTCTTTTTTGAGGAATTAATTTTCAATTATTAATGCACTTCAGTGAAGCAATTCTTTAATACGTTTAATATATCACTGCACTTCTTTAATATATCACTGCACTTCAACTTCAATTTAAACAATCTGTCAATTAATCAAATTAATCTTAATTAGCAGAATTAAGAATTTTTCCCAATTAAGAGTAACAGCTTTAGTGGGGGTGAATTTAAAACAATTTCATTTTTATGTGCTGTTTTTTCAATGTCGGGTTGAACTGATGGATAATAAGTTTGGCCAAATGGAACTTTAAAAGGACAGATCTTGTTAATGCTCAAAATGTACAGTATTTTCATGAATTATACCAGAAAGCAACATCAGGCATAATGTATTGGTGTTTCCATTGAAAAGGTTCCAAAACATCAATTAATTAATCCATAGTTTGAAGAATGAAATATTTAAAAAACAAGTAATGCTTTATTTAATGTAGCGACTTTCAAATTGAGAGTAGCACAGTGGTGTAGAGTATAGCTCTGCTGCATCATGGATGTTGCTTCCTGGGTTTGAACTCTCCAATTGTTATTTATGTAGAGTTTGAATGCCCTCCCAATGTCTGCATTTGATTACTCCAGATTTTCTTCCACATTCCCAAATATATCCACCCATCCATTATCCAAACACAGGTTCAATCCCAGCCAACACAGGGCGCAAGGCAGGAACAAATCCCAGGCAGGGCGCCAGCCCACTACAGGGCACACACACACGGGACAATTTAGGATCTCTAATGCACCTAACCTGCATGTCTATGGACTGTGGGAGGAAACCGGAGCACCCGAAGGAAACCCACGCAGACACGGGGAGAACATGCAAACTCCACGTAGGGAAGCAAACCCGGGTCTCCTAACTGCGAGGCAGCAGAACTACCCACTGCGCCACCGTGCCACCTTTCCCAAATACATGTGTGATATATATTCATTGGCAACTCCAAATTAGTCCTGTGTAACTGTGAGCTTGGCTGCATGCAGAAATGGAATGGTGCCTTGCTGAGGGCCTTCATCCCAATGCTGACTTGATATGCCCCATCAAACCCTGAATGGGATTATGTAGGTTTGATAACATTATTCTACATTATCTTTCTAAAGACAAAATAACAAAAGCTTAATAAAATGTAAAATCCATAAGACTGCCTTTTCAATTTATAGAAAGTTCTTTAAAATTCTGAATTTAGAAATCTGATGATTTTAATATTACTTGGTGCCAAGTGATGATGCAAATAGCAAGAAATCTCATCTCATAAACATTAAATTTTTTGTGAGGTATTAAATGTCCAATGAACTCAATCTAAGAATGTACCACAGTTTCAAGGCAAAATCATAGTAATAAGAAGTAGAGGTTGTGGTTTTTTGATTGTTTTGTATTTTTTATTGAACCCCAACAGAAATTAAGACTAGCGATTTTTTGCACTTTGCTTGCTATTATAGGTGTACTGGTCTAAAATGAAATTAATTAAATATTTGTTTCTTTTTTTTTTTTTTTTTTTTTGCAATTTGTATTTCCCATCTCCATAGTCATAGCTATTAAACCTTTGATTGGATTTCATTCTCACTTGTGCCTAAGTGTTTATGACTGGATGTCAGTTGGTATCACTGTTTTTTCATAGGGCATTTCAATGGCATTTTTGCATTGTTTGTGAAGTATAATATAAATATACATATATTGTGAGGATGCTAGTGGTCGCTGTTGCCCTGTTAAACCCAAAAGACAGACGCAGACACAGGTTAAAAGCACTCAGAAGTATTTTTAATTCATCTTCTTTGTAAGCAGTGCCTCCAAAGCATCCCAGCCACAATAAACAGGCAATTAATAAACACTAAACTCAGTAATACAATATTCTCAATTCTGTCCTCCACACCTCCCAGCAAGGGCTGTCCACCTCCTCCCAACTCTGGCTCACCTGCTGGGTTTCTAGCAGTCCTTTAAATAGTCCTTGTCCTTCCACGTGACTTGCCAGCACTTCCGGGTCAACTGGAGGACTTCTTCAGCCTGGGAATACTTTTGCATTTCCATCCTCATGGCTTGTCAGTATTTCTGGGCTATAAGGGAAGCACGATTCCCCCGGTCCTTTCATTGCACCCCCTGGCGACACCCACGGCACCCAACAGGGTTGGGATAACAAAGTAGAAGTCCCAGGATGCCCTGTGGGAATCCAGGGTACCACGATACTCTAGGGGAGCTGCCATTTAGCGTCCTGGGGGAGACAGTGTCCAAAAGTAGCTACCTTCCTCCATCCTTTTATTCTTGGGGCGTCCATCACTATATATATATGGAAGCGAAAGTCTGTGATACGGTTTACATATTTATACAAATCCAAGACAATATATATCAAATAAGGAGGGTAGGGTAGGTGGATTTGGATTAACGG
>JANRMT010062829.1:28994887-29038720 GCA_026402145.1 Polypterus bichir lapradei
CAGCCTTCTAAGGAAGTATACGTGCTTTAATGCATTTCATCATGAAAGTGATATCAAGTATAAATCTAAGGATTCTAATTGTTCAGAGAGCTGTAATATCAGACATTTAACGTGTTCTGTCTAGCAATCACTGCCTGCCGCTGCTATCAGTTCAAGAGGAAGCCCCAGAAGCATGTAGCAATTAACAAGTGGATCAGTTTTAAGAGGACGTTTGTGACGGTCTACTTTAATGACAAAATAAACTGTGAGATTAATGTGGAAATTTCGAGATTAAAACTGAAATTTCCACTTTAATCACAAAATAGACCTTTTCACTGTGTCCCTAATTTTTTTTTCTCTTTGGCTCAAATACACTGTTGTACATTCTGATACTGTTGTGAAGGTGCAAAGAAAAAAAAAAGACGGCACATAAAATGGTATGTGAGACCTCTAAAATGTATCGTGTCATTATGTTGGGGAACATGTGCTGCTTGAAAAGCACCATGAACTCATTTGTATGTCGGCGTTTTGCTTCACCACATAGAGCCATTCATCAAACATCAAAGCGCACACATTGATCCTGTAGGACTCTGATGTCACTTTCCAATTTGAACACACTGTGCCCCCCAATTTTTTGCTGATACTGCAACTCGCACCTTAATTTCAGAGGATGTGTAAAATGAACGCTTGGAACACTTTGTAGCCATGATGCGTGTGCGTATGAATTCTGAGCATGAAGTATAAACTGGCCCTTACAGTCCCTGAGTTGTTTTTTATTGCCCCTCCCATTCAGGGTTGAAAGATGTGTGGTTTTCATGCCAAATTGGACTACTTTTCAAAGTGTTGTGCAGGGAAAATTTTGATTTGGTGGAGTGTGGATTTTTGTGCTATTTTCAAAGGGTATGTCTGGCCCACTCAAACTACAAAGCTCCAAGAGGGACCCACCCCCTTGACGTCAATAGCAGTAAAAATGCAAGGGAAATCCAACCTGGATATCTCTAACACCAAAACTCCCCCAGTAGTGAACAGCATCATTCATTGGGATGGTCCACAATGGTATTAGGCAGGTAATAATTCATAAAACTGAGCTGTTATTATAATGTACAATGACATAACAAGCATATTAAAAGCTGAATGTGATGATGATATACAAGCTGTACTTTAGTTCCCTTTTAAGAGGGCAAATGCTGCATATTTGAAAATAAGAACTTTTTTGTTTTATTCGTCTGTTTATATCTGAGGATGTCCTAGGACACGATCCTTCATCTTATCAGGAGCATGCACAGACAATGTCTAGAGTGAATACAGGCACGTAGGGGCCATATACATTATGAGATGGATCAGCCTGTGATTTCAATTTTTGAATTTGAGTTTGGTGTGATGTTGAACCAGACCTCAATGGGCTGGTTATTTCTGTTTCCATTGACTGTAGTTACTGCATTTTGTTCTCAATGAATTACATAGTATTACTCAGTAAATACAGTATTTTCCACTTGAATATTTTGTTCACCAAGATGTGATGTGTGATTTAAGTGTTCTCTTAATTTTTTTGAACAGTATATAAATATATACTGAGAAATAATTTTAAAATTATTACTTTTAAAGGTAATCTTCAACTGTTCTGTTATGCAATGAATACATATCTGAACATTTCTATCCATTGCCATGTGTAACCATGAGATACAGAATCATCTCTGGGTCTGCTTATTGGTCAGCATTCGATGGAATGCAAATGATGCGGCACGTTGCCTGTGTTGCAATTCTTCGTTTGATAATTCTCAACTTATGGGGGGCATGTGCTTCTTTCATACAGATAGGAAGCTTGTTTTGATACAGAAACACTGTGTTCCTTTTTTTCTGGCCATTTTTACAGAATTAAACCATCTTTCATACAGCTAAAGGGTCCATTGCAAAAGAATCTCTCTTTGGCACTTCATGTTGGTCCATCAATCTACTCACTTACTTTTAGAATGATACTGCAAAACTGAAGGAATAGTGCATTGTTTTTACTTGACTAAGTAAGAAAGACAAACATCTTAACAGCTTATGACCAATAGCATATCGTATAGAAGTTAGGTAATTTAGTCTTTCAATTCCAGAGATTTTCTTTGCAAGAATATTGTTGTGGTTTGCATTGTACAAAATTATCTGTATATTCTAATAATCCTTCATCAGAGCAGTTTATGCTAAGAGTATCAAGTATTATATGACGGTACTGTATTTGTAGTCATTGTTTCTTGTCAGCCCTGTTCTTTAAGAATATTTGCATATTTTTGTTAATTAACATTTAATTAGTTTAATTAAGGTATATCAGGCCTGTATTTAACACAATACAAAAATCATACTGTACTTTGAAATTATTCTTCACTGTAAAAAATAAGTCCATCCATCCATCCATTATCCAACCTGCCATATCCTAACTACAGGGTCACGGGGGTCTGCTGGAGCCAATCCCAGCCAACAGAGGGCGCAATGCAGGAAACAAACCCCGGTCAGGGCGCGCTCACACACACACCAAGCACACACCAGGGACAATTTAGAATCGGCAATGCACCGAACCTGCACGTCTCTAGATTGTGGGAGGAAACTGGAGTACCGGGAGGAAACCCACTCTGACACGGGGAGAACATACAAACTCCACGCAGGTAGGACCTGGGAAGTGAACCAAAAAATAAATCCTCCTTTAAATTAAAATTATTGTGTAACTTATTACAATAGCATTTTTGAGTTTTGCTTAACATTTCATTGACAAATCTGACCAATTACAAAATTTGATTTCAGCTGAAAATTTTAAATTGTCCCAACTAAAATTAAATAATACACAGAACATCATTAAACCCATGTAACATAAATTCTAGAGCTATGTTAATGGCATCTCTAATTGGCATGACTAAGAATCCTGTGTTGATTACAATTAACTACATTTGGGCAAACATTAAGGTGCCTATTCATCCAGTTGATACATTTGACAACTTAACATTTCTCTTCTCAATTTTAATTCTTTTGTTGTGATTTAGTTTAGTATCCCCGCCCAACTGTGTTCTCACCACTGATACAACCTTTGCAAGGTATCGTTTTCTTACACAAAAGCTATTTGTTTTCAACTTTCCTTTTTCTCTATTTCTCTTTCCCTCTGTCATAGTATTCAAATCTTAATTTACTTCTTCTTCCTCAGAAACTTTTATACATGGTCCTGAAGGTGTGGGGTCTGCCCTTGGAATATGTTGCTCCCCCCCTTTATGATTATTGTGTATGCACTGCTGACACAAAAGCAATGGACATTTCTATTTCATACATGCGAAAATATGGCCCTGGAAAACCATATATACATACATTGTACTGGACATATATTTTGATTACTCATTATTTATATTTATTATTTATACAAGGATGTATTATTTTTGGTTAATAATCTGTCATTTGTATTATTTTTCCTGTTTCTGTTCTTTCATTTGGATATATACGAGTTAGTTTACTAAATGATAAATGTTAACTAATATACAGGCCCCTTCCCCATTGGTTTTTTGATCACGAGCTCTACATGCAATACATATTGTACATTTAAGAAGAGGTGGCTCTTGTTTTAAGCATTATGCAGGACATGTACATTAGCAGGAACTTAAAAAAAACATCTGCAGATAGATAAATAGAACTAGAGTACATAAATAGACAGATAAGTAAGTAAGCAAGTAAATAAATTAATAAATATGTATATGTACTTTGGTCTGAACACACACCAGAATGACTATAAAGCAAGAAAATTACAAAGAAAAAAAACTTCTGACTTGGCAGATACAATTACAGTGAGGCATTATGGAAATGTATTGCTGTTGGTATAAAGGAGCCCCAGCAGTGTTTCTTGACACAATTCTTCTGAATAATTCATTGGCTGAAAGTATTCAGTTTTGTTGTGTGGGTAACTAAAGAGATAAAAAAGGAGATGGAAATGAAAAAAACAGCTGTATTAGGTGGATAAAACTAATAACTCCATTGTGACTCACAGAGCATATGTGAGCATTGGAGCAAATCTTTACAAGGATATTAGGGAAGCTAAAGGCAGTTAGACAGGAATATCGCCTATAAGAGAAAAGATGACATAGAATGATCCTTTCAAGATTTTAGTGGTAAAATAACAGTCAAGGAGGGGGTGAAGTGTTTATGCTCTCCAAGTCCGTCTGTAATGATTCAGTGGATTGTAGATTATCTGACAATCCACCTAGCTCGGTATAATCTGCAAACTTAACCAGCTTGTTGTTTATATTCCTATACCAAATCATTTTATATATTAAAAATAGCAGCAGGCCTAGCTGTGATCTCTGTGGGACACCAGATGTAACAGAGCCAATTCTAATAGAGTTCCTCTCACCATAACCTTCTGCTTCCTGTGTCTGAATCAATTTTGCACCCATCTACACCCTGAACTTCCACTTCTTCTAGTTTGATACCCAATTTTATCAAATGCTTTTTAAAATTCAAGATAAATAATATTGTATGTCCCACTGTAATCGTATTGATTCCTCATTGAAATTCAGCATGTTAATAAAACATGACCTCTCTCTTCTAATTCACGCTGGCTTTTCAGTAAAACTCCTGTTCTTGCTATGTTTTGCTCAATCTTTTCATTGATAATTCCTTCCAATAATTTACCTGTGATGCACATTAAGCTTTCTAGCCTATTGTTGCATGGATCTGCCCAATACACCCTTTCTATAGTATATAACAGTATAATATTTGTCATTTTCCAGTCTTTCAGAATTTCTCTAGTTTGCAGTGACTTGCTAAAAGTATGCGTCAAAGGTGTATATATGTACTTACTAACCTCCTCAAGAAGTCAAGGATAAATATTATCTGATCCTGGTGATTTTTTTATTTCAACCTATTTAATCTGAGCAGCAGTTCTCCCTCTACAATTTCCAAATCATTCAGTACCTCCTAAGTAGTCCCTTTTTACCACTGGGAGGTTATGAACATCCTCATATCCGCATGTTTTTTTTGTATACAGTTTTAAACCTGGCCCGCCCTGATCTCCCTGCCCCTTTCTTTTCTAGTTAAAACAATCCTTGACTAACCTACTCTTACTCCTCCCCAACACATTGGTACCCCTACTGTTCAGATGTTACCTGGCCAGGAGAAACAGGAGTCCCAGTGCCTCATAAACCTATACCCTTCCACCCTATACCAAGATTTAAGGGAGCACAGTGTTTCTCTAAAGAACACCCACCTGGGCCAGGTCTGCCAATTTTCTACTACAACGCAGGCCAGCCATCTCCTCCTCCAGTTCAGCAACCCTGAGTTTGAGGTGCTGGATCAGCTGACATCTACTGCCCATCCAACAGGACTTCCATTGCACTGGCCTCATTATTAAAATCTGTCTTTGGATTATTAAAACTGCTAAACCATTTTTAATTAGACTGAAATGATTTAACTTAGGGTGGTGCAGTGGTAGTGCTACTGCCTCGCAGTAAGGAGACCTGGGTTCGCTTCCCGGGTCCTCCCTGCGTGGAGTTTGCATGTTCTCCCCATGTCTGCGTGGGTTTCCTCCCACAGTCCAAAGACATGCAGGTTACGTGCATTGGCGATCCTAAATTGTCCCTGTTGTGTGGGTGTGTGTCCTGTGGTAAGCTGGTACCCTGCCTGGGGGTTTGTTTCCTGCCTTGTGCCCTGTGCTGCCTGGGATTGGCTCCAGCAGACCCCCGTGACTCTGTGTTAGGATATAGCGGGTTGGACAATGACTGACTGATTTAACTTAAATGGTTAAACTAAAAAAAATAAAACCAAAAAATGAGATTAAAGAACTACTACAGTTATTTTACTCCTTCTGGCCCCTTAAGTTCTCCCCCTCAACTGCCTGCTTTCTTTGAGGTTAACTTTACTTTATTCTGTTCTCCTAAGTTTGCGCCCCTCTTATTCCTTACTTACAAGCTCTCCATTCATACTGTTTGTATTTCTTTGTGTTAATGAACTCTTACACTGTCTCCCAAATGTTTATCTTTCCTGACTGCTAAGAACTGTTCTATCCAGTAAACGTTTTACACACTTTTTCCTTCTCACTCAGAAAGCTCTCTTACTGAATATCTTTTGTTAGTTATATTCTAATTCTGGTGTTACTTTCTACAGCTGCTTGTGCCTGATCTGCATTTCCTCAGTAAATGCCTGTCTGTGTATCATGGAGCCTTTATCTTAGCAGCTTTGAAGTCAACCACCAACCTGTACCTAAAATGAGTGCTTTCTTTCTTATGAATGTATGTGCCCTTGCTTCATACTAGCTTTAACATTTAACTGTAAGAGAATTATATGGTGCTTTATCCAATTTCCCATTAAGGAATCGCTGTTACTTTTAACTATTCCTTGCTGCAATACTGGTTTACTTACTTAAAGAGTTGCTAGTGTCAGCTACCACCTAGTGCCTCGCTCATGTTAGTTTTGAACAAGTACAAGTATGTACAAGTAACAAGTAACTTTTCCAAACACTTCCCCTAACACTCAGCTACATTTGGAGAAAAAGGGGAAAAAAGCTTTAAAAATTCCCGCACGGCTTCTTAGCGGCAACCATAAAGCAAAGTTTTTAGGAGTAAAATTTTGCCTTTTAATTAACTTTCAAGCCTCACAACACAAAACTCTCAGCACTTCCATTTCCATTTGCATGGATGACATCAACATGTCAGTACATCTCAGTCTCCAATCTCCTCCTGTCAGTCTCCAATGTCTCTTAACAATGTCTCGAGTGACCCCACAATGTTCTGGAGAAATATTTACCTCTAAAAACAGATTTGTGCGCTTCTATTAATGTGTTAAGCCTCCATAGGCAAGCTGTAATAGGGTGACATAATGATTTCCGGTTTAGGATAAGGGGAATATGGTTGAAGATAATATTATTGACAAGAATTGAGAGAGGCTAGTAAATCATTATGAATAATAAATTAGTCAATTCATGAGAAATCAGGTTGAATAATTGTAGCGGAAAACCTTTATGTAACAGTTTAGGCTGTTAAGATTTTCAGTTATATTGTCTTTTGCCTAACTACTGTAAGTAGGATGAGTTCATTCAAGTATGCAGTTCCTCCAGCTAGCCCACTCTTGGAATGAAGCATCATATCTCTCTCTCTCTCTCTAAATAGCCTAATACAGGACGATCTAATATCTCATATATGGACCTATTTGTAATATATTAAAATACTAGGGGGCTCTGCCCCCTGCTCGCTTTGCTCACCCACCCCCAGGTAACCGAATATACAATTTAAAGAGATTGATGTTTTCATTTCATTCATTTTTTATTTCTTGATATTTGCCAGTAATAAAGCTGTAGTGACCGAGTCATTCCCCCTCCCTCCGCGGGGTGCACTACACGCCAGCCACTTCGCGTCTCTGCCTCTCGTGTTGTGAAGAGCGGGGCATGCTAAGGAGATGCGGTTGCTCCTCCGAAACCCTCTCTTAAACGGTGATACAATGGGAAACAAATACATTTTTTTACCTCCTCTATGCTTGATCAGCTGGCTTGCTGCTGCTGCTGCTGCTGTGCTGCATGATCTGCAAAAGCCTGTACAGCAGCTGTCCTTTTGTCTCACTGCCTTGTCTCACGGTAAGTGTCTCCAAGAAAATCACGTCTCGACCCAAGATTTTTTTATTATAATAGAGAGACTAAATATACTTCTGTATATTCTTACACTATAAAGCCTTTGTCTAACAAAGGACAGGCAGCACTAAAATTACTTCATTGTCTTTCTTAAATACACTTATATATTGCTGGAAGACCATTTTATGTATGAGTGCTGAAGTAGAATCAGGATCAACGTTTTAGTTTTCCCTATAACTGGACAAGAAAAAAGATTATTGTCACTTATGTGGTTATATATTGGAACACAAGACATGTCCAAAGATTATAGTGGGAATGATAAAGAACAAGAAAATGATCAAAAGGATAGAGAGGTAGTCAAACAAAACAAGGGCTAAATACCATGAGATCACAAACTTGAAAAGGATAATAATAAATAAATGAATTAACTAAATTTATATACTGTTTTTCTTACCTATTTAAAGAGCTTTACATACACAGTGAGGAATCAGTTTAATGACCACCAATGTGTAGCATGTGTAGCATCCACCTGAATTATGAGATAGCCATTCTTATGCCATTACGCTCACTATTCATTAGCTATTAGAGGTGACAGCGATAGCTGGCTAATAAGGTACAGGGATGATTAGAAGCCAGATTGGACAAGCTTGTGGTGGGCAGTTTAACCAGGACATTGTGAAACACTCAACTGTTTTTGTAAAATGCCCAGGGATCTTTTATGACCACAAAGAGTCAGGACCTCGGTTTTACATCTCATCATGGGGAAGGCTGGCATCTCAGAAAATTTTCTTTTCCTATACTTGGTATAGATGTCCTGGGATTTATAAAATGCACCCCAAGTAATGTGTTCACCTGACCATGCCACTTTTTGCGGTGCTTCGTGGTCATGCTGTGTGCTATTTCCAAAACATGTGGTTATACTTCCAGTCAGGATAACTTCAATGGTGGATTTACTAAAATTATTTAGTATTTGCAAGGGCAGACTAAAATCCCAACTGCATCTGAGGTGCTAAAGACATAATTGTGTCTTGTTCACCATGGTGTCACTGTGCTTGGACGAAGATGGTCCTCAGATGTGCATCTGTCTTCCTGAGTGCTGTTAATTCTGTGGGGGTGGTAGTGCCTTTACTCCCAAAGTCTAAAATCAGTGTCTTTGTCTAGCTGACATTCAGGAGAAGACTGAAATCCGGACACCAGTACACCCTCATCTGTTATCTGTACTGTTACAAAAGTAGAAGAAATTAAATATTTACTTAGTATTAGTACTCTACAATAGACTCTTGTCTATCAGAGATTTATAAAGGAAGGACTTCAACAAAAAAAAAATTGTAGTACTTTGCTTTGGTGATCCTTACAAAGTCCTAAATGTATTGAAGAATTTCTATTAAATTTTAGGATTCAAGATTAACTATTGTAATAGTATATTGTTTCCTCTGAATTGCCTTTAATATAGGTTTAAGTTTGATAAGTTCTGTTTAACTGTATCTCAATAATTCATAAACTTAGAAATCACAATTACACAAAAACTTAAAATATTTGTAATTTTATTTTAAGCAACCTAACAGACAATGTTAAACAACACGTTATCAAAGGGTCATAACTTTATCGTGCATTAACTGGAATGATGGTTCATTGTGTAATGTACTTTAACCTCAAATGTTTTGTTTATACTGTTCCTCTAAAAGTTCTATATTATGTTAAAAACACTCGTATATTGTATGTTTATAACGACTTTCAGTTTAAGCAGAAATCCTGTGATTCCACATCAATGATATTTTAAAGCTATGATGTTACTATCAATTGTATGAGGTTCGCAGATGATATTGTGATCTGTGGTGAGAGTAGACAGCAGGTTGAGACAAACCTGGAGAGATGGAGGTACACACTGGAGAAAAGGGGAATGTAAGTCAGGAGGAGTTAGATGGAGTGCATGTGTGTGAATGTGAGGGAAGGTGGTGGAAGGCTGCATCTGCAAGGAGCAGAGATGGTGAAGGTAGATTAATTTAAATACTTGGGTTCAACAGTCCAAAGCAGCAGAGAGTACAGCAGAGAGATGAATTAGAGAGTACAGGCAGAGTGGACTGGGTGGTGAAGGCAGAAGGGATTTGTGATAGAAGAGTACCTGCGAAAGTGAAAGAGACGGTCTATGAAAGGATAGTGAGACCATCTATGTTGTATGGTTTGGAGACGGTGGCACTGACAAAAAGACAGGAGGCAGAGCTGGAAGTGGCGGAGTTGAAAATGCTATGATTTTCACTTGGAGTAACAAGGGTAGACAGGAATAGGAATGAGTATATTAGAGGGGCAACACAAGTATGACAGTTTGGTGAAAATTGAGAGAGGCTAGATTGAGGTGGTTTGGGCACTTGCAGAGGAAAGATAAAGGGTACATCAGAAAAAGAATGTTGAGGATGGAACTGCTAGGCAAAAGGAAAGGAGGAAGGCCAAAGAGGAAGTTTATGAATGTGGTGAGAGAGGACATGAAGGCAGTCGATGTGGCAGAAAATGATGTAAAGGACAGGGATAGATGGAGAAGGACGATCTGCTGTTGCAACCGCTAAATGGAAGCAGCTGAAAGAAGAAGAAGAGGACTTGGTTAGCATCTCAGGAGGGGGATGCAGATCGTTCATCTATCCATACATTTTTAAACTTAGTAAATCCAATGCAGGGTTAGATCGGACAGGAACATATCACGGCAGAATTAAACACAAGAAAGGGACCAAACCTCTATGGGGCAACAGTAAATGGTAATGACTATTGAATATTAATTTGGGTGTATTTTTATTTAAAGGTAAAAATTTAGGGTACAATAATAATGTTGAAAATAATAAACAGAAGTACAAACAGAAACAGTGACTAATTATAAAATACTAGAAGAAAATTAAATTGTAGTTGTGTGTAGCTGAGCTTTAGATAAGACAGTTTAGTTTAAAAAAAAAATAAAGGCTACGTCAAATGATAGATAATGCACATCAAAATGAATATTTGTGTTTTAAAGCAAACCTCCAGTATCTTCTTCCAATGCATGAAGTAATGTCAGTAATCAATTCAATAATAATATTGAAGAAGTAAATCTAGAAAGAATTATTGTAAGTGGTGATAGATATAACCTTGTATATACCGCTAAAACGTAATAAATACAGGAACACATAAACTGTAATTCACAGAGATAATTACGGTCCTTTTTAGCTCCATTTGTTGAAGTAACAAAAAAAGAAAATTGTCTGAGCTTAATATTTTGTGATTATAAAGAATAAATAGTAATATTACTGAGCCAATTATCTCCAGTGGTCGTAACATAAGAAATTTTTCTGTGTCATGTCAGAGTGATTGCATACAAATGACAAAATTTTACAATGGCAAGTTTCACCTAGGTGTGATAAAGTCTTAAAGAAATAAACTATGATAAACCTCTAGATGTGAAGATGGTTTCAAGAAATGGGAGTGGATTAAAAATATACACCATTTAATATTGGAGCATGTCATACAAAAAATTACATGTAATAGGATAATTTACCAATCCCTGGATTCAATAAGAAAGGAAACATGAAAGAAATTAGAAGAAAATGGTAACCAGTGAATAAGCAGCACAGGCAAAAAGCAAAGTTAAAAGTGCCAAAACACAGTAAGAGAAGACAATTCCTGAAAATAATAAAATGAATCCATAGATGTTCTTTCAGCATTTATCTGTAAGTGAATGCTCAATGTGGTCAGTAAAATGCCATAATATGTAGAAAATCCTAAGGGCTCTACCAAGGAAACGGAAAGAAAAACAAATCAAGCCAGCTGTATTTATTAAAGAGTGATCAATATAATATAATATAATATCCATCCATCCATTATCCAACCCACTATATCCTAACTACTGGGTCATGGGGGTCTGCTGGAGCCAATCCCAGCCAAAACAGGGCACAAGGCAGGAAACAAACCCCGGGCAGGGCGCCAGCAGATAATATAATTTAATATAATAAAATCCACTCAAATCCACTTAGGGGGTCTGGAATAGTGGGCAGTATAATCAGCCCTTGATGTGGCACCAGTCAATGGGGTGGCTCACACACACATATTCACACTCACATTCACACTTACAGTCAGTCTAACACTGATGTGTTTAGTGATGTGAGAGGAAAACCAAGTGCCTTGAGGAAAGCCCATGTAGACATGTGGAGAAAGTGAAAACTCCACACAGATAACTACTGGGCGTGGAATTCAAACCCCAGGTGCTAGATTCAGCACAATCCACTGTGCCACCATACCAAAAATATAATATAATATAATATAATATAATATAATATAATATAATATAATATAATATAATATAATATAATATCCAAAAACAGAATATGGGTTTTCATAGTCCTATTGTGTTTAAAGGCCTACCATGCTAATTAAGTGCACTTTTCTTAATGAGCATCAAAGGAAAAGATAATAAACCCACCCAGTAAGGGCATATCCGAAAAATGTCAATATAAGCATAGATAAAGAATGTTGTTTGTAAAGTGTTCGTGCCATGCAGTGCACAGAAAAAGGTGGAACTAGCTAAAATACACAAAGCATTAGACTATTTAGCAAGACATTTTTCTAATTTACTAGCACTCAGAGTGGGCATTAACAAAAGTCATTACTGGGGTTGCCTCTTTCTCTAACTTATATTAATAACATAACACAATATTATCATACCTGCATAAGTCAGTTCAGGGACATATTGAGCCTATCTTGGGCAACGCTGTTTGCAAGTCAGGGACTAATGTAGGGAATATGAAAACCACTTCAGCCAGTGTTCTGAAAGAAGATAAATAATATTGTTCTTTATAGCGTTTCCAGACAGTCGTACAATTTGCAGGTTCTCCTGACCTGTCAGTTTAAACTTAAGAGTAGCAGTCTTACTGTACAATGCTCTGATTTCACCACTGTTTTAAGAGGCAGTGTTGTGCAGAGAGTGTATCTCTTTCTTGGTTTGGGATTCATCTGACTTAATCATGGGAATTTCTGCTCACAGTTCAATAAAATGAGCTTGCATAGAAGTATTCACTGCTCGTATGCTCCAAAAGAAGGCCCTTGATCATCACCTAATATGTGGAATTTAACTTGCTGGTGTCTACTGGAGGTTATGGTGAATTTGTTGATGGGGTCAAAGGCTTCAGAATGATTTCTTTGTGCTAAATGGGACATTTTAATTAAAGAAGTAGTTGTCATTGAGACAAAAAAACAAGATTTATCTGTACACTTTTGAAATTTTAACTGCTGAACTGTTAAGAAGAAAAAGACAGTTATTGGTGCTACTGTCTGTCTTGAACATTTTTATCAATTAAGTCATACATTGTTTTAATTAATATCCCATTTCCATAAAAGCACTGCTATAAAAGGTATACCTGTCCTCTGATAATAATCTCATCCATTTATGTATTCATTTGTCTGTTTCTCTCTAGATAAAAATATGACCACTTTGCTGTTGCTAATTGTGTATCTCCGCTTTGTGGCCACAGAAATATCCATTGAACTCTCTGGTAAGTCTTATTAACATTTCAGTCTACTTTTTGCTATATTCCCTTCATGTATCAACCTAATTACACAGGTTTGAAATTTAAAGCCCATTACTGTATGTCTGGTGTACATTATGTATGTTTTGGTGTTTATCTAACATGATTTACATTGGATATCTTTAAAATTGTCATCCACTCTTCTTGCCTTTAT
Source organism: Polypterus bichir lapradei (assembly GCA_026402145.1). Taxonomy (NCBI): domain Eukaryota; kingdom Metazoa; phylum Chordata; class Cladistia; order Polypteriformes; family Polypteridae; genus Polypterus; species Polypterus bichir. The sequence goes on from JANRMT010062829.1 coordinate 29,008,134, forward strand.
CTTTTTTATAGTTTCTGGCAGTGAGCTTTCAGTTAACATTCCTGATCCACCAGTTCTTCAACCTCTGCTGGGTGGTACTCTAGTCATACCTTGTTACTTTAAGGACAGTACCACTCATGATCCTGGTACAACCACCACTTCTCCTCTCTCACCTTGGATCAAGTGGAGCTTTATTTCAGAAGACAGTGAGAAAGTTATTCTGGTAGCCACAGAAGGACAGGTGCGAGTCACTGCTGATTACCTGGACAGAGTTACCTTAGCCAATTACCCTGTCAAGCCAATAGATGCTACACTTAAGATCAGTGAGCTGCGCTCCAGTGACTCTGGGATTTATCGCTGTGAAGTAATGAAGGGTATTGAGGACAGCCAGGACACTGTGACAGTAGAGGTCAAAGGTAAGCATGTGTGTTCTAGACAAGTCAAAACATAAAATAAAGACTAAATAAAAGATATAATTAATCATACAAAAGTTGTACTGATCATGTTAATGGAAAAATAGCTCCACTTAATATGAATTGTTTGCAGTTAACTAATATGATAGCCAATTAATAATATTTTGAACATACAAAATATTTCATACTTGTAAAACAATCTAGTTGAATAACGTTATTTACTTAACCACTACACAAAACAAATATCAATAAAAATGTTTGGAACACTAGAGGGTGCTGCACATTTATAATCATTTAAAGCTCAAAATGAAACTCAGTCATTTAATTTCCAGCACAAAACAGAGGATCCATTCCTATAGGGACATCTCCTAAAGTATTCTCCACCTGGATTAAATAAATATATAATAACAGATTTGATCGATTGTTCTTTCCACTTTCTCACTTTCTTAACCAGTTCAGGTTTTGGATCTCTGTCCTGACAGCAAGATGGGAGCCAGCCCTGGAACAACCCTGGACCAGAGGCCAATCCATTACAATGTGCAGTCACACATACAACCACATTTATTTATTCATTTTAGAGTAATCAAATAACCTAATACATTTTGGGACAGAGTAAAAAAAAATGATACAGGTGCAAAGAGAACATACAAAATCCACATATGGAGTGTGGATGGGAACCCAGGACTTTGGACCTGTGAGGAAGCAGTGCAGCTCACATCCTTAAAGTACAACCCCAAAATATGGTTATATTTAAATCTGAATTAAATCAATAAATTCAATATGAAGAAAGAATTTAAATTACAAAATCCTCAAAAGGCAAGAAACCTGTTCATGACTGTAGAAGTAGATTGCCCTCATATTTCAATCTTTTAACAGCACCAGAAAGCATGATCCCTTGCGTCTCCTGTCCTTACTGTTTATTTCTCTCTCAGTAGCAGCATTCATAATGGAAAATTTGATGTGATGATCCATTTTGATGTGATGTGTGAAAAAAGCTTAAGTAAATGATGTACCTAGTGAAACTCCATGCAACAATTAAACAAGCAAAACCAACATAGAATCTCTATATATAATTCACTAAGGGCACACAAGACACTGAGCGCAAGCAAGACAGAGAGCCATGCCTGCCAACTCACAGATGCCCGCCCGCCAACTCTAAGACCATGGGATACGCTCGACAGAGCCCCGCCCACCAACTCTAACCCTCCTCTTGCGTCATGGGATACGCACAACAGAGCCCCGCTCACCAACTGTAACCCTCCTCCTGCGTTCCCCGTCGCTCTTGAAGCATGTGCACTGCCTGCTCATGTTCCCGCACGCAAAAACTCACCAAACACAGCCTCAGTCGCTTTCGTCTCTGCTACAGTCCACATGAGAGAGACACACACACAGGCACGCGAGAGAGAGACACACACACAGGCGCGCGAGAGAGACACACACAAAGGCGCACAAGACAGACACACACCCATACACAGGCGCGCGAGAGAGAGACCCACACACACACAGGCGCGCGAGAGAGAGACACACACACAGGCGCGATAGAGAGAGACACATACATAGGCGCGATAGAGAGACACACACAGGCACAGGAGAGAGACACACAGGCGCGTGAGAGAGAGACTTGAGATGTTGATAATTATGCGGCGTACGCGAGTTGGCTAGTTCTATATAATTACTAGGTACACTTGTGCATAAAGAAAATTGTACAACCGTAGTGTCAAGTAGATACATCATCCTAACAGCCACAGGTTAGATGCATAAATGATCAAATGTGTGAAGCAAACATAAGGGTTTTAGATGATGAAATAAAATTCTAAGATAAATCTGGCAATTTTGCAGGTTTTTGCTTATTTCCTATGGTTAGTTATTTGAAAGGTGTCTGTTAAGATGTCACATTCTAAAAAAATAAAGCAGTGTTTCTCCATTCATCTGATGCTGATGAAACTGATGAGGTTAGTATCAGACAATGCCACACATTGTCCAATTACACCCACTCTTTTCCAGCAACAAAGATAATGTTGTACTCAGGTGAATTACTGAGATCACAGAAGTCCCTACTTGAGGAAATTGAGCTTTGTACAACATATGAGACAGTAAACATAGCTTGGCCTGAATCTTTAAATACTTGTTGCTTCTGTTACTTTTTTGCTTTACTATCCACAGTATTGTATATATCAGTAATTTTCTTTGATGTTTATAATATATGAATTTCTCAGACCTCAGTGGCTACTCTAAGCAGTGAAACTTCTTGGTCCTGAAGTCTCTTTATATCACATTTGCGACACATGTTTAGTAAGTCCTAAACTGCTTGTACTTACCAGTTCAAAATATGGAGTAAACATTCTATCTACCCAGGACATTCACCATTCCTGTCCCCTAAGAAGGTTTAGGGACAATCCAAAACCATTCTTTGGACTTCAATGTGCACCACTGTCTATCCAGTAAATCTGAATATCCTACAATATGCAAAGGCCAAAGTCATACCCATTTTACTGGGCACCATTTAACAGCATATTCAAATGTATTTCATTGTACAAAATGAGGTGACAAAGTGGTTACTTATTTCTAATTAATGTTATCTTTCAGTTTGCCTTTGCCTAACTCTATAGTAATTCTTTTTGAAAGGGATTGTTTTTCACTACCGAGCTATCTCAAGCCGTTACACCCTGAACTTTGAGAATGCCAAGAAGGCATGCATTCAGAACAGTGCCATCATTGCTACACCAGAGCAGCTGCAGGCAGCTTATGATGATGGCTTTCATCAGTGTGATGCTGGCTGGCTAGCAGACCAAACTGTCAGGTGAGCATTCTTAATTTTCACTGAAGTTTTCTTTTTCCATGAGAACCTTTAATTCTTACTTGAAGCTCTTGATTACTTAAATGTTATCATTCCCAGTTAGGGTGATTTTGGATAATGTTTACTTTTATTAAAAAGTTAAATGCTTAAATGACTGATCAACCCAAAATGATACTTTTATATGTTACTTCCCCATGTAGTTTGTAGTGATGGTTGAGAAAAAAAATGTATCTTATGTTTTCATGCAGAACGGGGATAATGATTTTTGTTTCTGATAGATTGTTTTCTAATGATTCTTAAAGAATAGGAGTCTACGATGATCAACACTGGACAACAGCAAACAATATCAAATACGTACATGAAAACATGAGACATACTAACATTACTCTTGCGAGAGGACGAGAATGTGTGGAGAATTTAGTGGTCTGAGGTGTGAGAGTTAATTAAATGAAGGATTTTGGTGTTTTTTTTTTTGCTTTTTGTGTCTTGGAAAATTTACTTGTACTCTCTTGTTCTTTTTCTTGTTCAAATTACCGTCAGTGAGACGGAGCAGTAAGCTGTAGCAGACACCGGCAATAGCGGAAACTAGCCAGTCTGTAAGTAAATAACTGGTTTTGTAGCGTCAAATACTTTAAAGTAACATTGATATCTTACTGTAAAAAGGTCAAGACACATAAAGAATAATTGGACAGAGTACCATTAGCACTTGTACAGTTAATCGTTCGTGCTAGTAGAAAGCGAGGGCACAAGTGTTCTTAAGTAAGAAAACATTCATTTTAGGTACAGGTAGTTGGCTGACTTCTAAGCAGTTAAGAGACGGGCTCCACAGTACATAGACAGGCATTTAGTCAGAGAATAATGAAATAACTACCTGCAGATGTTCAGTGAGTGAGTTTTCTTAGTAAGTAGGATAAAGTGTGTAAAAGGTTTATTGGATTAAACAGCAGTCTGGAAAGTAGAGTAATTAAGAGGGCGACAGTGCAAGGATTCACTAATGCGAAGGACAGACAATGTTAGTGGTGAGCTTTTAAGTAAGGAATAAGAGGGACGCAAAGTTAGGAGAACAGACAGAGAAAAGTCAACATAATCTCAAAGAAACACAAGCAGCAGGCAGTCAATGGGGGAATGTTACAGGAGCTTAAGGAGCCAGAAGGAGTAAAATAATTGTAGCAATTCTTTAATCAATTTTTTAGCTTTTTAGTTTTACCATTTAAGTTAAATCATTTAATTTTAATAAGAAATTGAGCAGTTTTAGTAATCCAAAGTCAGTTTCTAACAATGAGACCAGCGCACTGCAAGTCCTGTTGGAGGTTGGTCTTTTTGGAGTTATGGCTTAGAGGAATCAGTCCCCCTTAAAGGCTACATCTGTGGGAGATGCTGATCCAGCACCTCAAGCACATGGTCATGGAGGTTTCTCATGGAGGTTTGCTACAGAGACAGCGCATCCCACTTGGTGTGTTGCCTTTCAGGTGCACAGGTGGGAGACCTCCAGTTGTCATTGTCTATGCTGGAAAAAATGACATACAAAAGGGTACTCTGTCACTTCTGCAGTCCAAATTTAAAGAGTTACAGTAAGTGCTAGCCTGAGGAGCAGAACTGAAAAGGTAGTCTTCCCCGAAGCTATGCCTGTGCCGTGTGCAAAGTCCAGGTAAGATTGTGGAGATTAGTTGGCTTAATGTGGGGCTCAAATCTTGGTGTAAGGTAGAAGGGTATAGATTTATGACATTTGGGACTCCTTTTGGAACAGATGGGATCTGTTCCGCTGCAATGGGTTACATCTAAACTGGAAGGGCATTAATATGTTGGGTAGGAGTATGAGTAGGTTAGTCAAGGATTGTTTAAACTAGGGAGTTTAAGACAGGTGGGATTTAGAACTGTGCATAAAGGAGCAAACAATTGTATAAAAATAAATATACATAGTATTATAAATTCTAACTAAAAGTTTAAGTGCAACGGTAAAATGTGTCACACATAAAAAATAGTTTTCCTTAATGCTAGAAGTATCAAAATAAAACAAGTAAGATAGAGTTGTATGTATTTAAGCATAATTCTGATATTATAGCAATAACAAAGACTTGGCTAAATAACAAAGATGGGGATGAATATAACATAGAGATGCACATTTTTAAGAAGGATAGACAGAACAGAAATGGAGGTGGGATTGCTGTTTTTGTTAAACAGAATTTAGTTGCAAGTCCTGTACAGGTGGATGATGAGCCCCATCTTAATGTGGACAAGTGGTTTTGCTTAGAAAGCATTAGTGAAAGAGGTCTTATTTTATGAGCTTGTTATAGACAGTCAAATGCAGACAGTAATTTCCATACACATCTTAATAATATCAAAAGAGCATGTTTACAGGGAAATAAAATTGATGTTGAGGATTTTAACTACCTAAATATTAACTGGGCTAACCCTGAAAATAGTGAACCTCATGAGCTGGAGTTTTTAGAAGTAATCCATGGCTGTTATTTAACACAATATGTTAAAGAACTAATACAGGGGATGGGAGGGGGTGAAGCCCCTGTCTGGATTTTGGATTTTGTAATAGTCAGAATAGATTTGAGCATGTAGAGGTGATTGAGCCACTAGGGTGAAGTGACCATAGCATTTTAAAATTTGTAGTGTTTTGTACGAGTGAGGATGCAAAGACCAAGTTTATCTTTGGCTGGACAAATTTTAAGCAGATGCCACCAAGTCTAAGGGGGATGGACTGGGATAACCTTTTAAGTGTAGAGGCAATCACGAAATGGAACAGGTTTAAAAACGTTTTACACATAATGCAGGACAAGTATGTACCTACATTTGGAATTCATACGAAATCAAAAAAATTTCCACAGTGGGTTAATAATGAGTTAAAAAAGAAGCTGCAAAGGAAAAAAACAGCTGTAAAAGGCATGTAAAGCTAATAACTGGAATGTGAATTGACAGATGTATGAGAGTTTGAGGGCAACCGTTAAGAAGAATATTAGAGAAGCTAAAAGGCAGTTAGAAAGGAATATAGAAGATAAGGTGAAAGATGACCCAAAGAGATTCTGTCAGTATTTTAGTAGTAAAAGAAAAGACAAGGACAAAGTGAAGTGCATCAGGAATAGCAAAGGGGAATTAAAAATTACAGACAGTGAAGTAGCAGGTGCTGTAAACTGTGCTTTGGAAAATTTAGAGGGAGAAGTACTGCGTAGATTAAATAGGCTGAAATCAAACAGCTGACTAGGACCAGGTGATATTTACCCTTGAGTTTTAAAGGAGGCTAGCAAGTACATATATAAACCCTTGGGCATATTTTTAGGAAGTCACTGCACACTGGGGAATTTGCAAGGACTGGAAAATGGCAAATATGATCCCATTATATAAAAAGAGTGAACAGGTAGTTCCAAGCAACTATAGACCAATAAGCATAATGTGCATCCCAGGTAAAATAATGGAAGGAATTATTAAGGAACAGATTGAAGCCTTTTACATTTAAGCAAAAGGAGATTAAGAGGAGATATAATTGAAGTGTTTAAAATTATGAAAGAAATTTTTACAGTGAGTCAAGACTTTAAAATGAGTTCAGCATGAACATAGGGACACAGTTGGAAACTTATTAAGTTTAAATTTCACACAAACAGTAGGAAGTTTTTTCTTTACACAGAGAACCACATACATGTGGAATAAGATACCAAGTAGTGTGGTAGACAGTAAGACTTTAAGGACCTTCAAAACTAGACTTGGATATTTTGGAAGAATTAAGTGAATAGGACTGCTGTGCTTTGTTGGGCTGAATGGATTCTTCTCATCTAGATTGTTCTAATGTTCTAATATCATGTCATCCAGTCAAATGTTCACAATGTCCCAGAAATGTGTATTTTTAATAAAATATTGTTAAATAAACCACTTCTGTAAAATGAACTTTTGGCTAAAAATGAAATGCCCTTAAACACAAACAAGCATTTGAATTGTAGACTTCTGTCTCGTTGTTACATTTATAGTCATATGTACAATTGGAGTACTGCATCTCTGATTTTCACAAATATTAGAAGTATTCTATTCTGATGTTTTCACTGGCTTTTCTTTAACTGTGAATCTTTTGTTGAACTAGTCTCTCTATGTAATGTTGTTAATATTGATTGAAGTGTAATGTTAGCCAATGAATAAGCTATTTCTGGGCTAAACTCATGACCAGAGAATGCGGTGGACAGGTCTTCAATTCACATACTTGGTCCCATTTGAGTACATTCCATTTTTATTAACGAAAAAAAATTTCTGGAAGTAGTTTTTTATTTTAAATTATTTTACTAAAAATATGTATGCTTGGGATGTGAGCATATGATTGTTTGACTTGACATGTGGGTTATGTCACACAAGTAAAGCGAGATATATTGATATATGATTTTATATTGCTTACTGTTTCCAGTGTTGGTCACAATGAATGCCTATTCTTTTGGAAACTTTGTTGTCACAGTTGTGGTTTAAACCATGACATTAAAAGGTTTTCTTAGCCCTCACTACAAACTACATGGGATAAGTAAAATATACAGAATACAATAATTTTTGGGTAGAGTAATCTTTTAACATATACAGAATTCAGCTCTAATTTTTGCTGTAATTCTGACAGGTACCCAATTCATAGTCCTCGGGAAGGCTGCTATGGTGACAAGGATGAATTCCCTGGTGTGCGTACTTACGGAATCCGTGAAGTTGATGAGACGTATGATGTTTACTGTTTTGCAGAAGAGATGACAGGTATAAATATACATTGAAATGTTCTGTCAACTTTCTGAAACAGGTTTTTATGGGTAATGAAGAATAAGGTTCAAGATATTTTCTATTTATTCCATTATACTTTCTTTGTTCCATATAGCGTGATATACTACGTACTTGATATATAAGCTTTGTACTTTGCTTGTTCAGATCTCTCTGATTTAACTAAAATGTACTGATCAGGAAAGTACTTTACTTTGGCATTTAATGAATAATACCACACAGTTTATAATTATTGTGGTACATGAAAATACAATATAGTACTTAAACTTTAGTTCATCAAAGGTGATAATAAAGATAAATCAAAGGTTGAAAATACCTTAAGCATATTATAATGACTTTAAGAATATACTGTTCAGAATTCATTAGCTAAGGAACAGGCTTAAAGGCCAAGATGGTGTTTTTAGACACCTGTAACATGTACTGTAAGGACCAGTTTCATCTGAAAAGTGAATGGATCAGTCCAATGTTCCATTACAGCTATAATAAGACAAACAGAAGTGTGGGAATTTTAATCCATAAAACAATCCCCATTGTAGCAACAAATATAGTATCTAATCCTAAAGACTGCTACTTCTTGGTGATGGGAACATATTACATTTTAAAGTAATTCTTGTAAAATTATTGGTTACAGGTATTTGAACAAAAGCATGTCTTGCAATAGGATGGTATTTTGTCCACAAGCATTTTGTTCCTGTCTGGAAACTACTGCTTCTTGGATACACTCTGACTCCCTCCTATCCCGGAATAAGCCAGCAATAAATTAATTAATAATTAGGATAGAAGTCCCCAAGATTCTTACTGTGTCTGACTTTGTCTTTATCTCTTCCATTGTCAACTGGCCATAGTTCAAAACTTTATATGTACAGTACAAATTCTGTATTTAGTTATGAGTATAATCTTTCCTTGCATTTTTCCTGAGAATTTGTCATAGCACTCTACGCCTGCACTTATTGAAGAGCACCGTGGAAAAACAAAATTGTATTGTATAGGCTATCTGTACATAACTAGCAAAGTTTGAAAATGGTTTCAGAGTTGTGTTGTGAGTTTAAGAGGTCATGATGTTTAATATATTTTAAGACCTCATTTGTTGCAGTCAGAGTATGCGCATGCTTTTTGCTGTAGAATTTTAAGTACAATATTCCTTTATTGAAATCAAGCGATATCGATAATAACATTAATGGAAATATATTTTATTTTGGAGATCTTTTCATAGGTTTATATAGTTATTATTGTTATATGCAGAGATTTCAGTTAAATTATTACTATGTGCAAATCAATATGCAACATGTCACAACTCTCTGGTGCCATTATTATTGAGTATAACTACTTTATTTAGAAACATCTGTTTTCCTTACCAGAAAAATATCAAAACAAATTTGTCATAATCTAGGAGCAACTAACTATATAACAAACTACAAATTATATGCTAAACATGGTGTTAAAAAAATGATTTTCCTTGTTTTAATGTTAAACAGTTTGAAATCACTTTCTTTTACTTTGTGTTTAAACTAATCTGTATTTTTGAGTGCTTCATATAAAAACTGTAATTTGTTTTTAACCTGTAAACTTATTATAGCGCTTTGAGCCTACATTCAGTGAAGAGCACTACATATAAATAAATTGATTTGAATTCACAAAATGATTTCTGCATCTGACCAATGGTTGACACTAAAGTTGTGCCTAGGATACACTACACAATTTAACGAAAGTACAAGATATTGCCAGGAATAAACTCTTATCTTTAAAACTGAACAATAAACCAATAAATTAAGTTCATTATACAAATTTCGGCTTGCTTCCCACTGTTTGACTGTAGGCCATGTACAGGCCTACAAACTGTGTAATGATGCTAAAATTATGAAGCACTCAGTAACCAGTCTTGTTATTTCACATTTTGAACTCAGATGTGTTTGTAAGCATTCAGATTGGAGTGGATATTGTTTAGTCATGTAGGCTTCCAGTTGACACTTGTACGCATTCTCTTAATGAATTTAATTCACCAGATGGTATTGCTTTTAGGGGAGACTAAGATATTTTCAGAAACCCTGAAATATATCTTTTGATGGGCATTTCCACTGCACAACCTATAATTTAATACACTGTAGCAAAATCACTATATTAAAAAATAGTTGTTATGCATGCTTATATACACCAAAGGAAAATAAATAATGCCCTTCACAAGTCTATATGCTTATGTTTCCCCTTTGAAATACTATAAGTCACTTTTCCATGTCTTCTCCCTATTGAGCTGTGAAATTCATAGAAATTCCTGGAGATTACTTTAGTAGAAGTAGGTAGCATTTGAATATGAAAGCAGAAGGTATAAGTAAACTATTAATAGATCCTTTCCCTCTGTTGCATTATGTAAGTGTACTTAGTAAATATGCTTTTAGTTTTGTTTGTGCAAGGAAATGAAAGGAACATTTAAAGTATTATTATTAAACTTTATAAGCTGAAGTGGTCTGTTTAAATTTCAGCACTTTTGATGCCACAATGCATGACATGGTAGTGTAAAGGTTGTCACAAGAATGACAAAGAAACATTGGAAAGGTTTGGGGCAGCCACCCGTATAATATTTCCCGGCTGCAAAATCTATCAAAAAGAACAGACATGTTCACACAACTGAGTCCAAAACAGAACTGACTCGCTGCCTTAAAATGGTTGCCTTTAAATGCAAGTAGAGGAAATGATGTCATCAGGGCCGGAACCAGCAGGGATGCAGCTGCCACACCTGCAAAACCCTCACCTGCTGGTCTGGGGAAGTCCCACTTTTCTCTGGGACCTTGGCTCCAGCAGGGAGGGCAGCTCTCTCTTGCGAGAGAGCATAATAAGTCCCTGTTGCTTCCCCCAACGAGACCAGCCCACGTCTGTGTGTCCCATAGACACTCTCCCTATGTATTTTACGTGACCCGGAACTAGACAAAGGAAGCGGAGTCTGCACCGGTTCTTTCCGAAATCCGGGACAAACTCTCCACCCGGAAACCCGGCCCTGGTACTCTTCCACCTGGTCATAATTCAGGTCCAGTCCTGTTTCCTTCTGGGTTTCTTCCATCCTGCCGGCTATGCCATTGTCACAAGAATGACAAAGAGACATTGGAAAGGTTTGGGGCAGCCACCTGTATAATATTTCTCAGCTGCAAAATCTATCAAAAAGAACAGACATGTTCACACGACTGAGTCCAAAACAGAACTAACTTGCTGCCTTAAAATGACGGCCTTTAAATGCAAGTAGAGGAAATGATGTCATCAGGGCCAAAACTGGCAGTGACGTCATTGGTTGCCCTGGAACCGGGTGGGACTTCCCGAGAATGGTCTGCAAGGAATTGAGAGAGGGAATCAGTGCACTTCACCGCCCCCCTGGTCAGGCGTGGAATTACTTTTATTCAAGCCCTTTAGTTGTCCCCTAATTGCACGTGTGTGACAAGGTCAACAATGTGGGCTTATAGCTGTGATGCGCTGGGCTCATAGTCACAGTCTGTGTTAAGTCTGTATGTTTTATTTATGTGTGTGTTTTCTCCGAGTATTCTACTTCCTAACATGTGCATCATAGGATAAATGACCCTCTCTGGGAGAGCTTGGGAGTGCATGTATCACTGCGCAATGCAAAGGACTGGTGTCCATTCCATAGGTGGATTTTGCCTTTTATCTGGTGCAATTGAGATTGGTTTCCTCATTACAAACATGTAACTGACAAAATGGCTTATAAGCAAATGGATGTATGGATGATACCTTTATCTCTAAACAGCACACTTTTCTTGTTTCAGGGGAAGTGTTCTACTCCACATCGCCAGACAAGTTCTCATTTGCTGAAGCAGAGGAGCAGTGTAATAAGCTTGGGGCCCAACTAGCAACTACAGGACAGTTGTATTTGGCTTGGCAAAGGGGAATGGATGTCTGTAGTGCGGGCTGGCTCTCTGATCAGAGTGTACGCTATCCGATATCTAAATCCAGACAAAACTGCGGAGGATTTCTTGTGGGAGTCAGAACTGTCTATCGCTTTTTGAATCAGACTGGTTATCCCTCTCCCGAATCTCGCTATGATGCCATCTGCTATCAAGGTATGAATATTCTTGTATCAACTCTTGTCTTACTGTGCATATTTTATAAAAAAATATATTTATCTCATGTGATCTGCCCATCAAAAAAAAAAATCACTAATCTGAGTATCGGTCCTCCAGGGATCTTTTCATTGTGTTACTTAATACAACAGCTTTGATTGTTCTGATTCACTGAAATTACCTATTTATTAATTACAATTTTACAACCTACAAATCATAGTACTGTATAATATTTTTAAACTCACTTACTTCAATTCTGGGTATATAAATCAGCAGGGCTAACAACTCAATTAATGTTTCACTCCATTTGCGTTCTATTACATGACAAGGTAAAATCCACATAGAAGTCAAATCTACCACCATAGTACTGTCTATCTGCACTCCATATTACCAAAACTACAAGAAAGATCTCATTATTTTATCTGTCTTGCACTTTAAATTAAACTGCATCAGTCCTGCTGTCTACCTAAACACAGGGAATTCCAGTTTCTGTATTAAATCTTGTCTGAAGAAGGGCCTGAGTTGCCTCGAAAGCTTGCATATTGTAATCTTTTTAGTTAGCCAATAAAAGGTGTCATTTTGTTTCACATCTCACTACATAGCAGGCAATAAAGAATTGTCAGGTTATATTTAGATATGTAAAACACAGTAAACAGTATTGTATTTATATATCTTAAAAAGATTAAACAATATTGTATTTATTAATCTAACATATTATGCAATCCAGTTTTCAAGTAGATTTAATAAATAGAAACACTGAGAATTTTACAGATTATTTGGAAATTGGCTGATGTCTCCTAGAAACTAACTCAATTTTTTTTAAGGTTGACATGATTAGTAAATGGATCAAAATTCCCATGACCCTTTGTGTTTAGAAGTAATTCCTGGTTTACATATTAAATGTAATGTTGCTTTTTTAATACAAATACCCTCAAGTGCATTATTCATTGGGTCATCTTTATCATTGAATTTGAAAATTTTGAAGAACTTGATTAGATCTTTGACATTCTTTGTTTAGAACTAAAGAGGTTTAAATTCATATTCCTAATGAAGTATGACCTTTAGTCCAGGCATGCTCTATTGTGCTCATCTGCGCACAGTTCCATTCTAATAACAGTAGTTCTTTTACTCTTTTCGGAATGTAATGAACAGAACTGTTGATGTCACTGCTGGGTCTCACTAGTCTATTGTAGACTCTGAGTATAATGTCCCATGGTTTATATTTAGTAGTTTTTTATAGTTCAGGGTTGCAGTAGACTAACAGAATCTCCTTGAGAGGATTTTGCTTAGCTAAAGAGTCAATATGTAGTCATATAATCATAAGCTTCTTTGTACATGTTTTCTTACCTGAAATATTGTTTTATGAGTGCTAAGGTTTGTGAAATGCCTCAGTGACTAAACATAACAGATCATGAATCCATTCTAACACTGATTTGAAAATCGGGTGGGGGATATAAAAATGTTAACTGGTAATTTTATGGATTAAGACACTGACGTTTGAGCTGACTGAATTAAATTTAAATACTTAAGAGAGGCAGAAATTACCATGGAACCTAAAAATTTGCCTAGTGGAGTGATAGGTTCTGGATCAGACTGAATTTGATCACCATTAAAGGCATGCGACAGAGCATTGGCCTTACTTTTACTTTTGCCAGACCAGAAACCTATGTTATAGTTCTGTTCATCTTTGGATAGCTTTTTGGAAAAAAGTACACAGAGGTGAGTTGGAGAGATAAAGTATATAAACAGTTTTACAAAAGCATTGCCCTCATGCCATCACTAGATGCATCGATTTCCACTGTCAAAAGAATGACAGAAGAGCCACAAAAAGATTTGGGGCAGCCTACTGTGTACTTGAACCCAACTGCAAAATTGGTATATAAATTATACAGTAGCATACAGACTGGAGTTCAAAACAGAACTGACTGGGTGAGGTAAAGATGGTGATTTTAAAGTAAAGCAGAGGAAGTGATGTCATTGGGGTTGGGTTTGGAACCGGAAGTGACGTCCTTGGGACTGGACATGACATCTTCAGGACCGGAAGTGATATCATCAGGGCCAGGTAGAATTTCCCAAAATTTGTCTGCAGTAGAAAAAGAGAAAGGATTAGCGCATTCCACCACCCCCTGGTCTGTTGAGGAATTGCCCTCATTTAAGCCCTTTAGCTGCCTCCCATGCACACATGTGACACCACTGTACACAGGAGTGATGTATCAGGCTATTTAAGAATAGGATCAGTAGTTAACAGGGTTTTAAGATGCTCAAACGTTTTTCAGTTTCTGGTGTGCATAAATGTTTTGCATGAAATTTTCAGTAATGGTTGAGAAAACTATTGAAATTATTAATGAACCAATGGTAAGAATTTGCAAAACCCATAAATTATTGAATCTTATTAATTCTTTCAGGTATTTTCTAATTTATGATTACAGTTGCTTTTGATTTGCCCATAGCTAGTATCATTATAATAATTTCATACTCCCAAAACAGAACTTGATTTTTGTGAAATTCACATTTCTTTATTTTTATGAGTAATACAAATTAGCTTGCAACCATCTCAATAAGTGTTTTACATGGCTGTACTTTTACATGTGCCAAGAATGTCTCTTAAAATGTTATTAACATGACTGTAACACTGCCGGTGCGCTGGCAGGTCTGTGTTTTAAATGTTTTGTGGTGAATGCCTTTCATGATTTATCACCCTCCCATATTCTGATGAGATTATATGCACTGGGGAGATGTAGTTTACTGGAAATAGTGAATGTAGTAACTTAGTTGAGCAATGAAGAGATGAGAGGGAATGGTTAGTTATTTTTACTGTTATTCTATTTAATTCATAACCGATAACCGATGCAAGGTCTCAAACAACCATCCTTTTTCTCAAAAAATTAAAACACCATTACTATAGGAATAGTGACAGAACAATAAAATCACTTTTTAGCAATTTTCTTGTATTTCATTTTCCATAGCTTTGGTTTCATACTTACTAAAAGCATTTATTTTATCTTTAGAAAGTGGGGCATTAGGTAGTAAATCAATGGGGCAGTCATATTTTTCATGAGGTGGAAGTTCTGGGGAGAGATCATTGCTGAAAACATTGTTGTATTCAGATTTTACCTCTGAAGGCAAAAAGATTAATATTGGAGGTGTGCAGAGGTTAACATGTAAGTATGTGTGGTGACAATAGGTACTTCTTTGCTTTATTTGTTTATTCTTCTAATCGATGTCAGGATTATGCTTTTGTAATCATAGAATGCCATATATGAGCTGAGATATGTACAGCATGATTGCATTTCAAGAAGGTGACGACTTCTCGATGAAATAACCTGATTTGTAACTGTAGTGGTGGAGAAGCGGATTGATGACACCATTACAATGCACTTCACAAGACTCAAGTTTTATATTTTAAAGAAATAGGTTTTATATTAAGTTTCTAGCATAGTGTCACACAAGTAAAATCCTTGGTTGCACTACAACAGAAGCTTTCTGTCATTTTTAAGTACAGGCACCATAAGTAGACATCTGCAAAATGTTTGACTACCAACCTCACTTTCCCAATACTGAAAGAGTATTTGATCTTTTCATCATGTTCCCTACATAAGCATGATTCACTACTTTGTAGGATGCTGGTA
Source organism: Polypterus bichir lapradei (assembly GCA_026402145.1). NCBI lineage: Eukaryota > Metazoa > Chordata > Cladistia > Polypteriformes > Polypteridae > Polypterus > Polypterus bichir. The sequence goes on from JANRMT010062829.1 coordinate 29,023,753, forward strand.
TTTCTTTTGCATACGTTTGTTTCATTAAATGCCCCATTTTCTTCCCTAATTGTTTATTTCTTATACTAGGGGCAGTACTGAAAAATACAAGTTGTCGTATAGATCAGATGCAAGTTCAGTCTTTTGTTCTTGTAAATCTTCCCCCTACAATTCCCTTATGACCCTATAAACATGTCTCCTATCAGAGTCACTCACTTAATCCATAATTTTCTACTGATTCAAGGAGAGACAGAAAGGATTTTAAATGCATAAAGGCAGAAAGAAAGTCAAGGTCAATAAATGTGCCAAGTTTGTGCTGGGAAATCAAATAGTATTTATATTAGGTTTTGGTTATCACAGCTCAAAATACTAATCAAAAATCAAAGTTTAAAGGTAAAAGCAGACATTAAAAAGACAAATGTTCAAACAAAATAAAAGTTTGCTTACAATAGATAACAAAATCATAATCTTGGTTGATGTATAAGGAGGTGGGTCAAACTTTATACAGTTGTTTTAAATGGCATCATAAGTGGCACACACTTGAGAATCTCATTGTAAGATCTTCATGGAAACACATCAACACAAATAATGACTCCATAACAAAACAATGATGGCGTTCCGGCAAGAAGCAAAAATAATGCAACTTTTAAAAGCAAATGTTATATTTGGATTCCTTTGGGTACAAATTGCCCACTTAGATTTTTTTTATTTACAAAAAGTAAGATTCAAATGCAATTCCTTTCCTCTGGAATGGGAAATGCTGCAAAGGTCTAAAGTAGAGAGTGGCATGACTTTACCTAACTTCAAGTTTTACAACTAGGTACATATCTGTACTTTGTTTTGAGTCTATGGAAGGAAATGGAAGGTAATGATAATGGACTTGGTTGGTTAGTCTTTGAAAGGAAATCTTGCTGAGATTCCATTCTGCTTGCCTTGCTTTGCACTACACTCTTGAGCAACTATCATCAGCTTGCTAGCAATCAGAGTTGAGCTTCAATTACTTAAAATATGTAACCAATGTAGGCAGTACTTTAAGGTACAGGTGCTTCTCCCCTTTGCTTGAATACATAACAATCATACCATCTGTCTTGCCTAGAAGGAACGAGGTCAGGTGAGGTCAAGTTGAGGAGCATGCACTAACACAGCAGGTTGCCGCACCTACCACATGATGAAACAGCTCGGGATCCCAGTTGTCAACCACCCAGGCAAGCACACGGTCCAGTCCCAGTCTCCGCAAATGACCATCCATCTGCCACAACCAGCGGTTACATGGGTTAGGATGGGCGTTTCCTTGGTCTGGTCCAGCCACTTGGGTCCTCAACAGTGAGGATCCTGCAAACCTGATCACCCTTGGGTAATAATGCAACATGGCCGTAGTGCCATAACTGATGCTCCCTTACAATGCAGATAATGTGACTCATTTGGGACTCCATGAACAACCGCTCATTCAACACAAAGTCAAACCTGTGGTAACCAAGGATTCGCCAAAGAGACACAGCAACAAAGGAGTCCAGTCTCATCTTTTTTGTCACTGGATAGCGTCCATGTCTTGCAACAATATAGCAAAACAGGAAGCACCAGTACTCTAAAGCCTTGAAACTTTGTCTTTTTGCAGAGATATCAGGAGTGCCATGCACCCCTTTCCAGCAACCTCATGACCCCCATCTCCCCTTCCCCCCCCATGCTCACCCAATTCATCTACTGACTTCATAGGAAGAGTCACCAAAGACACGAACGTCACTGCTGTGATAAGTAAACCTCTCAACAAGATCGACATTCTCTCCGCAGTCAGATACACTGCCGATGGATGTGCCCAAATGGTTATTATTATTATTTTTATCCAGGACACTCGCAAGCCACTCAGACTCCTCTCTCAGTCTTTTGAGTGCCACAGTCAGAGCCTCCATTGACTCCATGAAGATCACAGCATCATCAGCAAAGTCAAGATCAGTGAATCTTTCTTCATCAGGTAATGCTGCACAGCTGCTAGACCCCGCGACCCCACGACTGAGTAACTTTGGGGGATTCTGCAAAGTCTCAGGATGTCCCACAGGGCAACTGGATCAACTGACTCAAAAGCTTGATGAAAATCAACAAAGGCTTCAAAGAAACTCTGTCAATATTTGAGTTTGTGTTTGATTAGAACCTTCAGTGCCAGTATGTGGTTGATGGTATACATCTTAGGCATAAAACCAAACTGCGCCAGTCACTGGTAGGTGAGCAGGTGATCATGGATCCTATTGAGGATTATCCTAGCAAGAACCTTACTCAGCACTGAGAGTAATTTATCCCACTCTAGTTGTTGCAATCCAGGCAATTGCCCTTCCCTTTCCAGTCAGTTTTTCAGTCAGTTGGGATGACACCTATCTCCCAAATGGGAGCAAGGGTTGTTGTCAATTCCAGGAGGACAGCCTTACCACCAGCCAGGAGAAGTTCATCAAGTTCTTCACACAAACTGTGGGCAAACCCATTAGAAATAGTCTGATCTTGGAGTCTGTCCAAGTCCAGCCTTATTCTCCAGGGCGCTCAGGGCACTGGAACCAGGATCCAGTGATCCTCAGCTCCTGACCTTTTGCAAAAAGAAGTAACATGGAGCCACTTTTATCACGGTTGCCAGACCCATGGGAACTGGCACAATCCTCATAGCTAGCTTTGTCAATGCTAGGAGTCGCATTGAAGTCACCCATGACCAGAGAAGTGTCAACTTGCAGGCATCCGATAACTACTGAATGAAGTTGCAAGACATCACTCAATGTGGTTGGAGCATACACTGAGACAACAGACAAGGCAACCAGAGAATGCCTTATGCTGAGTCTCATAATAAGCTTATTAAAAGCAGTGACACTGGATGCCATCAGAAGGAGCTGAGCCACCAAAGCAACAGCTGCTCACTGAGGATGACAGCTGTCAGAGAGACCAGACCAATAAAAGGTGTATCCACCTACAGAGATCTGGCCAGTCCCAGGTCTGTGTACCTTAGAGAGTGCCACCAATGAAATGCACAGTTTATGAAGCTCCTCCAACATCAGAAGAAGATGCCAGAGAAGCAGGACGTTTCAAGTGCTTATCTGGATGGGTCACCTCAAATTACGATCCAAGTGGTGTCATGCAGTGGATGATGCCTCAGGACCACAACAGTTCTAATTTGCAACAGTCCTGCCCCATTGGCTGTCCGGCGGTTTAGACTTTTCAAGGAATGAGGCTCCAGAGGGCTTTCCCCTATCCCTTTCATAATATAAGCAGCCTTCTAGTGGGTGGCTGCAGCAGAGCTACTGCTGCGGAGAGCAGAAAGGAGCTCTGTCTGCCGTTTCAGAGCAGTGTGAAGTTTTTACGGTGGCTGGAGTGCCAATCCTTTCACCAACCCCCAAGTTTTTCCCTGCAAATTGGAGGATCACTTGCAGGGCCAGATGCAGTTTAACGTCATACTCAGGACCAATGAACGGAAGGTGACCTCACAATTAAATATTTCACACAAGGAATGGAACTCAATTCATAACATGCATTCCTCATTTATCTGTAAAAAGCATGGTGTGATTCATCTTATAATTATACATTTTGTACATCTTTCAAAATTAAAATAATCTAAAAAATATCAATGAACTTAACTGTAAACAATGTTACCAAACACTGCCCTCAATTGGACATATATTTAGTTATTGTCCTAAAATGAGACTGGGACTAAGTATTTGTTTTTTTTTGTCAGATAATTCTAGATTGAAATGTATTCATTTCATATAATGGTATCATTTAGAATTATACCAGATTGGATTAAATTACGTAGCAATAAATCTATCTTGATTTTTTATACTAAATTGCTTGCACATCAACATATCTTGCTTAGCTGGAAGAATACTAACCCGCCCTCTGTAACTTAATGGGAAAGCAATGTCTTATACTTTAAAATAATAGAAAAAAAATTCTTTTGTGAACAACTTTCTAAAGCTTCTCTGGAATTTAGCAAGAATTCATGTGATTCTAAAAAGACCAGCTTAACTGCCCTTGGTATAATATTTTTCTTAAAATAGGTCAGCTATTTTTTTTTAACATCTTACTGTTTGGATTTATGATTGGATTGTGTTGTACATTTTTTAACTTAAGTATGAGTGAAGTCAAGTTAAGTCATGTAGTTTTATTGTCATACCATATTGTTGTACAACAGAATTGCAGCATATAAAGTATGAAATAACTTTCAGGATCACAGTGCAACATATACATAAACACAACCAGAGAACTATACTGTACTATACTATACTATACTATACTATACTATACTATTAAAAATAATAGGTAAATGAATAGATAGTAATACATTGAACTAGATAGTAATATATAAATAAAAAATAACAGCAACTATAGTAAAAGCAGCACTAGTAGAAAATGTTCTGCATATAAATAAAGCTCTAGGAGCAGATATGAGGGGACCGGGGCAGCACAGAGTTCAGGGCCCAGAAAGCCAAGGGGTAGAAGCTGTTGCAGAGCCTGGCAGAATTGGCCTGGATGCTACTGTACCTTGTGCTAGATGGAAATGAGGCAAAATGCTTGTGGGAAGGGTAGGAGCAGTCCTCCACAATACTGTAGGGTTTGTGGACACAACACTTAGTAAAAATGTCTTTAATAGAGGGTAGATATTTCGTGATATATATACTATCTGTTGTAGGATCTTGCTGTCAGAGACACTGCAGATCCCAAATCTGACAGTGATGCAGCTGGTCAGAATGCTCTAGATGGTACACTCATAGATCGTGGTCAAAATGGAGTGGGAGTGGGGGTAAAATTGCCTTCCTCAGTCACCAAAGGAAGTTGAGATGGTGTTAATTGACCAAGTATGGTCAGGTACCAGGTGCACAACAAAGAATTTGGTGCTCTTGACCAATTCCACTGCAGAGTCCTCGATGTGCAATGGGGTGTGGTCATCATGAGTCCTTCTGAAGTGAACAATCATCCCTTTCATCTTATCCATGTTAAGAGACAGGTTGTTGCACCTGTCCACTGATCAGCAAATATCCATTCTGTATGCTGACTCATTCATATTGCTGAATGATGGTGTTAGAGCTGTACACAGCTATACAGTTGTGGATCAGCAAAGTGTTCAGAAGAGGGCTGAGTACACAGCCCCTGAGGACAGTGTTGTAGCCTTGCAGACACAGCTTCTCTATGTGCTTCTGGGGGATGATGTTGATGAATGGACTCTGACTGTGTCTGGCTTGTCTAACACAATCTTTCTTTCTACGATCTGGGAGTGGTTCTGCAATTAGCTGATGGACAATTATTGTTGTTTATTATATAGCAGGTTGGATAATGGATGGATGGATAGTTTTATCAGTTATTTTCTACTTTTGTTTAATGTATTTGAACAAATCAGTATCCTTATATTTGATACTTCTTTATTTAGTGAGTGGTATAATCTGTTCTTGCATCTTGCCTTGAGAGTTGTTGCATTGCTTTACACCTGCACTTGGTGAGGAGCGCCATACAAGAACAAAGTCGTTTCTACTATTGTATTGTATGTCTGAGTTGGCAATGATAGACTGCCCATCTTGAAATGTGAAGATGATTACTTGTGTTCTGTTTTGTGTATTTTATTTACCCATGTTTGACACCATTTTCTTACCTAACCTAAATGGAATATTGCCTTTCCTAAGATTTATTTCCTTTTTTTATTTCACTTCAAGGTATTTTGGGGAGTTTTTTATTTTCTTCTTAGGCAGTCAAGGCTGGTGAGCTGTCAAAAAACAGGGCCTGTTAAAGTTAAATGAGGCATTATCTGTGTGATTTTGGGCTATACAAGAAATACATTTTTGATGATGAATGCTGATCTGAAGTCTATTAACAGCATTCTAGCATAAATATCTCTGTTGCCCAGATGTGATAGTGTCAGGTGAAGAGTAGATATGATGTTATATGGTATCCTCATTAGAATTGGGAGATAGGCGAACTGGAGAGGGTCATATGATGTGAGAAGTATGGCTTTCAAGTGGCACAATACTAGCCTCACGAAGCACTTTATGAAAACCAGTGTGAATTCTATAGGACAAGAGAGACAATAGAAATTCTTTGGCACAGGTATGATGACGTCTGCAAACATATCTGTCAGCTGGTTTGCAAATTACCTGAGAACTTGGCCAAGCCTGTTGTCTGATTCAGCAGCTTTGTGTGAGTTTATGTGCAGCAAAGTTCTTCTCAGCTCAGCTGTGGACAAACACATTAACTCTTCCTCATGAGGTGGGGTGGACTTCCTCACAGGTATGCTGTTTTGGGCATTGTTTTGAAGTTATTTAGAACATCTGAAAGGGAGGCATCAACCAGGTGGTGTGGTCTAATACTGTAATCTTTGATAGCTTGAATTCCTTGGCACGTGTGCAATTGTGTCTGTGGTGTTCCTGAACGTGGTTTTGAATTTTCTTGCCATTCTCTCCCCTAACTGCTTTGATGTTCCACAACAGGTTTGCTCTTACTGCTGTGAGGGCACCTTGTCCTCTGATCTCATCATTACAGGCATTTAGCTATGCATGCCCCTCCAATGTCACCTCTGGTTTCTGATTTGCACATTTACTGATGATCTTTAATACAATCATATCATCTTTGTAGTTGTTAATGTAGCCAGTGACTAATAATTCATAGTTCTCAAAGCTGATCTGATGGCCATAGGTGACAGCTACTTTAAACTTGTCCCAGTCCATTTAGTCAAAAGAGTTAATCAGGGCTATAACAGCGCCCTTTGGCAACATCCTGATCTGTTTAAGGATTGATTTGGACAGTTTAAGTTGTGTTCTATATGCAGGCAATTGTAGAATGCAAACATGATTAAAAAATGAAATGTGGGAGGAGAACAGTTTGTTAATACAAGTTGGGGAGAATGATCTTTATGTTCACGCTATTAAAATTTCTAGCCACAGTAATAAAACCACTATGCTTCTTTAGAATTAATTCTTGGGGGATGTAGATAGCCTGAAAAATAGTAACGGTATATTCTCACGGCAAATAAAAGGGACGGTACTTTACAGTTAGACATTCCAGCAGGGTCCTCTTAACAGCATCATAGGCCCCTGGTCAAAGTAGTGCACTGGTGCTCCAGTTTTGATAGCAAAACAGAGACATACATAGGCATCAGAAACTATGCCCATTTTGCCCATACGTTAATACAGCGCTACTGGAGAGCAGTGGCGTGACTCGACTTCAGCGTTTCTGCGCCATCCGTTTTTCACATAAATACAATGACACTCACTCATTAGCAACTCTGTCCATCCAGAAAGTGGTCAGCCCAGCTAGCTGAATGGGCATGTCAGGGATGTTATTATGCTGCCATGTTTCGGTAAAGATAAAAATGGAAAAATCCCTTATCTCTCGCTTGGTTATTTGTTGAAGTCTGAGGAGATCCAGCTTGTAGTCTAGTGAGGGAACTTTGGAAAGCAGGATAGAAAAGAGAGCCAGCCTGATTGGATTTTTCTCTAGCTGTGTCCTCCTCGCAGCCTGATTTTTGCAGATTGCTAAAGCTGCTGAACTGCTCCCTTAATGCTGTGCACTGAACAATGTTTATTGATGTAAAGACATGAATGGTTTCCCAGATAATATACTGTATGCAGCACAATCTGCAAGGGAGACAACATTTAACAAACTTTGCGCCGAGTTTTTGGAGAAGTTACCATCTTCTGAAAAAAAACCCAGCGTTTTCCAGGTGTTATGTTCCTTGAAATGTCTTTTTTCATTACTGCACCTCACTTTTAGCAGTATTTACACATCTCATCAACTTTAAGTTTAGTCAAAATATGTGAGACCATGCCATTCATGTGTATTAGAAAAAATAAGATCCATGGTAATTTCCAGTGATTATATTTATCATGTGGAACTTTGTACAGTTAAAGTTTCTCTTTGACTGTCTCCTGCCCATTAACCAATTTATTTAGTTACCACTGAGGTCAATGAGTTTTAATTTCAGTAATCTTTGGAATAAAATTATGTCAAAGTGCTTTCAGGACTTTGTTGCAAGTAATGTTAATATTTTGCTGTTGTCTAGTTTAAATTTCAAGGAAGATAGATAAATTGGTTTGGCATGATCTTTTTTTTTTTGTAAAAGTATGCTGATATTTAGGAAATGATTTTCATAAAAGTAGCTTATTTGTATATTTATGAATGTAGTTTATATTACATGAAATAGAAGTAAGGGTTATCAGTCTAAGATTACTGAGATCAATTTAATTTTCATTCTTCTACAGTATATTGGAGCCACATTTCAAACTTTTCAGTCAACTGGCAATTCATCCACATGGATTCATAGAATATTCTAAATAATGATTAGTAAACTGCATGTTGCATTTGTTTCTTGTATCATTCCATTATGTTCAGAGGTTTTTTTTTTGTCTTCAGGTCCTTTTGCAACTGGTGCAAAAGTGCTTCATTTTTAATTATTAAACCTCAAATGCTGCTAATTGCTGCCAGGGACATTTAATTACTTTTTCAAAAGCTTGGGTAATAATGTAGTAGTTCATTTTATTCATGCATTTCTTAATTTCCCTTTCCTTTTTTCAGTTTTTACCCCTTCATTTATGTTCACATTTTGATTGTTTTTGGAATATATTTAAGCTACATTTTAATCAGGATTTCCCCAAAGTAATTAATTTATCTGCCTCGCAGTTAGGAGACCCGTGTTCGCTTCCCGGGATCTCCCTGTGTGGAGTTTTCTTGTTCTCCCCGTGTATGAGTGGGTTTCCTCCGGGTGCTCTGGTTTCTTCCCACAGTCCAAAGACATGCTGGTTAGGTGCATTGGCGATTCTAAATTGTCCCTAATGTGTGTGTGTATGTGTGTGTGTGTGTGCGCGCCCTACAGTGGGCTGGTGCCGTGCCTGGGGTTTGTTTTCTGCCTTGCGCCCTGTGTTGGCTGGGATTGGATAATGGATGGATGGAATTAATTTATCATTTATAGTACCAATAATTTTGTTTCCCATTCTGTATTTTCCATTTGCTTCTTCCTCCAAAGAGGACTTCTTTGCACAAATTTAATATTTCAGATGCATTGTATCTTTTTTTTTATTCAGAGACCAAACTGTTTGAACTCTAGGCAGCACCGTCGTACTGTTGCATTGTCACCATTTTTGGTGTGGAATTTGCACATTCTTTGTGGAGATCTGCAGTGATTCTCATGGTATCACTTGGCTCTCACCTCCATTTCTTCTCCGCTTCATTGCTGTAAGACAGTTCACAGCTCTGTTAGCAAGTGTAAAGTAGTGGTTGGCTGTAAAGCAGAAAACGCATGCTGTAAGATGGTAATTCCAGGCACTGCCAATTTTCTCAGGATTCTTGATTATAACTTAATTTGCAAATCTTGTACGAAGGAGTTTACTGGTTAATTCCTAGAACTGTCTGCATTAAAAGAGTCTCTTGTCTATCCAGAGGAGAAACAACATTTATATTTTCAACATGACATTTCTATTGTTAACTACATTTTTACTATTTGTTTTTATGCAGCCATTTTGTTTTGCTTCACATTCTTACTTTTTGTTAATTTTATTCACCTATTCTGTTTAAAATTGAAAACACACACATGTGTACTCACAATTCGCAGTATAACAATAATTTGTACAGTTTTAGTCTTCAGTCTTCTAGCAGTCAGCACAACTGTGAGTGTTGAGTGAGATAAGCTACTTGAATGATTCACTACTGCAGAGTATGAGTTAAACAAAAACAATGAAGAAGTTGATCATTTTAATTTATGCAATTATAGGTTAACATTAAAATTATAAGATTACTACAATGGTTTGTAATTTTTTAATGGCTTCTTTTAAAAAGAACACATGGGCACAGACGAAAGCATATTAAAAGTAAATGTTATCATAATAGCGCTTCTTCATACACAGAAACATATTTATGTAGGGTATGTTACCAAGCCCAGATAGGAAACTTCTTAATGACAACTTGAGTTTTTTTTTTTGTTTTTTTTTTTTATAGTAAAATGAATAGAGACTGACAAACTAGATTGGGTTGAGTAGCATGTTCTCTTGAAAATTCTTCTTAGTTTTAATCATACTTCAATTTCTGCTGTTCGGAGGATCGAACACATCTGCTTCTGTTACTCAAATATAGTGGTATTACAAATGAAGATGTCTATGCATGTATATTGAGAATGAAACAAATTTAGAAATTAATCATTCATTTGCTATGAACGTGCTTGAAATTTCATCCTCTAACCTTCCCCCAAGGGTTTATAAGTCAAAGTGTACAAACCTGAATTTACCCATGATCACCATATGTTTACCAAATATATGTTGATCCATCCATCCTCTTCCGCTTATCCGAGATCGGGTCGCGGGGGCAGCAGCTTGAGCAGAGATACCCAGACTTCCCTCTCCTTGGCCACTTCTTCTAGCTCTTCCAGGGGAATCCTGAGGCATTCCCAGGCCAGCCGAAAGACATAGTCCCTCCAGCATGTCCTGGGTCTTCCCCGGGGCCTCCTCCCGGTTGGACATGCCCAGAACACCTCACCAGGGAGGCATCCAGGAGGCATCCTGACCAGATTCCCGAGCCACCTCATTTGACTCCTCTGCTCTACTCTGAGTCCCTCCCGGATGACTGAGCTTCTCACCCTATCTTTAAGGGAAATCTCAGACACCCTGTGGAGGAAACGCATTTCAGCCGCTTGTATTTGCGATCTCATTCTTTCTGTCACTACCCATAGCTCATGACCATAGGTGAGGGTAGGAACATAGATCGACTGGTAAATTGAGAACTTTGCCTTACGGCTCAGCTCCTTTTTCACCACGACAGACCGATGCAGAACCCGCATTACTGCGGACGCCGCACCGATCCGCCTGTCGATGTCATGCTCCATTCTTCCCTCACTCGTGAACAAGACACCGAGATACCTGAACTCCTCCACTTGGGGCAGGATCTCGCTCCCAACCCTGAGAGGGCACTCCACCCTTTTCCGGCTGAGGACCATGGTCTCGGATTTGGAGGTGCTGACTCCCATCCCAGCCGCTTCACACTCAGCTGCGAACCGATCCAGAGAGAGCTGAAGATCACGGCCTGATGAAGCAAACAGGACAACATCATCTGCAAAAAGCAGTGACCCAATCCTGAGTCCACCAAACCGGACCCCCTCAACACCCTGGCTGCGCCTAGAAATTCTGTCCATAAAAGTTATGAACAGAATTGGTGACAAAGGGCAGCCCTGGCGGAATGCAACTGTCACTGGAAACGGGTTCGACTTACTGCCGGCAATGTGGACCAAGCTCTGACACCGGTTGTACAGGGGCTGAACAGCCCTTATCAGGGGGTCCGGTACCCCATACTCTTGGAGTACCCCCCACAGGATTCCCCGAGGGACACTTGCGAACGCCTTTTCCAATTCCACAAAACACATGTAGACTGGTTGGGCAAACTCCCATGCATCCTCCAGGACCCTGCTAAGGGTGAAGAGCTAGTCCACTGTTCCGCGACCAGGACGAAAACCACACTGTTCCTCCTGAATCCGAGGTTCAACTATCTGAAAGACCCTCCTCTCCAGAACCCCTGAATAGACTTTTCCAGGGAGGCTGAGGAGTGTGATATATGTTGAGTTTAACAAAATGTGCCTTTTAGTATTATTAGGATTTAGGAACTTATATCTAAACCCTTTCACTCATCCCCTGATAAATTTGCTCACAGTGATTTAGAATTTTTTTAAATATCTCTTTAATGCAGTGCATGCATCTTCATCTACCGTGTCGATTCTTACTGAAAGATGTGTAGCATAGCCACTGATCGAAAGTTTTATCAGAAGATAAGCTTCATTTGGGCAAAATGTTCACATATGGGAGACAGCTGAGTTTTTCTCTATATAGTCTAGATAAAATGTTATTTTTAAAATAATTTACAGATGTTCTGGAGTAGTTATCACTCCAGAACATCAATTTGTTTCCTTGAAGATGCTATCAACATCCTTCAGTAATGAAAGTGTTTTGATACAAATGTTTGTAGTAGCTGAGAAAAGTAAACCTTTCTTGTCCATAATATGTTTTCAGACAAGTATTATGAATGGAAATTATCTTTTAAAAGAGAAGTTTCTTTATGGATTCAAGAGACAATTCATAATAAAATAATCAATTTAGTTTGGGCCTTGAATATTATTTCTTTATTTATTCAGCTATGTTATATGGGCAAACGATGGTGGCACTGACCAAAAAACTAGATATAGAGCTGGAGGTGGCAGAGTTAAAGATGTTAAGATTTGCTTTGGGTGTGACAAGGATGGACACGATTAGGAAGTGTACTTCAGAGGGTTGGCTCAGGTTGGACGGTTGGGAGACAAAGTGAGAGAGGTGAGATTGTGTTGGTTTGGACATTTGCAGAGGAGATATGCTGGGTATATTGGGAGAAGGATGCTAAGGATAGAGCTGTCAGGGAAGAGGAAAAGAGGAAGGCCTAAGAGAAGGTTTATGGATGTGGTGAGAGAGGACATGCAGGTGATGGGTATGACAGAACAAGATGTAGAGGACAGAAAGATATGGAAGAAGATGATCCGCTGTGGTGACCCCTAACTGGTGAAGCCAAAAGAAGAAGAAGATTTATTTATTTAAATTTCTGCAATATGATTTGCCGGAATTGTGTACTTGTGCTTGTAATGGTATTTATCTCAACTTGAACACTGACCAGAAAGTCTTCACCTACCCAAGCCAGAGGAGGGAAGTTTTCATTCCTATTATTGCTTTAAGTTCTCTTCTATTACAGAGGATGCAATATCTAACAAACAGCACTTCCTTCTTCTCTGTCACTATACTTTTGACATCTTTTTCTTTATGGGTTTGGAAAATGCTTTTCTTTTGTTGTAGTTCAGCATACCAACTTAAGGTCCTTACATTTTTTGGTGATGGCACTATATGTTTTTTCTTTTCTGTTTTAGCCTCAAAATGTAATCTGTCTTTTTTCTGCATGGGGTTAGTTTGTTAACAGTTACAGAGATGTATTGTTCTTCAAAGCTTTCATATTCTCAGTGTTTTGAAGCTGTTTCTCACATGCACAGTTCTTTGTGCACAGCTTTTCCTGACTTCCTTTAATGTATCTTTTAATGTATGTTTTTTATGTTTTCCAGACCTGAAGGCCTCAACTGAGGAGTACCTGGCTACTGAGGAGATGACAACCGAGATAGGCAGCGCAGTGCTAACAGTGGAGACCATCACAGAAGTTCCAGAACTGTTCTTTACTAAAACAACCACAGAAAGTGAGGCTATTGGTGAGCACATCACAGCGGAGCCTGTTAATCTCACAGGCATAATAACAGAGGAGTATTTCACTGCCACCACTGAGCCCTTTGAACTCCCTTCCACCACAATAGAAACTGAAACTAACATCACAGCATTGACCCCTGTCCTTATCGAGGAGGGAATAACTCCTGAAGTGACTGCATATGAGGTGACTGGAACACCTACTGTCCTAATTCAAGAAGAAGTTGTTTTAGAAGCCACTCGCCCACCTGATGCTGCTTCTGTTCTTGTGACTGAACTTGCAGAGAACATCACCAGCATAATTGATGAAGAAACTACAACTGAGATCGATCTTGAAGTTCCTTACCTCCGTCCTACAGGTGAGAGAAAATACAAAAATTAAAAAAGAGTGTAATTTAATATTTTAAAGTATTTTACTTTAGGATACATTAGGTCACTATTTGTTCTCCCTAAAACAGTTTACAATTTAGAACTACTCTAAGTGTAGCATTAATGCTTGTTAGATTGAAATAGATTTTGCTGACATGAAGTTTGAAAGTTTGAGAAAAAGACCTGTATTAGTCTCTTTCTCTATATTTATGTCACATATACTGTAAATATCTAAACTATGGCATGTTGGTTAGTGCTGCCCTCTCACCAATTGAGAATCCTGGGTTTGAATTCTACACCCAATCACTGCTTTTCTAAAGCTTTGTTCTTCACATCCCAAATGCATGCATGTTAGGATAGTTGGCTTTAATAAATTGGCCCAGTTATGAATGTGAATGTATACATGAGTGGACCCTGAAATAGATTGGTGTCTACTTCAGGGTTGGTTCCTTCCCTGTAACCAACGTTCTTGGGATAAGGTGTAGCCCCTCGCCTTCCTGAATCAAGTTCAGTGGGTTGGAGATCTGGAGTTCAGTGGGTTGATCATTCTTAAACATAAATGTGCTGTCATACTCTCTCATGTTAAACACTTAGAATAAACATCAAAAGGAAAAAGGTGTCATCCAAAGTCAATGGATAAGATATGTTTATTGGGCAGGAAAATTGGAAATAAAATTTAATCAGAAATTAAGTACACTGTGAAACTTTCCTGTGCACACGTGGTAGTTAATTATATCAACAATCTATGCTGTAATAATAATTTATATTATACAGTACTAGTTGTCCCCTGCGGCTCTGCCCACATAGTAATGAAACAGTCAGTCATCATCCAACCCGCTATATCCTAACACAGGGTCACGTGGGACTGCTGTAGCCAATCCCAGCCAACACAGGGCGCAAGGCAGGAACAAATCCCTGGGCAGGGCACCAGCCCACCGCTGGTAGTGAAACAGGGCAAACTTTAAAAATCAATAAAAAAAATGTAATTCTGGCCAAGCGGAAGGTAGGTACGCTCCAACGTCAAACATTGGCACTGTATCTGATCGTTCTCAGCTCTGACGGGAGAGCATCCCCTACATGGGGAGAAAAGCATGTGGCCATGGTAGCTCTGGCAGTCAGCAGCTACCATCTAAAACACACGTAGCTCTGATCTCTCTCTCTCAAAAGCGTCAAACATTACTCATTAATAATCTGTAGATGATAATGTGTGTTGAACAAACAGGTATCACAAGCTAAGCAGAGGCAAGGTACGCTCCAAGAGAGGTAGAGTGACTGGCATGTGAGTTAGGAAGGCCCACAACCCTCCCCTTGGCCCGAAGCCGCTCTTTCGGATTCATGCAAATAAATCGGCCCGGATGCGAACTATGATACTTAGTGCGCTGAGAGAAGTCGCAAAATCAACCTTAATGTGAAAGCAAATTATA
>JANRMT010062829.1:29038820-29051171 GCA_026402145.1 Polypterus bichir lapradei
TATATATATATATATATATATACATATACAGTATCTTTATTTATAATACACTACCGTGGCTGTTCATTTGTCTGTCCAGGATTTTAAATCACCTGTAGCTCGCAAACCGTTTGAACTATTGATCTGAAATTTGGTACACATATACTACGTGATGTCTACTATGCACTTTTGGGGTGATGATTGACCTTCAAGGTTATTCCTCTTTTTATTTTTGTTTTATTCTATTGTAGAACCAACTCTCGGCAGCAGCCAGCAGGGCGGCTGTGTGGCGCATGCGTATAGGCGCCATTCTCATCCCTACTTACCTTTGCCATCACTTCCCCTACCTCTTCAAATCTTATTTCACTCTTGAGGCAGATTGAAGACTTAAGTGCCGGCTTAAGTGAAAAATTAAGGGAAACGTACAAAGTAATTACAACACAAACACTGACTTAATCAGTTTTAACACAAAAAGATGCCGACGAAAGAAGAGAAGAAGCGGGTCGCTAGGGTGGAGAAAAGAAGAGCTGCTCAGGAAGCAGCAAGCGCATCATCCTCTGAGCAAACGAATGCAAAACGTACAGAGAACGAGTATGAAAATTATGAATGGTCAAGTCAAGTGTATTCAATGCATATTATTGTGCAGTGCACCGTTACTGGTATATATAAATGTATACATAATATACAGTTGTTTGAATTTAGTGCAGTGAGTTGCTGAAACTCACTGCTGCTGAGATCCCTTTGATGCTATACTGAAAAACAAGGTTTATAAAATGACAAGCACTGATTTATTTTAGAGTCTACTATACATTATTTTCTAATTCATTCTAATACATTATACATTGGATTGTTTTTCTTTAGAAGACAATAGAACAGAAAATATAAACCTTTAAATAGTCCTGGAAATACAGATAGTACTTTATTTGCCAGAAGAAGAATTTAGCATTTACAGATGCTCAAGAAATAGAAAAGTCTTATAACAAGTAACATCATCACCATTGCATGGATAGAGGTTTTCATTCCAACCCATTTTATAATTAGAAGCTGGGCTTACCAGAAAATGAAACTTGGAGTTTAATTAAGTAGCTTATTAGTGCTTTCTTTCTTTCAACACAAATCTTTATCACATTGTAGATTTTAAATTTTCTGAGAATATTATCCATATGCTTTATGGTCAGGAACAGACTTATACCTCTTGGTCTATCCCATTTATTTCAAAATATTGTATTAACTCAGATACTTCACGATGCATAAACACAGGTTTAAATGGAGGCCTGTCAGCTAGAGAGCTGGTGGTTTCTTTGTTGTTTGTTCCTCATTATTAACTGATGGCTGGTTAAGTAAACAGGCAACAGTTAAAACCTTAATGCAGCTGTTTAAAACTAAAATAGGTGATTAAGGGTTCTGAATCATAACAAAACAATTTAATAAAATTACCCCACCTCCCAAAAAAAATGTTGCTTTAGTAGTAAATAATAGAATAGAATATAATTCTTTATTGTCATTATGCATACACATAACAATTTTTTTTGTTGGTAGGACTCGGCTTCAATGCAGAATACTTAAAATACACAATAGACTATAAATAATAAAATACACATAATATGTATAAAAGACAGCAGCAATAAAACATCATCAAGTCCAGACTTTTCCTGAGGTAGTACGCCTGCAGAGACCTGTGATCTGTGTGCGTGGGTCTGCAGGGGAGGAATACGAGTGTGTGTGTTTGATTACGAGGGAAATTGCATGTACATGTCTACAGGTGGGCAGGTTAAGGGTAGATGTATGTGTGTGCATCAGCAGGGGCAGATGGACTTCACGGCTCTGGGGAAAAAGCTGACTTTCAGTCTGCTGGTACATGTTTTTATGTTTCTGTACCGCTTTCCCGAAGGCAGTGATACAAACAGCCCATTTCCCGGATGGGTGAGATCTGCAGCTATACATTTGGCCCTCTTCTGCACCCTTTCAGCATATACAGAGTTCAGGTCTAGGAGAGGACTTCCCACGATCCCCTGTGCTGTTCTCACCACCCATGCCAAGTCCTTACTGTCCTGTGCTGTGCAGCTGCCGTATCACACTGTCATACTGTGACAGAGAATGCTTTCTATAGCAGATCTGTAGATGTTTTTGTGAGCAGCCAAGAAGAGAATCCAGCACGTCTCATCTTCCTGAGGAAGAAGAGTCTTTGTTGGGCCTTCTTTACTAGGTGAGATGTGTTCAAAGACCAGGTCAGATCCGATGTGATGTGGGAACCCAAGAACTTGATATTGTCCACACACATTACTGCCTCCTCATGTATGAATATAGGAGCATGTTCTGTTCTTCTGGATCTCCTATATTCCACAATGAGCTCTTTGGTCTTGCTGGTGTTCAAGATGATGTTGTTGGCTGAGCACCATAGTGCTAGGTGTTGTATCTCCTCTCTGTAGTGAGTCTCATCATTGTCTGATATGAGAACCACCACGGTCGTATCATTTGCAAACTTCACAACCATATTTGTGGCATGGATGGCAGAGCAATCGTGCGTAAATAACATGAAGAGTGCTGGGCTGAGCACACAATGTTTCTCATTCCTGGAGACTAAATTATTTAGAACATTTACACAGTGTATTCCCAAGCCCTGTTAAACAAAGGAGTGGTGTATTTTAACCAGAAATGTAAGAAATTGCATTATAGTAATGTATATCTGGTACAAAGGGTTTTCCTTTGATCAGTCTGTACTTAACACAGAATTGTACTACCGAACATCACAGTACACCACAAACAGAATCTCATCTGCATTCCTCATACTAGGCAATGATTTCAAGTTGTCTTCAGTTGGACTTCATTACTTTTTCTACTAGAGCACGCCCTTTGGCCTTGCTACGGTCCGTTATGTAAAGGAGCCATGTCACCAGACATTAGTAACGAAGGAAAGAAAACTGTGACAAATCAAGACAAGTCAATATGATCAGCATGGCAGCCTCAGAGCTTGGGTCAGAGGTTTTAGGCCTCAAAGCAAGAACTATATGGCCTCTTTCTGGTCCTCTCTTATGCAAGTCACCTTACAGCTTGGCCCAGGTGCACTTGGCCTTTCTTATAGTTCTTTGTGGCACCACCACCTCTACTGTTGAATCACACATAACTGACACACAAACCCATCCACCAGGCCATTCCTAGTCATGGACTTCCCATTTTTTAACCTTTTATTATAGAGAATAAAAATGAGCCTCTACAACAAGCCACTTGGGTTCATTCTTGCCCAAGGCACCAATGGGACTTTATTACATTTGGAGTTTGAGTATTGTGGTCTGTAGTAATTGTCCTTTTATGTACTGTAGGTGCACTTTGTTATGATTGAGCAATAGTTTGATTATGCATGCTTGTGTAAGATCTTCATTCGTGAACTTAAATGTTTAATGCTTATCCTAGGTAATCTTGTAGAAAAGGAAAGAGCAAAAATCCCTGGCATTGAAGAAGAATGTTTGTTGTTGTATTTTCTTTAAAAATAATAAATCCTTCTATATAAAAGCGGTCAGGATTGTCCTTCCGTCCCGTGAGTGCTACGCAGGCGCGGAGTTTCACACACGCCACGTCCATGTTGCAATGCACGATGGGAATTGTAGTTTCGTTTTTCCAGGTAAAAGATGATTTTCTACTCCAGACTGTGCGAGTAGCACGGAGTTTCACACACGCCCTGTTCATTTTGCAATGCACGATGGGATTTGTAGTTTCGTTTTTCCAGGTAAAAGATGATTTTCTACACCAGACTGTGCGATATCTTCTTCTTCTTTCTTACTATATAAAAGCGGTCGGGATTGAGTGAGTGGAAAGCGTAGCGGTATTCCGCTTATCACAGACTTACTACTTGCAGCTTGCGGTACGAAGCGACATGATGTGAGCAGAATTCTGGTGCTCCCATCGTTCCCTTGCTTTTGTGCGCGATGCACTGGAAAAATAGACAAAATTATGTCTCTGGAAATAATTAATGTTGATGGAGTACAAATGCCTCACCGCGTAGTAAATATCAGGGGGGTTCAAAAGGGCGACCTCAATATAGAAAAAAAGTTTAAATTTCATCACAAAAATAACAGAAACTACAAATATTAAGGTAATACCGCTCAAATGCAATATAACCAAATTAATGAGTTTGTATAAAATATCAAATTGATCTACATATTGAATTGCCTTAAGAAGTAGTCAACTTAAAAGTCGGTCGCCTTAAAAGGCGGGTCAGCCTAGTATACCATATTCCTCTAACATTTTATGTAACTGTACCTTTTCACGATGTATGTGGATTATTAAAAAATAACATTTTTATGTGAGAAAGCCATAGTAACAATACAACAAAATGAAGAAGAGACTTTCAGCCATGCTAGACTAGAAATCTAATAAATAATTTGCCTAAAAAAATTCTTGATGGGAATAAGAACAAATTAACCAGCACTAGTTACAATTCATGTAACTTTAAATTGAAATTGATGGGTTCAGAAAAAGGAATGAATGGTTGGATGAACAATGTTGAACATTGCTCAATGCTGTTTTTTCATGTTTATAATTAAAGATTGTTAATGGTGTAGAAGATTACATATTTAAGTAGTGTGATTTAACTGTATTTTTTCTGCTTGAGTCCATATTAGTAATGTCTCTAAAATGCTAAACACTGAGTCTTACTGCGTTCTTAATGGGAATGTGTTACTAATTAATACTTTGGCGTTATTAACTGACCAGGTGCATTTTTAGTCATTGTCCATCACTAAATGAGATTTTAGGCAAAGACAAAGGGTGTGTGTGCACTTTTAATCAAACAATTTATAATTGACTAAACATATTACTTGTGTACAGCATTTTCTGGATTTCCAAAATATTTGCTTAATATATGGTACATTTACCACTTGCGACAGATTGTATTGAATGGAAGTGTTGCATGATTTTCTAAGGTGCATGATTGGAATTATCAGATTCAGGAAATAGATGTATGGATGCATAAATAAGTTTTTCTTTTTACAGCATATAGTAATCTTATATTTTCTCTATTTTAAAAATGTTGCTAGTGTGTTTCTGTCTTCATTTTAGGTATAGTCTTCCATTATCGTGCCATTACGAGTCGATATACTCTCACATTCATTGAGGCTCAGCAAGCTTGCCTAGACATTGGTGCTATCATTGCAAGCCCAGAGCAGCTCCAGGCTGCCTACGAAAATGGCTACAACCAATGTGATGCTGGATGGCTTTCAGACCAGTCTGTGAGGTAAAATGCTTATCTGTGTGTTGAAATGTATTTTAGATTTCTATTACCAAAAAAATAAATTAAGCAGAAGATTTTATTGTGACATCATTATTTTACATAGACAATTTTTACCTTAAAAAAACTCCCCTCTTTTTAGGTTTTTAGGGTTTCTAGTTATGCTTATTTCTGTTCTGCATATACTGTACATATTTTGTTTCTTATAGTTTAAGACCAGGTTTATACTTCATGCGATGCAACGTGTGTGCCTGCACCTGCGGACGCTACTGATATGCAAGCAGTGTACTGTTTATACTTGCACGCGTACTTTATGTAAATCTGGAGGATTCCACTGGTTAGCAGTGTGAGAAATCATCATGATGAGAAAATAACCTTCAGCTTCGATGTGCTGTGAATTGCCTGAAGCATCCATTAAATTCAGAACAACTTGCCTCAGCATCTCTGAAAAGGATGGATTACATTCATTAATCAAGGGATGCGCCCATTCCAGCAAGCATTGGGCACAAGGCAGAAACAATCCCTGGACGGGGCATCAGCTCATCGCAAGATGAATACAAGCACACACATACACTAACGTCATTTTAGCATCACCAAATTCCCAAACCTGTATGTCCTTGAAAGGAAACTGAAGCACACTGTGGCAACCCAACAGGAAAACATGCAAACTCCAGGCAGGGAACACCAGAGACGTCACTCCCTGTGAGACAGCAGCACTACCGCTCTGCATCCGTGCCGCCCCCACATGAGTAATTATTAACAGTATTCATAATTTAAATGAAGTTAACGATTTATCTGTGAAATGTAATATGCATACTTTAATATAAATACAAAATAGACCTTTTCACTGTGTCCCTATTTTTTTTTCTTTGTGCCTCAAATGCACTTCTGTACTTTCTGATGCTTTTGTGAAGGTGAAAAAAAAATGGCACAGACGATGGTATGTGAGACCTTTAAAATGTATCGTGTCATTACGATAGGAAATATGCAACACTTGAAAACAAAAGCACCACAACTTGTGCATGTATCGCATTCATTTCTGAGGACGTGCTCAGAGGCCGTGTCAAAAGAATGCTGGGAACGCATGGCAGCCATGTCGCGTGCGAGTACGCATTCTGAGCATGAAGTATAACCTGACCCTGACAGCCCTTTGGAGATTGCAAAAAGGCACCAGAATGCCCTTTCTCGTTTCATCTTGCCACTTTGCCATAAAGCAAAGATCAGTGGAGTGTTGCAGTGGTGGTTGTCCTTCTGGAAGTTTCTCCCATCTCCACACAGTTTTTCTGGAGCTCATCCAGAGTTTCCATTGGATTGTTGGTCACCTCTTTCTTCGTTGTTCTTCTCCCATAATTGCTCAGTTTGGCAAGGTGGCCAGTTCTAGGAAGAGTTGTGGTTGTTCTAAACTTCTTCCATTTAAGAGTTAAAACGGCAAGTGTACTCTTGGAACCTTCAGTGCTTAAGGTGTTTTTGGTAGCCATCCTCATATCTATGACTCAACACAATACTGCCTTTAAGCTGTGCTGGAGATTTCTTTGATCTCATTGCTTGGTTTTTGCTTTGATACACATTGTCAGCTGTGAGACCTTAAATAGACATGTGTTTGCCTTTCCAAATCATGTCCAATAAGTTGAACTTACTGCAGGTGGATTCCAAAATTAAAACCTAGAAACATCTCAGTGGCAATCAATAAAATGTGATGCACTTGAGCCAGATTTCAAGTGTCATAGTAAATGGTCTGAACACTTGTGTCAATATGATATTTCAGTTTTTTATTTTTAATACATTTGCAACAATTTCTAAAATACTGCTTTCACTTTAGGGCGGCACGGTGGCGCAGTGGTAGTGCTGCTGTCTTGCAGTAAGGAGACCCGAGTTTGCTTCCCGGGTCCTCCTTGTGTGGAGTCTGCATGTTCTCCCCGTGTCTGTGTGGGTTTCCTTCAGGTGTTCCGGTTTCCTCCCACAGTCCAAAGACATGCAGGTTAGGTGGATTGGCGATTCTAAATTGGCCCGGGTGGTTGTGTGTCCTGTGGTGGGTTGGTGCCCTGCCCGGGATTGGTTCCTGCCCTGTGTTGGCAGGGATTAGCTCCTGTGTTTGGATTCAGTAGCTTAGAAAATGGATGGATGGATGCTTTCACTTTATCATTCTGGGGTATTGAGTGTTACTTGATGTGGGGAAAGTGAATTTATTTTAAGACCGGACTGCATTATAGATAAATGTGAAAAATTTGAAAGGGTCTCAGTATTTTCTGAATCCACTATATATAAGAGTTGATGGTCCACTTACCTGGTGCAAAATATCAGTTTCATCCCACGTACTTGCACACTATATTCCCTCTCTAGTATCTCAAAATCACTTAAATCGTATCTGACCATTTTCACTGGACATTTTTTCAGCTGTGTCCGGTTTATAAACTTGATGTTAGAATACAGTCTCTTACATTTCTAGATTTCCTGAATATAACATGTTAGGGGCTAGACATAATATTAATCTGATGGAAGCCAATTTATTTCTGTAGGTAATTAAGACATTTGTAAGCTCTTTAAAATGTTAACTAAACAGTACCATTAAACACCTTTCCAAAAAATAACATACTGTATATAGCATTATTATCTATGTCCAGTTCTCACTTCTACTGGGATAAAACTTCTTTTGTCGCAAACTCCAGGGTCTATGTTCTATTTTAATCTAACTTTTTACATTTTAATTCCCTTGACATGTCTTTTTTCAAGTGTTATTTTGACTTTAGTGTCAGTTTTTGAATTATATTCACTCAGACCATTATTTATTTACTGTTGTGTTTCTCATTGCTGTATAAAGTTCTTTGTGATAATACCATGAATGGATTCATGGATGAATGGCTTCTCAATGCTGTGTAACATTCTTTCTATATGAAATATCTATTGCTTGAATATTTTAAGGTACCCAATTGTTAACCCACGAGACAACTGCTATGGTGATAAAAATGGACTTCCAGGTGTCAGAAATTATGGTGTACGTCCAGCAATGGAACAGTATGATGTCTACTGTTATATAGACAAGCTTAAAGGTAACAATTTTTTAATTTAAAAAAATCTGTCATAAACATTTTAGAGATGGTAATGTAACTTGTTTTACCCCTAGTTTAAACTTAATTTTTTTGATCAACAATAGCACTTTTAATTTCCAGGCTGAATGAATAACTTTTCATTAGTATATGGGTGGCATGGCAACACAGAATTTAATGCTCTATAGATCCAGCATCCTGGACTCTAATCCCAGTGGTTCTTCATGTGCAGTTTATATGTTGTTCCTCTTTATGCATAAGGTTTGACCTGTACATTCTGGCCCCAGTCCAGTCCCAAAGATGAACAGGATAAATGAATTATTAACTTACATCGATGTATGAGTGTGGGTATGTGCAAGAGCGGGCTCTGTATGGACTGATAGTCATGTCTGGCGCTAATTCCTGCATTGTGCGCAGAGCTGATGGGATAGGCTCAGGCAATAAATCCCGTTGGATCAAATGAATTTTCGAATATTTGTTATTAATAAGTTACATGTAATCACATGCACATGTTTGTAAACTGCACTGATTACAAAATAGTCTCATTACTGTTTATTCTGTTTTTGTTTTTTAGGAGAGGTTTTCTATGCAACTACTGCTGGAAAGTTCACATTTGAAGAGGCAAAGTTATATTGTCAAAAGAATAATGCATCCCTTGCAAAAACTGGAGAGATGTATGCTGCTTGGAAACAGGGTCTTGACAAGTGTCACCCGGGTTGGCTGGCTGATGGCAGTGTCCGGTACCCAATTAACAGAGCAAGACCCCTTTGTGGAGGGGGAAAGACTGGAGTTAGGTCCATATACCAGTTCTCTAACCAAACTGGCTACCCCAGTCCCCACTCTAAATATGATGCCTATTGCTTCAGAGGTGCGTACCTCATATTAAAGGGTTCTTCATATTTACTTATTTTTGTAGGTATATTTGAGATACAGATTATCTTGTGCCTTATATTAATTAAGGTACTTTGACACTAGAAAAGGCTAATACGGCACCTTTTTTTTATTAGCTGTTTTAAAAGAAGAAGTGACTTTTGCACCAGAACAAGTGGAGGCTGTAACCCATTTACCTCTTGAGGCAGAGCCACCGCTAACCCCTACTGTGCTAGAAGAGGAGCCTGTAACAAGTACCTACCCATATGAGGAAGCAATACAGACAGCTACAGATGCAGGGATATTGCAACCAGGTAATCCAGGTGTTCAGCTGAATCCCATATATTGTTCTTAAATATTGTAATGCACTTCCTTTCTCAACTAGTTGTGTTTAATAAATCATAATTTACGTCATATAACAGTTTTAATGTATGTGGTACACAATAGAGTTATACACAGTAAAAAAACAATTTTCATTAAATGATAGGTATATGAGTAGCCCAGTTTAATATGGGGACAGAGAGTTCAGGACTGGTTTAGAACTGTACATGAAGAAACAAAGGGACAATTAGTGTAAAAATAAATATGCATAGTAATGTAAATTCTAACCCGAAGTTTAAGTAAAGTAAAAATGGTAATATATTAAAAATACCTTTCCTTAGTTCTTAGAACTTAGAAGTGTGGCACAGTAGGCACAGTGATAGCGCTGCTGTCTCAAAATAAGGAGACCTGGGTCCGCTTCCCAGGTCCTCGCTGTGTGGAGTTTGCATGTTCTCCCCGTGTCTGCGTGGGTTTCCTCCATGTGCTCCGGTTTCCTCCCACAGTCCAAAGACATGCAGGTTAGGTGCACTGGTGATCCTAAATTGTTCCTAGTGTGTGGTTTGTGTGTGTGTGTGTGTGCCCTGCAGTGGGCTGGCGCCCTGCCTGGGATTTGTTCCTGCCTTGCACCCTGTGCTGGCTGGAATTGGCTCCATTGTGACCCTGTGCTAAGATATAGCAGGTTGGAAAATGACTGACTGACTGAATGTTTTCTGTTGTGTGTATTATTGTGTATTGTCTTTTTAAATTTGTCTGTGTTTCTTGCTGTTGGTCAGTGGTTCCTCAAGAGGCAGAGTCATGCTCCAGCAATTACTCAATGGAGAAGTTATCTCCAAGACCACCCTTCAGGAGCTCTGCCATCAGCTCCTGCCCTTTCCCTTTTTTTCCTTCCTTGTTCTTTCCCCATGCTTTAACACATTGTGGGCATAGGTGCCCTGCCAAATGACAGCTGAGCTGAACGCACTTACACATAACAAGGAATCAGTTCGCTTTCCCATTGAACACCCTGTGGCAGCATTGTTTCACAGAAGATCATTCCTGCATACACAAGGTTGAGTTTCTGTAACATTTTTTTAACCAAAACCTTACACTGCCACAGACTCCTTAATGCGTTTTACCAAATTTTACCTGCTTGCCTTGACTTTTGTCCTGCCTATTCATTCCAGCCCACACTGACATGGCACAATCTCACTCAGAGGCCTCACAGTTTGGCTTTATCATCTGCGATGCATCACTAATGTATTTTGGGAACTTCCTGAAGTATTTTCTTGATATTTTTTATTTTTATTTGTTTACTGTGATGTCATCACCTAACCATTTTATTGTTCATTTCATTGCGGATCCTGCCACTTTTCAATCTGTTTTTCATGTGCCAGCAAAGTTGTCGTTGGAAAGACATCCATCAGTTGTCTCATGACATCATCCTTTCCGACTTTATATTTGCTTAATTAAAATAACTTAATTCTTAGTATAGTAAAAGAAAGTTAACAGACTAATGTTAGGATCATTTTTGCTTTGTTTTCTTCAAAGTTTTAGCTACTGAATTTTAGGTGTGATTATTTGCTTTTATCTTTTATTTGAAATCTACCTAGCTAAAATACTACAGCATTTGTTTGCCCCTAAAAAAAGTCGGGCAGCAGGCAAGACTTTCAGAAGCAACAGTAAATAAAACTGTTGATTAACAGAGAGCTTATATTATATATACAAACTGAAGCCTCTGGGCTGGATGCATGTAACCCATGTCAGAACAGTAGGTCCAACTCAAAATTTACAGTACATCATGTGGTAAATGAGTATCTCCGCTCATTTCTGATGCTTGTTCTGAATCAACAAACAGAAAGTAGTCGGGGAACTCTGATGTGGCTGATGTATATTTTACTTTAAATCTACACCTAAGATTTGACAGTAATTGTCTGTCAATGACATACCTGGCTTGATCTTGTGAAATAAGATGGGAAAGCTCTTTTCTCTGTGGAAGAACTCTGGGAATTTTGGATTTAAACAGATTCACGTTCTAATGAATATACATTTTTCTTTGGAAAGACAGGCATTAATGGCTTGCACAGTGTTTTATGTCTGTGGCTTCAGGGAACATAACAAAGTCTGTTAATATTGCATAACAAAGAATCTGGATGGTCATCTGGATCTGCAGCTCTTCCAGTCTGTAAGGATTTAACAGCTTGGGAGATTTTAAAAAGTGTTAAAAGCTTTGGCTCATAGACTTGTGGTACATCAAATTTATTTAAGAAAAAATGAATATGAACTTCATGTTTTATGCATGCTGCAGAATAAAATCATCACCACTTATATTCTTCAAAATGAGGAGGGCTGAGTATTGGAGAGGCTACATCAATAAAGGCAAACTGCTTAAAATCATAACTTAAAGTAAGAACTTGATGAGGCACTTACACTTAACAAATTATGTTTTTAGTTTGAGCATGAATATTTTGAAACGCTATCAAAGCATTTTATCCTGATGAATCAAGTTAAATCAAAGAACATCCAGAGTATTATTTCTGACTAGCTCTCATGGTCGTCATCCAGGGTTAGATTAGTGAAATTATATATGAAACACTATCAAACCACCTTTAGGAGATTTGCTCATTTAGGAATGCAAGAATAAAAACAGAACTAAAAATAATCTTCAAAATTAGATTTTAAAATTTTTTAGATTTTTTTTAAGTTTAGATTTTAGGCAGTAGCCACTTTAAAAAGTGTTCAAATAATAGATCCACGTTTACAAAGCAATTGCTGGCATTACGGGAGTTTTATCAAAAGAAATGCCAGGCAAGACAGGTTGAGACACACAAGGATACTGAAGAAAGTCATGTAAGGCAAGAAATATCAAATATTTCAAAATGTGTTCTATATACAGTACAGGCCAAAAGTTTGGACACACCTCCTCATTCAATGTGT
>JANRMT010062829.1:29079297-29106299 GCA_026402145.1 Polypterus bichir lapradei
TTACCATCTGGCTTACCGTCTGGTTTACCATCTGGCTTACCATCTGGCTTACCATCAGGACTGCCTCTATACTCTGGCGAGGGTAGTGTTGATACTTCTGGAACAAGTGCATGGCCTCCAGAACATACTTTTTCTTCTCAAGATTTAAGCGGTGACTTCTCAAGTAGTGGGGATATAACATCTGGAATTACATTTCCAGATGAATCTCTCGTTCTTTTAACTCAAAAGCCATCAGTTGAGCAAGAAGCAGGAGTAGGAAGCACACAATTTAGCGGCGTTTCAGGAGAGTTTTTCAGTACGGATTACAGTGGTATACCCTCTGGAGAAGGTGTTACAAGCGTTGACCTGTCTGGGTTTACTTCTGGGTTTACATCTGTTAGCACAGACATTTCAGGTTTGCCTTTCCCAGAAGAGTCTGGCTCTGGCATCGTATTCTTAAAAGATCCCTTTAAGGAAATTTTTCCTATAAGTTCAAAATCAGAGCAAGAAGCAAGTAGTGAAACAGACATTAGTGGTTTAGCTTTTGGAAGTGGTGTAAGTGAAATTTCATCTGGTGTTTTACTACAAAGTGGTGACTTTTCAGGAGTCTCCGGTATTTCTTCTGGGGTCCTAGATTTAAGTGGCTATCCTTCTGGAATATCTGCGATTTCCAGCTCTGGTGCAATTTCTTCAGGGTTTCCAGACATCACATTTGTAGACCAGAAGCTCATTAAACTGATTACCCAGGAAAAACATGAAGAAGAACAGCAATTGGGAAGTGGTACTTCAGAGGTGTTTGGGTGGCCATCTGCAGATGCTTCAGGGAATATACATGGATTTCATTCTGGGGAAAGTGGCTTTGAATCTAGTGTAATTTCAGATGTAAGCGCACTTGGATCAGGATTACCAGACATAACCCTTTTAAGCCAAAGTGAAATAGATATTAGCCAGAAAGCAGATATTGAGCAAGAACTGGAAGGAGAAGGACCCTCAGTTCTTCTTGAGCAAAGATCTGGAGAAGGAAGTGGATTGCCTTCTGGTATATCAGGAATTCCAGATATTAGTGTTTTTCATTCTGGAGAGGCTTCAGGATTATCTGGTAGTGGAGGGGTGTCAGGTGTCAACTTTATCTCTACTGAGGAGCAAATAATTGTTTTAACCAAGGAAATCACATCTCAGGAACTGGGCAAAGGTACTTTGGAAATAAGCGGAGATGTTTCTGGGTCACTTTCAACAAGTGGTGAGCCATCAAGTTCCATGGACGTTATTGGAGAAAATTCAGAATTAGTTTCTGGAGAATCTGCTTTATTGATTATTAGCTCTGGCTCTGCTGACCATTTGTTTACTTTAAGTACTCTAACATCAGAAGAAGCCCTATCACAAACTGAACATGACACGCCAGATGTGCTCTTCACTCCACCTGTGCCAGTTGCACAGACCACTCCTTCTGCAGTCATCATAAAAGAGAAGTCATCAGTTTTGAAGGAAGGTATTATAAAAATTTATTTATATATATGTATTTATATATATATATAAACAAAATTCAAATTCTTGAATTTACTTAGTTCAAAGCAGTTTATTTGAAATATTTTGCCTTTTTTTATGTACTGATATTTATGGTATAAAACATAAAAGAATAAAAAACAACTACTAAAAAGGTTATTGCCAGGAACATTAAAAAGATTCAAAAGGTCATAGAAAAGAAATACCAGAACTTTAATTAAAGTGTAAAGTGACAAGGCAGAGTCAGAAAGTAGAGAAGAGTAATCAAACTTTGCCAAAAGTCTAATATTTAACTTATTTTTTTCTACCCTTGACTTTACTAGAAAAGTCAATTGATATTTCAGATTTATTTTGTAGGTCAAAACAAGGACAATGAGAGACAGATGGACATATTTTATAGGGGAAAAAAGCAAATGACACCACAAATCAGAATTGTTATAAAATAAGTCGGTGTCTCATCACTGGCTTTTTTCTCCCTCTTTTTATTAATTATTTGTCTTTTAAAATATTTAGGTTTTTCTGTGTATTGACTTGTTTTGTGTTCTGCATTAGCATGTCCTTTATATATTTATGGGGCAGTCCCACAGCTGCAGCCTAATGAAGCCTCAGCACCTAAGACTCAGTAAAGACAAAGATAAGAATAAATAAAAAGCAAAGATAAGGATAAATAAAACGAAAGGGCAAATGTACCAGGTAGATGACCCTGACTATTGCCTAACAGTAATTGTGTCACATGACCAGCAATGGCCATAGCAACAGTAAACAATTTGGCAGAACCTCTGAGCGATTACACAAAATTGTGTCACCTTCAAACAAAACAGAAACCCCAAATGGTAATGTGGTGTTGTCACTGTCACAATGACAGAAATAATTCAGAATCGTAAATAGCAACATGACACATCCAAATTTGACAAAATAAAGGATTCTAAATTGATAAAAATGCGGGATTCATGACAGTTATTCAATTTTCTATAATGAAATCTTCAAGGAAAGCAAAGAGATAAGTATTATTTTAAATGTATAAGGACAAAAAAACACTCCTGGCCACTTAAGCTTCAAGTGTACAAAAATAAAAATGAAGGAACAGGCTAGTTTTGAATTTTTCTCAAATGTTTATGATAGTTGAGTGTACCATCCATTCCATTTATTTTAAACATTTTTGAATAGTCATTTAAAAAATTGAATTTTTTTCAAACCAGGACATAATTAATAATCTAGTTCTCAACAAGTCTTTAAATGTTGCATCTCTAACTGAGACGACCAAAACACCTAATGGATTATTATTTCCTTTTACAAGCAACAAGCTAATATGAAGCGCAAGAAAACATTTGGTACGTGGCCTGATTTCATAGTTTGTGGAACCAGCTTCTGGAGTGATAACTTGATTCACTCTCTTATCAAGGTGCTGAAAAATATTGGTCTCATTCCTCCTTACATCTCTGTCCTACTGTTAGGAGTATTTATTTATACGCGGTTTTGTAGACGTCCTGTTACAGCATTTCAGTAGGTTTAACTTCTTAACTTTGAGTCATCATTTCTAAATTCTTGATTCTTTTATTTTTCAGGCATTCCGTTATTGATTTGTTATTGTCCTTAGAAATAGTGTCCTGTTGTGTACTGTATGATTCAAGCTTCCCTAGGGTTTAACTGTTATATAAATGGCCTTACATTTTCCCTAGATTTGCACAGAAAAAAGTATATTTTGGACTCTGAGTAATGTGGCTATTAAACAACCCCAAACCATCATGCCATAACTCCCATTCTGGACAGCTAGCATGAGATACTTGTGGTGATACTCTGTGTTTAGTTTTCCTTGTATAATGACCAGAGCTGTTCATAATGGTCAGACACTTCCACTTTCGTCTTATCTATCCAAAGGACTTTATTCCAGAAACCATTTTAAATATTTTTGCAGCTTTTGGGGGGTAATCTTTCTCCTTGCTGCCATTCTTTGAAATCTAAACATTTTTAGCTATGCCCTGATTGTAGAGTCATGAACCAAAGTCCCGTGGATCTTTAAATGTAGCTTCTGAAATTTTTTTCTCTTTGTAATTGCTTGGCATATCATATAGATTGGTGTCTAGGTACATTCCTTGGTAACTGTCTCAAATGTTTTGTAAATAATCTTTAGTAAATAATCCTCCTGGCTGTAGAACATAGGCTTTTTTGATAATTAATTTATAATTCTTCCCATACTGAGCAGCATGATGCTTCTTTGAGATCAAGGCAGATACCTTTTGCCCTCGGCATGGTGAATACGGCACGTCAAACTGCTAACGGTTCTGCTTTTATGTAGAGGTGTCAGCGCTTGATTAGCAGAGCCTACTTCTAATAACCTTCTTAATTTATGTGGAAGCTGTAAGAGAATTCATATGTTTTCACATGTGACTTCTGCATATTTTCTTTTTTGTGGAAAAATAATAAGTAAACAAGTGTTCCTTGACACCTGAGTTTAGATTTTTTTTTATTTTAGGATTTTGTGAGGACTAATAATAACAAATAATAAATAAAAATAATAAATAATAGTAATGCTTGCTCTTTTTCAAAGTGGACATATAATAATATTTATCAAGAATGGTCATTTAGCTATTATTTATGTGCATTAAAGTCTCCGGGTGGCACGGTGGTGCAGTGGGTAGCGCTACTGCCTTGCAGTAAGGAGACATGGGTCCACTTCCCGGGTCCTCCCTGCGTAGAGTCTGCATGTTCTCCCCGTGTCTGCGTGGGTTTCTTCCGTGTGCTCCGGTTTCTTCCCATAGTCCAAAAACATGCAGGTTAGGTGCATTGGCGATCCTAAATTATCCCTGCTTGGTGTGTGTGTGTGTGTGTGCCCTGCGGTGGGCTGACACCCTGCCCGGGATTTGTTTCTGCCTTGCGCCCTGTGTTGGCTGGGATTGGCTCCAGCAGAACCCCGTGACCCTGTGTTCGGATTCAACGGGTTGGATAATGGATGGATGGATTAAAGTCTGTTTTCATATTATTTTTACTAGGAAATAAGAGAGCAAATCTTAAATAAACACTGCAAAAATGCATGTACAAAAACTAGATAAAAATTTAAAGAGGAGCTGTTTTGCTTTTATTTAGCAAAAATATCCGGCAATGTGATCAGCAAAATTTACTTGAAAAGATTTCTTATAGTAAGCTAGTACTAGGGTGTTGTATCGTGTTAGCCATTATGAATGTAGTGAGAAGTCCAGCAAAATGACACATTTTATTGGCTAACTAAAAAGACTAACTGTCTAGCTGCACTCCATATTACCAAAAACTACAAGAAAGATCTTATTATTTTATCTGTCTTGCACTTTAAATTAAATTGTATCTGTCCTGGTGTCTATATAAACACAGGGAATTCCAGTTTCTGTATTACATCTTGTCTGCACAAGGGGCCTGAGTTGCCTTGAAAGCTGGCATATTGTAATCTTTTTAGTTAGCCAATAAAAGGTGTCATTTTGCTTGGCTTATAGTAAGCTAAAAAATCATAAATACAATTAGTCAATTATTTTTACAATAAAGAAAACAATATTTAATGTCACAATATAAATGCTTTTCATGTTGCTTAGATTTCATTTTTTGCTGTGTGCAAAGCATTGAAGCTAAATCTATGGTTATATATTTAAAAATGTACATCTGGATTCCAAGTCTAAAACTGAACAATTTGTTTTAGTTTTTAACAAATCATTACTTCTTGCAACAATTAAGCTTGAATTGTCCTATATATTATTTTGTATTCAATTATCTTCATTATCTAATATAAGGAATATTTGTCAGAAAAGGCAATTCACACATAATAACCAAAGGTATTTTTGACAAATTAAAGATTCAAGGCATTTTATTTACAACCAACTTTGAATATTATACAGCAAAATGAATGAACATAGTTATCGGTAATTGAACTTGTTTTTTTTTGTTGTTAAAGATATGGGTAAAATTTATCAACTTTTCCAAATTGTTCTAAAACTGAGTTACTTCCAGCTTTATAAAACATACCATGAGTTGTATAAAGTGAAAGTATTAACTCCAATAGCATTGTCTTCAGAAATCTTTTCTTTAATGCAATGCAGAACATGAATGATTTAAAAAGTAAAAAGGAAAAAAAAACTGTGATTTCATGACCTTCCTTAACGCTAATCAGCGTAAGTAAATATGATTAGTAATTTTTATTTATTTAGAGAGAGAAAGAGTGAGAAGAGAGTAATTAATAAAGGTAACTGGAATTTGTGTTATATATTTTGAATTGCAGAACTAAACTCTGTTAATTTAAAAAAAAAACAGCAATGACTTTCCCTGAAAAGATGGAGTAGCCAGCTGAGTTACCAATCAACAGCACTGCTTGCTTAGCAATACTGTACAGTATATATATATATTGGATTCAGAATGTAATCAAACCCCTTAACTTTCTGCACACTGCGTTGTGTTGTAGAATAAATTTTAAAGGGATAAATTTGCTATTTTGCATATAAAATCAAAAACTAGAATCTGTTATTTATAGTATTTATAGTATTGAGTTCCTTTGTTGTGGCACTTAAAATAGAGCTCAGGCATATCTTACTTCCTTTATTCATCTTTGATTTGTCTAGAACTTGCTTGGAGTCAACATATTGCAAACTGAACAGACTGGACATAGTTTAGAAAGATACAAACCTGCACATAAAAGGTCCCACAATTCAAACTGCATGTCATAACAAAAACCAATCCACGAAGTCCAAAGAACTGTCTGTAGACCCTATGATCAAACTGTGGGATGACACAGATCAAGGCAAAGTTATAAAACTAAACCTTTGAGTGTTCCTAGGCATACAGTGATGCCAATAATTGTGAAAAATAAAGAAGCTTGGAGCCATCAGGACTCTTCCTACAGTTGGAGTTCTGGTCAAATTGAGCAACCAGGCAAGAAAGGTCTTAGTCAGGGAGGTGACACTAACAGAACTTCAGAAGTCCTCACCTAGGATGGGAGAACCTGTCAGAAAGAGAACCATCTCAGAAGCTTTTTTGAGTAAAGACTTGGAGCTTGCTAAATGGCATTTGAAGTAGCGTTTATCAATAACTAGATCGCAGTATGAAGCAAATTGCTATTGTTTATAATGGTAGTGGGTCACGGTGAGTCCCTGCTCCCACCATCATGTTTGATATTCCCCAACTCAGACAATCCATATAGGATAAAGGTTGAGAAACTGAGTTAAAAGACTCTGAGCAGAGATCATGAAGAAGAAGATTATCTGGTCTGAGATGAAAATGAATTTTTTTAGGCAGAATTTCAAGCACTATGTCTAACGCAGGCCGGGAACTTTCCTAATAATATCCCTGTGGTGAAAAATGGTGATGGCAGCATCATGCTAATGTGGTGCTTCTGAGCAGCAGGGGCAAAAAGACTTGCAAGAATTGAATAATAAATAATAAATGTATTATTATAAATGAATAATAAATTCTGTCAAATACAGAGATGTCCTTGAAGAAATTCTCAATCTCAGAGTGGGGCAACGGTTCACTTTTCAGCATGACAATGACCAGACGTATATCACTAAGACAGCACTGGAGTAGCTTCAGAACAAGCCTTTGACTGTCTTAGAGTGGCCCAGCTAAAGCCTAGAACTAAATCCTATTGAACATAAAAAGTGAGTACATTTTGATGACCATATCCACAACAGAAACCTAAGGGCTTGGACTAAATAACAAAGATGGGGATGAATATAACATAGATTGGTATGTATTTTTTAAGAAGGATAGGCAAAACAGAAAATAAGGAGGGGTTGCCATTTATGTGAAGCAGAATTTAAATGCAAGTCTTCTTCAGTTAAATGATGAGCTACGTCTGATTGAGGACATCTGGATTTGTCTGGAAAGCATTAAGGAAAGAAACCTTATTTTAGGAGGCAAACAATAATTTAAATGCAGACAATAATTTTAGTGCACATCTTTAGTAATATTTAAATGGCAAGTTTATACAGGGATAGTATAGCCATGGGGGACTTTAATTATTTGAATATTAACTGTGCTAATTAACTGTAGGCTAGTAAGTTTGATATGTGCCAAAAGTAAGTTAATGGAAGGACATTTTAAGGATAATATTGAGCAGCACGTGGTTAGAACAGATGTTTTAGGGAACAATCAGCATGGGTCAAGATGAGAGTCATCATGTTTCGCTAACATGCTGGAATTCTATGAGGAAGCAACAAAAGAATACTACCAGGGTATAATATTATTTATCTTGACTCTCAAAAAGCATTTGGCAAAGTCCTACATGAGAGACTGGGCATCAAACTAAAGGAGAAGGGAGTTCATTGTATAGGGTGTAGATGGGTACAGAATTGGCTAAAACACAAGTAGTAGATATGGTGTGAGAAACTTTTTCAGAATTGGGTGAAGGTAAGGGTGGTGCCCCACAGGGGTCAGCACTAGGGTCACTACTATTTTTATTATATATAAATTATTTGAAAAGGAGTACAAATAACAAGCTGGTTAAGTTTGCAGGTGATACCAATCTAGGAGGATTGGCAGATAATTTTGACTCTATTGAGTCATTACTGAAGGACTTGGATAGCATACAGGCTTGGGCAAATTTGTGGCAGATGAAATTTAATGTCAGTAAATGCAAGGCATTACACATAGGGAGTTAATATGTTAGGTCTGAATATAGAATGGGAGGTTTGAAAATCGAAAGTATACCTTACTAGCCATCCCCTGCGGCTCCGTCCGCATAGTAGTGAAACAGGACAAACATTAAAAATCAATAAACAAAAAGATATCGCTCACTTAATGGAGGCAAGGTACACTACAGGGGATGAGTTATGAGGAAATTAAAACAGCTGAGCCTTTTCCGTTTAAGCCAAAGGAGATTAAGAGGTGTCATGATTGATGTATTCAGAATTATGAAAGGAATTAGCAATGGCTGATAATTTAAAATGAATTCAACAAGAACACAGGGACACTGTTGGGAACTGGTTCAGAGTAAATTTCGCACAATCATTACAAAGTTTTTCTTCACACAGAGGACCATAAATTACCAATTAGTGTGATAGTAGGACTTTAGAGACCCTCAAAACTTCACTCAATATTATTTTGGAGAAATTAAGTGGATAGCACTGACAAGCTTTTTTGGTCTGAATGGCCTGTTCTTGTGTAAATCTTTCTAATGTTCTAGTGTTCTAAAAAAACTGTGGCGACACCTGAAGACAGCAGTTTACAGACAGTTCACATCCAATGAAACAGAGCTTGAGAGGAATTCCAGATGTTTAAAGCTTGTAAAGGCTTTCCCAAGATGACTTAAAGCTGTAAGGCTGCCAATGATGCATCTACAAAGTACTCAATTAAGGGTGTAAAGCCTTGTATGTAATTCATCAGTTTTTTGTTTTTAATAATTTTGCAACGCTTTCCAAACACATTTTCATTTCTCATTATGCGTTATTGTTTTTAGATTGATGGGTGAAAATGGTAGATTTATCCATTTAAAATTACAACACAATAAAAACACTTTTTGAATCAATGGTACATGCGGGTGGCACGGTGGTGTAGTGGTAGCGCTGCTGCCTCGCAGTGAGGAGACCTGGGTTCGGTTCCCAGCTCCTCCCTGCATGAAATTTGGTGGGTATGGGTGTGTGTGCCCTGCCTGGGGTTTGTTCTTGCCTCGTGCCTGGAGTTGGCTGCAGCAGACCCCCGTGATCCTGTGTTAGGATATAGCGGGCTGGATAATGGATCGATGGATGTTACATGCTCACTGTGGGACCTATTAATTTAAATTATTCAAAGTTTCTGGTATTTAGAAAAATGATAAATATTTTTTAATGATAATGTTTCCTCCGGGTGCTCCAGTTTCCTCCCACAGACCAAAGACATGCAGGTTAGGTGGATTGGTAATACTACATTCCCCCTAGTGTTTGTTTGGGGTATGTGTGTTTACTCTGCAATGGAGTGGTGCCCTGTTCAGGGTTTGTTCCTGCCTTCTGCCCTATGCTGGCTGGGATAGGCTGCTGGTCCACCCACAACCCTTTTCAGGACAGGTTAAAAAATTAATGACTAAAAACTATAAATGTGACAAATCACTGAAATCACAAAGGAGGAAAAAGGTAAATAGAAGTCTCAGCTTTATTAAAATGTTTGTTAGGGATCAACACAGGAAAAACAGAAATTTTCTGTCAAAACTACATCTCCATTGCCACTCTGTACATGTCCAAACTGTAGCACTGCCAGAGGAACACTGCCACCCAGTGTGCTGGTAGAACATATGTTCCTAGAATGTTATCTGTCATCATTCATTCATTATCCTGACCTTCCAACTAGGAAAAGGGGTGATAATCCTTCCAGCTGTAATATTAATCCATCCTGGCTGTCATTCCATTATGATGGCCACCTGGCCAGATAAAGAAACACTATTAATCTGAGTACAACCCAACTGATCTGTTCCACAACCCAAAAATATTCATACAAAAATGATTAATACAAAATATAAATAAAAATAAATAAAATAAATTAACGGGCATTTTACCTTTGAAGGTTAAACAGATTCATTGCTCGCACATAAAATAAAAAAATGCTTTACGCACAAACACATGGTCACAATGCTATCGTAAACAGTATCTGCTCGTATGGATGTTGACTATATGAGTAAGGCCGACTGAGACCGAGCATTGGAGGTGATTACCCACAATCCTACGGAGAGAGATGAACCGTTGGCTCAGCTGTGACCACGTGATGCTCGGCAGGCAAAGCGTATATGTACTACTCATAATGCAAGACCTTGCTCGCATATCAAGTTCAAATTTATGAAAAATTTTTGCTCGTCTTGCAAAACACTTGCAGTCCAAGTTCCTCGCAATCCGTTTTACTGTACATATTTTCCATTTATACTTTCTATTACATACAAAAGTTATTAAACCTAACACCATTTGTATATACTGTATTTAAACTATATTACATAGAGAGTAAAACAAAACAATTTCAACAAGTCACATAAAAAATCATGATATTATGATATATCATGAGAATCATGATATAAACAAAATATGGCTAGTTAACAGAGTAAGAGAGGAAAACCAAAACTCAAGTGGATAGCATTCATGGAAAAATAAATTCTAAATGGTCATAATATCTTAAATGAATACTTTGCAATGTATTAAGAAGTTCTTTTAAATTTTTATCTATGAAACTGAAAGATGCAAACAAAAAAAAATTGAATAGCCTGCAAATAAGGTATTGCACTAAGCCAATTTTACTAGAAATAAACACATGCATTTCTGTAGCCTGTAGCATGCTGGAAAAATTAGCTTTTAGATGTTTTAGCAATGTATTTGATTTGTATGATAGATAACTTCTGAATTGTGCACTTTTAGGTAAAAGTAAAAAATAAGGGATCCCTGCATCACTTAGCCTTCTGTTGTCCTGAAAAAGTCACACTTTGATTAATTTTTCAACAACAGGCCAATCATCTCTACAAAGGCTACCAATCCTATTTGCCTAAATTTTCCAAAATAACATCTGGTCATACTTTTAAAGTCCCTAAAGTACCACTGTCTATCACACTATCTGGTAATTTATTGCATGTGTGTATGGTTCTCTGTGTGAAGAAGATCTTTGTAAGTTTGTGCTTAATCTACCCTTGACAAGAATCCTTCTGTGTCCTCATGTTCTTGTTGAAGAACTTAATTTAAAGTATCCACTGTACAAATTTGTTTTATAAATTTAAAAATTTCAATGATGTCACCTCTTAATCTATGCTTAAACTCAAAAGGTTCAGCTCTTTCTGTCTTTCTTTATAGTTCAACTCCTGCATTACCAAAATCTTGCTAATTGCTCTTCTCAGGACTCTTTCTCTCGAGCAGCGATGTCCCTTTTTGTAACTTGGAGACCAAAACTGCACACAGTACTCTGGATGGAGTCTCATTACCATGTTGTTTATCTCAAGCATAATTTCTCTTGAATCATATAATATACATATTATGCTATATAACCTGAAATCATTTGAATAGCCTCTGTTCACTGTCTGGGTGTAGAAAGTAACTGTACACTACAATGCCTAAGTCCTTCTCATAAGTTGTATTTTTAAGTTTCAAACACCCCGTCATGTATTGAAATCAAACTTGTGTAATTCTGATGTGGAATATGTTACTTTTACTTAGATGAAATTGCATCTACCACAAATCTGTTCCTCCTTGTATTCTGTCCAGATTCCTCTGCAGTGATTTGGATTATTCTAAATTATCTGTAATGTCACTTAGTTTGGTGACATCTGCAAATGTAACAAGCTTCTTTTTTATATTATTATTCAGATTGTTTATTCCCAGCGTTTAAGCCAATTTTGTACACATCTACAAAATGCACCTTAATTTCGCAACCTCTTTTATTTCAGTAACTACCCTCTCATGTGGTACCTTATTTAAAGCTTTCTAAAAATCCATATAAGTAATATTATACGCACGTCTCGGGTTAAATGTTTTTGTTGCTTCCTTACAGAATTCTGACATGTTTGAATTTTGCCTGAGCTCATGCTAGCGACTTACCAAATCATCTGTTTTTGACATATGATGCTTGATATTTGTCTTAATAATTTATTCCATTCATTTATCCATGATGGATGTTAAACCTACTGGCCTATAGTTACTTGGATCAGCTAAATTAACTTTTTAAAATAATGGGGTAATATTTGCTGGCTTGCAGTCCTTAGGAACTTCCATAGTGTGCAGTGAAATTTGACAAATAAGTTTCAGTGATTTGAATAAGCATTTCATAGCTTCCTTAAGTACTCTAGGATGAATGTTATCTAGTTATGTGTTATTTGTTTATTTCTGGCCTATTTAATTTATGTAAC
Organism: Polypterus bichir lapradei; assembly: GCA_026402145.1. Classification (NCBI taxonomy): domain Eukaryota; kingdom Metazoa; phylum Chordata; class Cladistia; order Polypteriformes; family Polypteridae; genus Polypterus; species Polypterus bichir. Next base: position 29,091,578 of record JANRMT010062829.1, read on the forward strand.
ACTTCTTCGTCTACAGTTTCCAAATCAGTTAATGTATTACTGATAGTCCTTGTTTCTGTTGGGAGGTTGTAGGCTTCTACCTGTGGTATTCTCCTGACTGATCTCTTATTATTTTGTGAGAAGGCCAGGCTATCATGAATGCTTTATTAGTTTCTTTCTTTTTACATTCTATTTTTATGCATTACTATTTTTAATTCCTTTTTAAATATTTTTTATCATCAGTACAGTGACGTTGTTTCATTGCCAGTTCATGTGCAAAAATTGTGGCAAAATTTTTGTTGTTTACGTGGCCACCACCATTGTGGAGCTACGTGATGCATTGCTAGGTAGGTGATGCGCACTTTGTGCAATGTGTAACGTTTTGATGCCCGCACTACAAAAGATGGCTGTGTACAGAAAGCTAAGTACAGTGATGAGAAAACCCTACTCTATTCAGTTTGGTGAAATTGCAGAAATATTCAGAAATTTTGCCAAACTCAGCAGTTTGAAAGTAATTAGAAAGGAGAAACCAAACTAGTTTTGTGTGAATCACATTGGTGCAATGGTCTTTATTGCGTCCCTAATGGCACGGAAGATGTCTGCCAACTATGCTGGACTGATTATTGTGACCAAAAATATGATATACGAGACTCGTGAGACAGCAGTGTTTACCACTGTGTCAACATGCCTCCCTGAGATAAAATTAATAAACTTAAATATCATAACAGTGGCAGACAGGAAGTATGAATGCACTAAGGCTTATCCCCCACAGATTTAACAGCAGTTACTCACCTCTCTTGAGCCATAATAGAAAATGGCTAAACGCACTTGCGCAAGCATATACTTATGTTGATTTGAGATTTGTAAAAGAAATTGTGGCACGTGTACAGCTTTGTAAATCTGATTTTTTTTGAACTTACACCATTTTTGCCTTTCTAGTGTAAGCAAAATGTTAGTTTGGAACCTAAGCAAGGTTTTATAAATAAGTCCCCAGCTAAATAAATGAAATGAATTAGATGTAAAATGACACACTAATTGTAAGACTGGCTGGATCCTGAAGCAGCATGGAGTCCCCAAGACTGAATTTGAGAACCACTGCTTTAGAACGATAGTAATACAATCAACATCTGATGAATGAAAAGTGCTTAATCAGCACGATAAATCATTTTACCTGATCTACAGTAATGGTTTATGATATATAATCCAGGTTAACTGCTATACTTAATCTTCAGCTTTACTGGACACATGTGATCCCAATCCTTGTGGCATAGGAACTTGTATCATGCAGAATGGGATTGGAATTTGTGATTGCCCCCCAGGTCTGACTGGAGACAACTGCCAAATAGGTGAGTTCATGAGATTCATATTAAATAAAAGGCAGCAGGATTTATTTATTAGAAATACAAATCAAGGACTGTGGTATGTGAAATGTTCCTGTTTCCATGTTACCCATATTTTGTTTCAAGAAAGTTTTTCAAAAGTTCAATCCATCTTAACAAAATAAGAATATTGCTAGCACAATAAGAACTGCCAAATATTTTGGGAAAGACCCCTTGCATGTCTTTGCCGAAAGATTTTTCTAGTGACAATGTTGCTTTGATTCACTGCCTTTTAATCTGTATTTGTATCTACCTATATTGTGTTTTTCTTGGATTTGTAGTTTTCTAATCTGTCAAATCTGTCTGATGTTCAAGGGCTTAAAGTAAAAGTAAATGTGTTTTACATCATTGTTGTGATCACATACAATGTATGTTGTTATGGTGATATAAAATTTTAACAAATGGAAAAGATTATGTGCTGCTTCAGGGGAACGCAGTTATTTTACTTGTGTGTTTTTATATCGTTGAGTTTCCTTTATTTATGTAGAATATTTAAAAGGTTAGTCCTTTCAAAGTTTTGGCACTATTTTATATCCACTATAAATCTTTATCATCATATTTAATTAATACAATTGTATTAGTATTATTTTGTGACAGATTGCTTATGTCATGTCTCTTTATGTCCTCTGGTGTCTGTCTGCACGTCTTTCTTGTTGGTGTTTGGAATTGGCATTTCTTAACTCCTTGTGTTTCTTTGTCTGAGATATGTTGTGTTTTTGTGTGCTTTACAGCAATGAGTTTGTTTCTTATACTGAAAATAGTTGTTTCTGTTTTAAGGTATAGGAGGCCATTTTCACACTTCTGTTCAGTGTAACGTTGTTCAATACTGTAATTTCTTTGTCTGCTATTCTCCATGCTCATTTCTGTCCTTCATTCTTTGTTTGTCTGGCTACTTATTTGCAATCAATTTGCTAAGTGCCTGCTGAAATAGTTACTATCAGGTTAAGTTTTCCAAATCTCTAAAGATTATTTTACCTTTAAATAGGACACATTGATTTTTAAGAAAGAAATACTGAGTTTTGTATCAGTTAAATATTATAAGGCTAGAATCGCTTAATATAAAGTTACAGAAGGCCAACCTCATGTAAATTTAGCAAAATATACAAAGTCACATAAAACTTTCTGTTAAAGAAGCTTTTCAAAATTACAGAGAATCAAAATTGTTATTAATTATATAAAAAAATACATTATTTGATAAACCTATTCAATAATGAATCAAACAAGTATGAGCATATGTCATTTTATTTTTGAATAATTAAAAGTACAGTACAGAATTCTGTTAGTAAAGTGATGTTTATTTTCACATCAAAATGACGACATACTAAAGGAGGTTTATACAAAAAACATTTCCTTCCACTTACATTTTCATTTCAGAATCGTACATTTCATAACAATAAGTGCTTATGTCAATCAACACAGTTCCCCAAAGATAATTTTTCTATTTTTATAATACTATTGCTCATGCATGGTCCCAGAATTATTGTACAATCAAATTTTCGGTAAGAGTAATTTATTAAGGTTTTATAGTTTAAAGGGACACACAAAATGACAATTAACTAATTAAGAAATAAATAGCATTGCACTTCTTTAGCAAAAAAACAGTCTTGAGTTTCTTGAAATAAATTCTAAAAAAATCTACGCCCCATTCCTGCAAAAAAGACAAATAATTTAAAAGAAACAGTGCCATGGAGCATAACGTCTTCTGTAAATAATATATTTTAATCTGATTTTTTTTTCTGAAGTAGTGTCTTATGGCAGATGTGTGGATGACATCTGTCATTCAATGATGATTCCTACCAGCAACTGATTTTTACATCATTATATGTATTATATTTTTACTGTTCAAAAGTAAATTTAGAAGTTAGATACACAAATATAAAAATACACATTTAATTATTTTTGATTATCTGAGTTTTATTTGGTGTACATGTAAAGTTTTTGTGGCCTGTTATGTTTAATGACAGAAGCTATGGATTTATTTAAATATGATTTGAAAATCATCATTTTTATATTAAAGCATAGACAATATTTTTTGAAGGGTTTTATAATAGTTTATGTATAAGCAATATTACAAATACTGTCTTTACCAAAGTGAACACTGTTAAGTTCAAGTCAGGGTAGGTCAAAAACAATACCAATTATTAGAATCATCTAGCCAATGTGTACCATTTCCATAATACCCAATGCAATGGACCGAAACTCCATTACACAGCTCTTGTTCATATAGTAATGACAAACACATCAAAAATAGTCTAGTTATAATGAATATTTAACACATAACTAATAACATGGTGAACGCACACTACGCTTCACTTGACGGATATGTAAATAAAGTGTTCTACTAAAAATTATATTATTTTTTGGACATGTTGTAGTTTTATCCGTGCATATTTTCCAAATATAGTTATTACCTAAATCATATTAGAAGAGTGTCATTATTAAATGAAAATAGCTTTCTGACAAAACCTATTTCATAAATACAACATGGAATTATGAAATAAAGAATAAATTAAAATACAATCACAAGATTATTATTGAAATATTGGAAAGAATGTGCATTTTATTTAATTGAAGATAAAATGATGCATTGATTTATTTATTTTAAATTATATTTATTATATTAAATATAAACACGTAATTATTTCATTTTGTTCACAAACATCTAATATGCTTTTAAAAAGAAAAAAAAAAATTGTTCATTTTGTTTCGTTAATGACACCTAATTGTGGATTTCCATTAATTTAGTATTTGTAAGCATGTCACAAAGGTGCATTGTTCTGTTACGCAAATCTTTTAAAAAATTCTTTATATTTAGGCTATACACTGTTAAAAAATGGTTTTACCCAGAAGCAGAAGCAGTGCTCCAATTTGAGCTTAAACTGTCAAGGTACATTTTCATGGCCAAATTTGCAAATTATCAAGCTTTGATATCTTTAAATACTCAAAACTGCAGCAAATTGATAAGTTAACATGGTATGGTCAGGTTAGGGTTACCATATATGCCCTAACTGGGTGTTTTTATCAGTTCTTGAGAGTAGAATGATATAGTTGACAATGATGGCATAGTGGCACACCTGCCTAACATTAGCATGGGAGAAGAGCACTGCAATAAGGTGTTACAAAGGCTGTCTCATCACTTATGTCAGCAGTTTAAAGATTCATACATTACCTAACAAAAGCTTGGACCGTGTACGGATGATACGCAAAGATACGTCTCTATTAATAGTATCTGTGATGTTGTAGCTAAAGCACAGGACTTTACAACCCCATGAGTGCCTGTTAAATCCTTGACTATATGTATAGGGTGGTCCAGATCTAATTTTGCAATTTTCATTACGCTGTAACTTTTTAAGTTTATTACATAGAGAATTCACAAAAAAATATTTTTGTTGCCGATAGATGGCAGCACCTGCCCTGCATTCCAAAATGGCGGGAAAACGGTTTTCAGTCGAACAGTGGGAGTGATGTGTTTGCCTTTTCATAATTGCATAATTATATCTGGACCACCCTGTATGTAAAAAATTGCATTGTATCCTCATCATGAACAGAAGTTGTCTTGGATAAAGGTGCTAGGACAGTCTCCGTTTGCCAGCACTGACTTTTTCTGGGCTTATTATAAACATATTTCCAACTGGTGTCCATTCATGTTCAATATCTTGCTTCTTTCTTGGTACTAATAAACACTAGATTTTCCCATGCACATGATTTCAATAACAGTGCACTCTAAAAATCATTCTTGTAAAGAACAATATGATATGGTTTAGAATAGCCTGCTGCCTCCACTGAAAGCGAGGGCAGTTTAATCATGCAAACTATATTTTAAGTAGATCAAGTCATTCAGCCTTTATAGACAGTCCTGGGCAATGCCATTTTTCCAGTAGGTCAATGCCCATCTCCTTATCGCTGCAATCTCCCTGGCATATCTATTTTATTCTTGAATAATTCCTTGGCCAAAAAAAATTCCAAAAAATTGTTCACAGCAGAGCTTGAATGTGACATTCTGGCAGCTGATTACATTTTGCTAACCACAGGTCCAAAAAAGGCAGTTATATAACTCTTGAATTAATGGATGACGGGGCCTCATTTGACCCCTGTTCATCTTCAGGCTGTTGAGTATAGAATTTGTTTTATCATAATTTGTAATTTTGCCATATACTAATCTTCATAATTTGTAGCCTCATTCTGGACCAATAAACAGCTTTGAATTTTGAAAACTTTCTTGCAGTATTTTACATGCCTCGTTATTACGTTTTTCAAGGAAACTGGGTCACTGCTTCTGAAAGTAAATATTTTTTATCAAAGTTTATATTGATGAACTATTGTTCTTCATATACAGTATATTATGATTAACAAAGGCCTGAATTTTACAAAAACAATTATATGGAAAGCTACATGGGTGACACCATTCACTTAGAGAAAGTAACATAAAAAGCTCATTCTTAGAGATTAGTGTCATTATAGGAGAGGAACAATAAAAAAAACAAAACTTTTTTATTGTCTGCCATACAGGAATTCATTACCTGAGTGACTTATACTACACCTTTACCTCTTTTGGTGATCCTCTAAAAGCAGCCCCTGTGGTATCCAATCAATGGTTGCAATTTTAACATTATGCGAACTCTTCTTTAACATCTGGCCGATCATACATTTACAGAATATATTTCGTCTCTGATTTAATAAGAAAATTCTTATATTTCGTCTCTGATTTAATAAGAAAAGTTATGTATATTCTTTACAGTTTTTAGATTACTTTGACCTTTGACCATCAGGTGAAAAAAACTGCAAATAAGCAAGTCACACATCTGGATATTTGCAATGAGTCCAATAAACATTAAAGATGTAGAATTTTGGCTTCTCAAGCAGCACTAGCAAATAGATTCAAATAACTGCACGCTCCTACTCCATTCAATGTCAGCATTATCTATTCCTTTGATAACTCTTTATTGAAAACCAATCCTCTGTTACCGTATACTGCCCTCCTCTGGGTCAGAGCCCCAGTTAGGAATCCTAATGGCAGACCATTTTCTTGCAGACACTGATGAATGCCTATCAAGCCCTTGTGTGAATGGAGCCACCTGCATCGATGGCATCAACACTTACACATGCTTATGCCTCCCAAGCTACGGAGGGGATCACTGTGAGATGGGTACGACGAAGGCTTCAGCTAATTTTACTAACATTTCAATGGAGAAACACAACGGAAACCAAAGTCTGAAAACTGGCTACAGGTGCAAATTCATGCTTTGGTGCCATGTTGCCTCCTTGTTTCTCATATTTTTGCTGTATTATGATTATTATTGCATATGATGAGTATTCCATGGGAAAAGTTGCGCAATGGGAAGTAGTATCCCCATACCACTCTCTCTACAGTGGAATGTAGCTTTGGACTCCAAGAACTCATCCAACTCTGCTTTCTGAAATCTTTGAAACTTTGCTGGTGCATGTTTGATGATCCCCTCTTTATGCTTATGTATCACCTGGTCTCCCTCACCTAGTACAGTATTTACAATTTACACAGACTTACGTTGGAGCTGTTGAGTCGAGCATCCAGTAGGCTGGCTGGTTATTTAATGGAGTCACAATTTGCAAATTAATTTGTCATTTTAGACATTTAGCGCATTGATAGAAAAATGATTACTCTAGCTCTTGATTTTACTTTAAAAATATGTAACTGGACGAATTTAGTTTTTAGATGTATGCATATGTTTAGGTTTAATCCCAGTGAAACATCAATATAACATCAAACCCACTTAATCAAATTGTGACATGCAGTGGGCCAAAGCCTATTCCTGCAGTATCACTTGTAAGAGAGGAGCTAACCCATGAATTAGATGCCAGTCTATTGCAGGGATCAATCCTGCACTAAGGGCCATTTTTGAATTAGCAATTAAGACAGCATTCATGTCTTTACAACCTGGGAGGTATTTAGGGTACCTGAAGAAGAACCCACATAAACCTGGGAAAGCACATGCAAAGTTCAAACAGACAGCAATGGTGTTCAAACACAGCATCTGTGGGACTGTGAGGCAGCACTGCTTCACAAATCAACACATTTAAATATTAAATGAAGCTTATTTTTCAAACACTTTCATCTTTAAAACTTTTAAGCTTTTCTCGTACTACCTTGTCACATTCTGGGTTAGTTTGATCCAAATGCAGTGTATGGAAATTTACATTAAGGCACTTTGCATCACCGCTGTGTACTCAGGTAAGTACTTGTGATATTGTATTTTTTTACAAGATTGGTTTCCCAAAAAGTTTAGGTAAAAGTAATTGTTTTTTTAATTGTGTAGATCAGTGGTCTCCAACACCAGTCCTGGGCAGCTACTATGGCTGTAAGTTTTCATTCTAGCTCTTTTCTTAATTAGTGACCGGTTTTTGCTGCTAATTATCTATTTCCCTTTATTTTAATGGACTTTTCTTGAGACTCTGACCGCTGAATTGATTCATTTTTCCTTAAACGGCACCTAAACATAAATCTGATGTGAAGTGAGCCATCAGATGACCAACTAAGTCGGGGCCTCAAACTCCAACCTTCATTCAGTTTCTTAACTTGAAGCCAATTGTCGTTGCTAATTAAACCCGTTATTTAATTCCATGGCAGACATTTCCAAAACAGTTGATTTTCTTTTTTAAGAGCGCTGTCAAAATGTTTTGTGGACCTGAGCAGATCAACCTTACTGAGACCTTCTTCTTCCTTTTTTTCCAGTTATTGTGTAATGGACGCAAGATGTTGTTTATGTGTTGGTACATTTTGTGTCTTAATATTGTTTGGTTGCTAATTAAGTAAAAAAGAAATTATTAAGGAAGCTGAGTCTTAAGATGTGCATCATTTAAAATTAAGGCAAAGAGTTAATTAGCAGGGCGGCACAGTGGCACAGTGGGTAGTGCTGCTGCCTCGCATTTAGGAGACCCGGGTTCGCTTCCCAGGTCCTCTTTGCGTGGAGTTTGCATGTTCTCCCTGTGTCTGCTTGGAATGCAGGTGTGTGTGTGTGTGTGGTGGGCTGGCTCCCTGCCAAGGATTTGTTCCTGCCTTAGCTGGGATTGGCTCCAGCAGACCCCGGTGACCCTGTGTTAGTATATAGCGGGTTGGATAATGGATGGAGTTAATTAGCAGCAAAATCTGGTGACTAATTAAGAAAAGGGTTAGCATGAAAACCTGCAGCCACAGTAGCTCTTCAGGACTGGATTTGGAGACCCCTGGTGTAGATTATGAAACACACTTTATACACAGTTAACTAAAGATCTGGAAGGCTATTGATATATTTTGATTAAGGCAAAAGTTAATGTCAAAGCAGTGGAGAATTCTTGTTCTTCACAGTGAAAGAGAAATAAAAATTATTTCAATGCTAGAAATACAGGTCAAGTTAAGTTAGCCTTCAGTAGCTCTTTGATAGCCTAATTGTCACTTTAGTTTCATGGAATTAACTTTCAGCTTTTATTTTCACTTTCTTATATGGCTACATTTCTCCTTTTGCTTGGCATTGCTTGTGATTAAACATGGAGAGTTCATAGCAATTCAACTTTTGAATTCAGATTGTAAAGGTTGTTCCTCTGAGTCACTGGCCCTAGTGTGTCTCCATTATTTCTTACATATTTACTGAGCTTTACTAGTAGATCTACATATTAAATAGGAGATATCCTTACAAACACCCACCCAGAAGACAAAGTACATTACATAGTGGGACAAAAATAAAAAGTTTTTCATTTACTGGCACAAAATCAGGGGCTTGTGAATATACTCACATCCCCATGATCCTTATTCATGGGAAAACTCCAGAATAAGCTAAAGAGCATCCCAATTAAGAAATATGGTTTTGGAGATATTTCTATATGTCCATAAGTATAAAACCAATTTCCAAAGGGCAATCTTCCATTTACAAGATCTACTCCATCTAAATCTGTACCACCCAAACCTGTCATCTGACTTGCATTGGTTCTGATGCATAAGATAATAAACAGCCATGGATGGAATGCCAGTGCAGCACAAGATGAACACACAGGCACATCCACAAAGAGACAGTTGTGGTCATCAGTAAACCTAACATGCACATTTCTGACATGAGAGAAGAAATGTTGGAATCCAGGAAAAAAAAAGCCCATACTGGCAGAAGTGGGCCAGGATTTAAACTAAGGTTCTGGAGTTGTGGGGCAGATGCAGTGATATCTCCACAGCCACTTGATATTGTCTTTTTACAGTTCCTCTAAATTATGATATTGGCTTATAAGAAGGGTTGCCATTTTCACACCCTTTGTTTACAAATTCAGGAAAGTATATAATGCTGTTTTGAGTTCTGATAAACATGAGTTGGTTCTTTGTCATTATTTAACTATGTTTGCTTATTAAATTTGAACGATATTTATAAATTTAATTAGAGAAAAGTCAAGCAAAATGACACCTTTTATTGGCTAACTAAAAAGATTACAATGTGCACGCTTTCGAGGCAACTCAGCCCTCTTCATTTTGCATGACAACTCACTTGCTTGAAGAAGGGGCCTGAGTTGCCTCGAAAGCTTGCATATTGTAATCTTTTTAGTTAGCCAATAAAAGTTATCATTTTGCTTGACTTTAAACTACATTCATAATGGCTAACACAGTACAACACCCTAGTACCGAATTTAATTCAATATTCATTAATAAAAAATAGCAGCACAGAAAAAAATCTCATCATTATGCAGCTGCTTTTCAAATTGTAGATGCTGAAGTACTCTTGCATATGAAACACGTGACTCTTTCATTAAATTTCAAAGAAAAACGTAGTTGACCCTGAGTGACATTTTTAGATTAATAAATTAAAGTCAGGAAAACGAAACATATGATGTACAAAGACAGTAATATGGAAATTGTTCAAAATAAAGACCATTTATTTCAGCATGTTACCAAGACCAGGGTACAGAAGCACCGCTCTGCACAAATACCCAATTGAAAGCAGCAGATTTACAAAGATTTTAAAATGAAAGCCAGTTATACATTTTAAATTATGTATATTTCAAATGAAATGCTTAATATGGAAAAGATACAGGCTGTATCAAGAAAGGCAGCATTTTTGACAAAGCCTGAGTATCTGAGAAGACAGACTTAAAGCAGTTCTCTTCAGGAGTGTTTAGGAACTTAACTGAATATTATAACATATGAATGTGTTCATTATTCTGTTGCTTTAGGCATTTACTACCCCAATGACACAACCCTTTTATTTAGGCCCCCTGAGCTCAGTCCAAAAAAGTGGTTTGAACACAGAGGTTCTGCTGTTATTTAACCTTGAGACAACATTATAAATGTTATTAACTCCTTACATGCGCATATGAAAGACTCAAGTTGTTTTTTGTTTGCTTGCTTATTTTGGTTAAGCCACACGCTTTAACACCATCTCAAAGTGAGATTTATACTCCTTCTGCAGATCATGTTGGGAAGTATTCATAGGGGAGCAATGCAAAACTCCAAAGCCTGTTAGGTTTCATGAGCAGAAAAAGAAAAGATTTGTTAGCAGCAATGACAGCCACATTTGATACACTACAGATTTCAGTCTTTACAGTCTGTGGTTCATTGTGTACAGCAGCAGTGGTTAATTTTAACTGTTCCCAGGAATGCTTATCGTTGGCTGATCTCTTTCACAGTCAATGGTTCTCTTTCTGCAAATGACCGTTGGCAAAAAAAAAAATGTGTACCTTGTCTTTAGTAGCTTCATTTATTTAAAGTGGAAAAGTAGTTGGGTGGACTGCCAGAAATGAGAGCAGAGTCAGCTAATTTGTGAAAAAGAAAATCTTACAGGAAATATGGTGGCTATTTTTGTGCATTATGATTCAATAATGACATTCTGAGAAACATATACAGAAGATGCTATTAGAGTATTGGTGATGGCCATTGCATAGTTGAGTCTGGTAGCAACCTGCTTCAAACAAAGAAATCCATAGTTATGTACATTGATTAGAAGAAAATGATCCTTCATCCAGTAAAGTTATCAATGAACAGTTCCTTGGTGGAATAAAATGTGAGGTACATTGTTAGTGGCACAGCCCTCTGGATTAATTTAGGCCAGAGGTGATACTTTGCCACTGGAGAAACATCAGTACATCATTTACTCCAGGGGTGGGCAAAGTCAGTCCTGGAGGGCCGCAGTGGTTGCAGGTTTTTGTTCCAACCCAGTTACTTAATCAGAAGCACCTATTGCTCAAGTAACACTTCTCCATTTTATTTGTCTCGCTCATTAAAATTTTGAACCCTTATTGCCTATTTTAGTCTTAAACAGCTGTATTCTTGGTTTTTAATTGCTCCTTATTAGCAATAAGATGCAAATGACTAAAGAAACTAGCATTTCTCCATTTAACTTGTTTCCATTTACACCTGTGTGTATTTAATGTGCACTATTTGGTTTAATTAAATACTTAGAAGGAAAGTGAAGAGAAAAAGTAAAGGGCTAAGAATTACTTCTCAATTTTAGACTACAAATAATTTGGACGATATCCTTAGAAAGGAAAAAAAATCTAGGGTATGAGAATGACCTGACATGGCAGATTTAAAGCATTAACAAGTCATGAAATTCAATTATTGGCAAGGATTATTTTCTAATTAAGCAACTGGGTTGGAACAAAAACCTGCAGCCACTGCGGCCCTCCAGGACTGACTTTGCCCACCCCTGATTTACTCTCATCCTTACTTTACCTCTTTTACTTTGATCAGTCACTACTTCACTTAACTGTCGATGTTTTTCAGTAAAACAATGCCATCTTATCATTTTCATTTGTACAGTGTACCAAAAGTTAAATGGAAAGTCATTCTGGAAGTTTGTCAACAAAGCAAAAGAATTGATGGGCAACACCAGTTAATACAAAAGATTGTTTGTACCTTTATAGATCAATAGCCAGTTTGCAGAGGAGGTAAATAAATGGATCCACCCATTCATTATGATCAAGAAAGCTTACCGGGAGCTGTTCTTTCTAAACAAGTCTTGACATTTCCAATCACTGTGGTATAGTAATAATTTAGATTAAAAGTTGCCATAAAGAAAAAAACATAATTGGCACTTTCAGTATAATTCGCCCTTTAAAATAAAAATATAATATCTTCTCATATAAAACGCTAGCGTGACTGTTTGTTTGTCTGTCCAGGATTTTAAATCACCTGTAGCTCGCAAACCATTTGAACTATTGACCTGAAATTTGGTACACATATACTACATGATGTCTACTATCCGCTTTCGGGGTGATGACTTTTATTACTCTTTTTTTTTAATTTTATTTTATTGTAGAATCAACTCTCGGCAGCGGCCAGCAGGGTGCCGTGCGGCACATGTGTACGGGCGCCGTTCTCATCCCTACCACCTTCGCCGTCACTTCCCCTACCTCTTTATATCTTAAATCATTCTTGAGGCAGATTGAAGACTTAAGTGCCAGCTTAAGTGAAAAATTAAAGAAAACATACCAAGTAATTGCAACACAAACACTGACTTAATCGGTTTTAACACGAATAATGCCAACGAAAGAAGAGAAGAAGTGGGACGCTAGGGTGGAGAAAAGAAGAGCTGCTCAGGAAGCAGCAAGCGCATCAACCTCTGAGCAAATGAATGTTAAACGTGCTGAGAAAGAGTAGGAAAACTAGGAATACTTAAGTCAAGTGTATTGTGCCGTTACTGGTATATAATAATTATTATCATAATATAATTTAATATTAATTATATAATATAATAATATAATTCACCCTTTAGACTCACCATACACTTTCAAACAGACACATAAATCCCAAAATATATTACCTGGCCTACCAGGTCCTGATTGTTCATCTTTTCATTCTCCTTCCATCTTGTTCAATCAAGATTTGGCCCCCTGGCTCTCATAAGAGTACTAACCCACTATCTGTGTGACACATTAATGTCACATGCTGACCATACAGTTTTTTTTGTTTATTATGTTTTTGGTAAATTGGTTATTTGTGGGTTGTACCTCTCTGCATTGTAATCCCCCCTACCAATCTAGGGGTCTACACTATCTCTCTAAAGGTCACCTGGGTGAGTTCCTCCAGTTCTTTATTACAGCTCAGGCTAGCTATCTCCTCAGTCCTGTACTCAAGGTGGTGGATTAGCTGGCATCTCCCTCTGCAGGTCCCCTGGTAGCAAGCATCCAAATAGACCAACATTATAAAAGACTGCAATATTATGTGCCAGATTTTTAAGTTTGCTTGGGTGAAACTATTTAACCCATTTTAATCCATTTAAATGTATCTTTAAAGCAGCTCCAGATGATTTACACCTGCTCACCTTCTCTACATGCCTGTATGAACTGTCAATAATATTATTACATGCCTTGAATTTTCAATTCATGCACTTTTACAACCTACTGTGTGACTCTTGTGACACATGCCCAAACACCACCAGACAGACACCGCATCTTTATCAAAAGCACCTTTATTTTCTCCTCCATCACAACAGTCCCGCACAACACACTGTGCTCCAAACACCAATCCTCCAGGCTTCTCTCTCTGTCCTTGGACCACCTTTCCTCTCTCCATGGGAGCCTTGTCCCGCTCCCACTCCCGACTCTAGCTCCCAGACTGTAGGAAGGCGGGCCCTTTTATTCTCACCCAGATGCTCTCCAGGTGCTCCCTCTGACGACACTTCTGGGTGTGGCAGAAGAGCACTCGGAAGCACTCCGGGCGTCCCTGAAGGGATCCTCCTCCATCTTCCCAGGTGTGGCGGAAGTAAATCAGTCCCGGGCCCTCTGAGACTCGGGGCACCCCCTGGCGGTGGCCACAGGTCCCAATAGGCGTAAGCCTCCTTGTTCTTCTCCCGTAGTCCTCCTCTGATCCAGGGCGGTTGCCCCCTCGTGGCCCGGAGGACGTACATGCCACCTTCTGGTCCTTCCAGGTGTCCCGGCTGGGTCTCAGCCCAAGCGACTCGCCACACTCTCCAAGTTGACTTTCAGATTGTTCTAGAACCTTTGCTATTTTATTTTTATTTTTCCTTGTTCAGTGCCACTTCTGCAAGTGACTATGTCTTACTTTGATCTCTTTTGTACCTTCTAGTACAGGTGCCTTCACCTAAACTTTATTTGATTAAATGTATTTTAATACATGTAATGTAAATGTAATTTATTTGATTAAAACCAATGAATTACTTTACTTATCTGCCTACTGAGAACATACTTGTAGAGTTGGCTGTTGCACACCATAAAGTGTATACCGTATGTATAAAGTCTCTTCAGCCACACAAGTCACACACCCAATGTTGCTGCTGTACAGCTGAAAAAACAGCAAAAGAAAAAGGTGGCAACCAGAGGTGAAGTCTTATGTACAAGCACTGCAAGTAAAATTTAAGTATTCTTGTTTATATGAAAATAGATTAAAGTTTTCTTTGTCATTAGTTTCATTTGGA
>JANRMT010062829.1:29109398-29122564 GCA_026402145.1 Polypterus bichir lapradei
ACTTTTGGCCTGTACTGTAAGTTACCAAGCAGTGTGTCAGACAGTAGTATTATAGGGACTTCAAAACTAGACTAGATGTTTATTTTGGTCGAATTAAGTTGATAGGACTGATAAGCTTTGTTGGGCTGAATGGCCTGTTCTTGTTTAAATTTTTGTAAATTTCTTATATTCTAAAAAGTATAGAATTCCAGGATAGAGAGTGAGTAGAAGGGAGTTGATGAGACCAAATAGAGTAGCCATAGGAAAGCCCAGTTATCACTGCATACATTTTGGAAACTGTTTTTTTCTCCAAAGACAGAGATGAAATGCCTCATAAGTATAGTAGATGCAGGAGAGGTGGGGAGGACAATGCAACACCAGATGATTTCAGGACTGATCTTAGTTCAGGATAAAAGAAAAAAGAAGTGGTTGGGAAGATACTTTAGCTCTTAGCAGGAAGAAGAAATGTCAAAGGAAAAATAAGTGGTCACCTCCAATATTAAGGGCTCCATTATGAAAGTTGGAATTCTAACAATTCCAGGTTGGACATAACTACATCATGTTTTGAAAGCATATGAGATCAAAAGACCAAACTTATAAAACTGAGGCTTAATTTTCACTGTGGAAATAGGGAGTATGGATGGGGAGTTAAATGTCATGACAGAGTGCTAGCAGGTGTAATAAACCAGTTACATTGTTCGTGAAGAGTAAAAACACAATGATATAGCTGCTGGTTTGGCTGAGACACCCCTGGTTCAGATCTATTCCAAATCAAAGTAGAATGTTTAATGGCTGGTGTTTTCAGGTCCAAAATTTCATTTGGGGAGTAAGCATTATACTAAAAAATTAAAATGAGGTGCAATATTAAGTTTAATAATTGCTAAACATAAGTGAAAGGATAAAGGAAGAGTAGACCAATGACTTAGGGAATCCCTAACCCCAATTTAACACATGGTGACAGTTGTAAACTATGGTATAATGAAACACAATAGAGATCTCGACACCTAGGTGTTTGATTGAAGCTGCAGTTGGGATAGACAAGGGCCGAGAAACTTGCTGACAGAGACCATTAAGAGGATGGAGAATAGATTTATACCAATTTATCTTATATCTAGCTAAGATTACCAGATTACATCTTGCCTGAAGAAGGGGCCTGATTTGCCTCAAAAGCTTGCATATTGTAATCTTTCTAGTTAGCCAATAAAAGGTGTCATTTTGCTTAACTTCTCACTACCCCGAGAGACAAATAAAGTTCTATCTAAGATCTCAGTGGAAAAGGTCAAGAACAAGTGGAAAATCAGTGCACTCCCCAAACAAGTAAAATATCATGAGTATGTAAAGAAACCCTGCAATGTGTATTATGTATAGTTATAGATATAAAAATTCAGAGCTGTGAAAGGCAATGGCTAGAGGCTCCAGAGAGAAATTAAAGAAAAGGGGGATAGAGGGCAACATTGCCTGACAAATTTATACATAAGGAAATGATGTTACATATTTGAATTAGTTAATAAAACTGCACAATGAGGAATAAAATGTTTTAACAGAATAAATATAACATCCTCCAAAATCAATCTATTCAATAACTTGCCCGTCAAGTACGAGAATAGCAGTAAGGCAAGGTAGTGTTGAAGCAGAATCATAATATATAACATACTGTATATTGTCAGGAGCTTGATGAAGCTTGATAAAGCCAGTCTGGCCTAGGTACAGTATATTAATTTCTGGATGACAATTTGGAGATGTTGAGCAAGTATCTTTGCTAGCAATTTGATATTAGAATTTATAAGAGAAAGAGCAGAGCAGTCACTGTGACTTTTCCTCTGTTTGGGAAGCAAAGTGACCATGGCTTGATTTATTAATGGAAGCAATTAGAAAATTTTAAATTTACAATTTGGCAATTTGTAAATCATGGAAATTGCTGGTTTTACATTTGAAAAGGTTGGGTCAGATAAGTGACAACAGAAAGCCAACAGGAGTACAGTTGGCAACCCATCCAGAACTGAGGCTTTCCCATGACTCTTGGAATCCAAACAATTGGAGCAAGTGACTGAGCGATAAATATATAGTCGGGAACTGGACTAGAATAAGAAGTGAGGAGCAAAAAAAGGAGTATTCTTTGGATGAGGGGGTCAATAAGCTCCTTGAGCTTTCCTATGTATTCATGTATCTACAGCTCTTCTTCTTCTTTCTACTATTTCAACTGGTTTATCCCACTGCAGAACACAAAGAATGCAATGATTATCTACACAGGCACTGTGTCATTGTTTGATCCCTAGTTAAAAATGACCAATACAGTGACTTACATTAGTTGATGAATTTTTTGAAGCTAGCCTTAGTAATGTCTTAATGTCATAGATTTTGGAAGGTTAGACAGGCTGAGAGATTAAACTGTCTCCATGCTTCTGTATAAAGCATCATTTAAAAAACAAGATCATTTTTCCTCAACTATAAAGAAATTTTAGTACTACAAAGATCTTTACACACACCATCCATTCCTAAAAACTTGCCAATTGTTTTCTCTTACTTTACTTATTAAAAATTATTTATCTAGATTTGCAGACTTGTGAGGAAAACTGGGTAAAGTTCCAAGGAAATTGCTACCGTCACTTCTCAGAAAGGGAGACCTGGGTGGATGCGGAGCGAAAATGCAGAGATTTTACTTCCCACTTGGCCAGTATCATCACCCCAGAGGAGCAGGAATTTGTTAACCGTGAGTACACACTACTAATTTAGGATACTTTTATGTTAATCAGTGTAAAAATATTCTGTTTTGTTATGTACTGTATCTAAAGCAGTCTATTTTATGTGTATGTAACTTATTTAATTAACTGTGTTACCTGGCTTCTCTAGCAAAATTTTCTAAGGCAATGGGCCTCAGTTAAAGTGTCACTAGTTAATCGGATGCATCAGAAGAACTATGTAACCAGCTAAGTACTTTTCTGTATACAAACAATTTTCTTTTGAAAATGGTACATACAATTGTTCATGAGTAAAACATTCCTTCTGTTGATCAGTTACTGGTTTTGTTACTGACTGACCTTCACTTTTCTTAATAGTCATTAGAAACAATTTTACAGTAAACTATATTCTTTCAAATTCAAACAGGCAATAAGTTGAATAATGGGAAATTTGGGTATAAATCTCATTTCACCCTGTAGGACAACCTGTATAAATGATAGCTTCAATCAGAGTGAAGTGTAACACCTTGATCTGTATTTGTATATTCTTACAAAGTTTTGGAGGGTAAAAGCAACCCAAAAATCGAAACAAGCCTAGTGTATGGGAACAAGGTACCACAGAGAAAATGGGGAGTTAAAAATTGGAACCAGTAAGAACTGAAATAACCCCCAAAAAAAATTAACAAAATGGCAAATGATAGAAACTAAAATAGAAAGTAGGTCAAGCTGCAAATTCCAACTTGCGATGAGCACTACTTACATATCATATAATGGTAGCAAGCGAACTGAACTAAACTGGGTTTCAGAAGTGGGTTTTTACTTTGTTCACTCAAGAATTTGTTTTCGAGTTCACCACCACATGTTCTAGGGATTTTAAAATCAAAGAAATTTGGCAAATGTGGTTGGACGTTAACCACTGGGAGCTGACATGTAGCATCCACTCTCCTGTTTAGTATTACCATCAGGTTTTTTATAATTATTTTTGGATTTTGCCCACTTGCTGTGCGCTTGATCTTTCTCTCTCTCGCGCTTGATCTATGCTAGGCAGGCACAAAGAAACTTTTTTCATGTTATAGTACTAATGACAAAATTTTGACGTGAAATGTATAAGAAGACTGAAGTCCAAATATCAAATAAACACTTTGGCGATGCTTGCACTGGCTTTAGTCTCCTTCTGATTCTGATCTGCTAGCCCATTACCACCTCTTTATGCTGCACTGTTATACTTTCCCCATTTATGACCTTACAATTCCTTAACTCTTTTAATTGAGATCTTCTACAAATTAGAAAGTCTTTTTGGCTTCCCTTCCTCCACTACTGCAAGTCACAGACTGATTTACTTTATTTCCAAAAAATAAAGAAAAAAGAAATAATTCAATTTACATTGCTGTCAATGAGTTAAAAACCCAACCCCAAATATCAATCGACCGGGATTCTAGTGTTAACTGAGTTCAAAACGGAACTGCTGCATATGTGACAAAATGGCGGTTTTAAACTCTGGCAGAGGAAATGAGGTCATCGAGGACGGAACCAAAATGAAATGAAAATGTAGTAATGTGGATGGAGCCTAAACCTTCCATCAGCTATGTAGTCTTACAAGCATGAACATTCTATTCTATTTCATATTTAAACTATGCAAATTACTAATAACACAAGGAAAGGATGTGAAAGGAAATAAGTACAGCATATGCAATAAATGTCTTACAATTTCGAGTCTATGTGTTGTAAAAAGGAACAGACTCGACACACGTAAAAAGGTTTGGGGCA
This sequence comes from Polypterus bichir lapradei, assembly GCA_026402145.1. Classification (NCBI taxonomy): domain Eukaryota; kingdom Metazoa; phylum Chordata; class Cladistia; order Polypteriformes; family Polypteridae; genus Polypterus; species Polypterus bichir. The sequence goes on from JANRMT010062829.1 coordinate 29,113,823, forward strand.
GCCTCCCGTATAATATTCCTGGCTGCAAATTGTTTTTGAAATAGCACAGAGGTGTTGACAATACTGAGTCCAAGACAGAACTGACGAGGGTTGGAAAAGATGGCGGCTTTAAGGGATCAGGCCAGAAGTTATGTAGGGGAACTGGAAGTGATGTCCTTCTGACGTCAGCCTGTGTGCCGGAAGTGACGTTCTTCTGGGTGCTGGAACCAGATAGGTTTTCCTGCGACTGCTCTGTAGAGATAGCAGGAAAAGGTTTTCTTTGCCCATACAACATCCCCCTACTCGCACGTGTGTGACAGTGTATTTAAAATGTCTTTGGTGTAGTTAGTACATCACAGTATTGCATATTGAGAATCGAGGTTCTGCTCCTTTCTGTCAGTTAAATAATACTTTTATTCTAATTAGGAGCATTGGCGATTCTAAATTGTCCCTAGTGTGTGCTTGGTGTGTGGGTGTGTGTGCGCCCTGTGGTGGGCTGGCGCCATGCCCGGGGTTTGTTTCCTGCCTTGCGCCATGTGTTGGCTGGGATTGGCTCCAGCAGACCCCCGTGACCGTGTAGTTGGGATATAAAAAGGTTGGATAATGGATGGATAGTCTGTTAAGGTTAATTCATGCATATCATTGATATGATGAGGTTTTCCTGGCACTTTTTCAGAGTGTTGGTTCTGTAGAAAAATACATTCTCCACTTTTGTTGGTTAAAAATGTTCTCTTGCATTATACAAACTTTATTAAAGACACAACAGGATTGTAAATTTTTGGAGCACCCAAAGGCAAACCCCATGTATTGTAAAGAAAATATGTATTTAAAACGCTCAGAAAAGCAAAAGACAAATGTCATAAAAATGAGAGTCTCAAAATAGACTGCTCAAGATGGTGGAGCTCCTTGTCTTATGGGCTCCTGGCTGGAAGAGATAGGTAGGTCCAGGCAGGCAGACACTGGTAGTGGCATCATATATGTTCTGTGTGGAGAGGAAGAGAAAAGGTCTCAGTGAACAGGGCCCATGACTATGGTACTAGACCAAGGACTAAAAGTTTCTGCTGATCTCAAGTTCCACTTAAGCTCTTTTTGGGGACTATGACCCCCAGTTATACAATGATGTTGTGCACAATCAGGGAAGTTCTTCTGGATTGTTCATTCACCACGTCTGGAATGGACAAGATCACTGATTCAAGCTCTTGTCGTTGGTTGGGCATCAAATTAGGACCAAATATAAGGGTGTTGTTTTGAGTGAAAAAAGAACAAAGCTGGCTGGAGTGGGATCAGATTCACATAATATATTCGTTTGGCTGGCCGATGGTTTGGCTGCTTCACCAAATAGTCAACCATCCCCTTCCTCTCCTTAATTTTGTGTGGGCCTTGTCAATGTGCAAGTAATTCAGAATAAGTGGTGGGAATTAAGACAATGACACAATTTCCAGGCTGGAATTCCTGACGTGTCATGCTACAACCGTAATAGCAAGCTTGGGCTGCCTGTGCACACTCCATATTCTCTTTTTAAATTGACCAACTTTTATCAGATCTATTGATTAACGGACAGCACGGTGGCGCAGTGGTAGCACTGCTGCTTCGCTGTTAGGAGACCCGGGTTTGCTTCACGGATCCTCCCTGCATGGAGTTTGCATGTTCTCCCCATGTCTGCGTGGGTTTCCTCTGGGTGCTCTGGTTTCCTCCCACAGTCCAAAGACATGCAGGTTAGGTGCATTGGCAATCCTAAATTGTCCCTAGTGTGTGCTTGGTGTGTGTGTGTGCCCGGGAGTGGGCTGGCGCCCTGCCCAGGATTTGTTCCTGCCTTGCACCCTGCGCTGGCTGGGATTGGCTCCAGCAGACCCCCGTGACCCTGTCTTAGGATACGAGGTGTGGCAGAAAAGTAATGAGACTGGCAACACTGCAAGCGATCTGGCAACGCTGCGCTGTTGTCCTTGATAGAGCACGTGTATCAGTACCCTCCCATAGCTCAGTGCGAGTTTCAACTCCTTCCGTTAACTACGTGATTTTTGTGACTGCTATTAGCGAAGTTGTGTTTTTGGTTGTGCGTCACGCAAAATGGAACAGCGGAATTTGGAGCAACGTTGTGCCATTAAATTTTGTGTTAAGCTTGGAGAATCGGCAAGTGTGACGTCCTTGAAAGGCTCAGAAAAAGGGTCATTCGCGTGAGACCAGACATTGCAGACAAATGGATGCTCCATCATGACAACGCCCCATGTCACACTGCCCTCTCCATAACAGAATTTTTGACCTCAAAAGGCATTCCTGTGGTTCCCCAGCCCCCTTATTCACCTGACCTCAGTCCGTGTGACTTTTTCCTTTTTCCTAAACTGAAAAATGTCCTCAAAGGACGTCATTTCGGGACTTTAGAAAACATCCAAAAGAGTGTAACGGACATGCTGAAGACCATACCGGTTGAAGACTTCCAGCGCTGCTACCAACACTGGGAACAACGTCTCCATCGGTGTGTAGCTGCCCAAGGGATCTACTTTGAAGGGGATAACATTGATGTTTGAAAAAAATAAAAACTTTGGTAAATAAAAAATCAGTCTCATTACTTTTCTGCCACACCTCGTATAACAGGTTGGAAAATAACTGACTGACTGACTACTATTTAACTGCGCAATTTATTCTAAAATGTTAGTGGATGATAAGGCTTCTTCCTCCCATCCTTCTTTTAAAATTTTCAATAAACCCCCGGGTTGTCATCCATAGAGTAGTCCAAATAGGGAGATGCCTGTAGAGGCTTATGGGACCTCCCAGTAAGCTAAAAGAATGAGGGGAAGTAGCTGGTCCCAGGGCTCCTACAATATCAACCCCTATTTGTTCATATGGGATGTCAGTAACTGGCAGTAGATGAGAAAAGTCCTTCCATGGAATCTACTGCAGCTGACAGGAAGCACAAAAGCAGCAAACCTCCCTGTTTATGCCCATCCAATACAATCGGAACTTAATCCTCTCTAGGGTCCTTTTGGTTCCCAGATGGAAGTGAGCTAGTTTGCAAACCTGCCACTGGTAGGCTTGCAGGACTAACAATAACAAACTCACCTAGCCCTCATGCTCTGCTACACGATATAATAAATTATTATTAATCACAAAGTGGGGCGCAGGTAGCATGGGATAGGACGTGCACTCGCTGTCAATCAGGTCAACCTCATTCTTGGAAAACTTAAGAGAATCATCATTCAACTGTTCTCTTTTGAAAGAGACCAGAGTTTGCCTAAATTGAAAATGTAGTTCAGCAATCGCATCCTGAGTGACCTCATTCGGCAGAGCGACATTCCACATCGTCGTCAGTCTCCATAGAGACGTCTGTGTGAGACGTCTACATCGCTTGTCACACTGAGTTGCCATGTGATTGCACTTTGTTGCCAGCTGCTGACACGGCGCATGGAACAGCTGTCTATAGTAAAGACCAAAGGTTTACCTTGGGGTAAAATTCAGTTTTTTGTGTTTGGCTAGTCTTGTCCCAGTTTCACTGGATAGGGCAGGCTGAGCATGACAGCCACTCTCAGTTTTCAGGATATCTCCTGGTTGGAGATGAAACAGGAGGCGGACCTGTACCACCAAATTTCCCTGTGAATACAGGTCAGACTGGTTACTCTAGATTCTCACTGAAGCACATAACGGCGAGAAACAATTGATATCAATAAGTGCTTTGACTTTGGTGCCCATTTATTATAACCACCTTGGTGGAAGGAAGGGACAGAGGTCTGGCCATAAAAAAATACCTCTCTCTTTACCCCAAGCTACAATTTATCAGCTCACTGAAGCGGGGGCAGTAGGTGATGGTGTGTCTCATCTCCCCACACTTGTAGCAGCAAGGGGAGACTCCATGCCTCTCCTGTGGTCTGACTGGGTCAAAACACTACTCCCAACAGGCCCTTGCCTGCTGATTCGGGTTAATGTCCTACTGTAACAGCACATCTGCTTTCTGGTCAGAATCACTGGCATCCTGCTCATCGAGGTCATAATAGGCCCGCTGTGTCTGTCCCCTCAAAAACGGTGCCAGTATGGGTGTCTAATCAGTACGCTCCCAGTGATGACAGGTAGCAGTGCATTCAGATACTAGAAGGACATTCTCAATATTGTCATCAGGGTGTAACAGAAGTAACAACTGGAATGGACACAACAATCATTCCCATTTTCTGGGTGGTACGGCTTTGATAACATACTTCAGTCTCAGCGAGCCGTGTCCATGGCTCCCCTACCTGGACCTTTAGAGCCTGGATTTCTGCCATCATGGAGTGCAGTTGGAATAAATCAGTCTGTTGCTCTAACTCAGCAATGTTTGAGTATCCTGCCAACTACACCACTGCAATAAAGAAGCAAAGAGATTATACATTTTTGGGGCACCTGAAGAATGCCCAGTATGGTCTCAAACAGTGTCATGGTTATCAATCTTCCGGTCTGCAGAGAGAATAAGAGAAAAGTTATCAGCCCACAGCACCTGCTGGCATTCCAGTGGGAGATCACAATTATCTGAGCCCTTTAACTGTCCCCCGCGCGCACTTCTCTTATTGCTAGAGCAATACCTAAACAAGACACTACTTCATCACAAATTGAGCACACAGTGCCCATCACAGAAGATCCAATCCAGTATGTGATAAACTCCCACAGATACAGGAAGAGTCTATACAGAAAATATTCAAACTTAGTCTAATTTTCTAGGTGCAAGGCAACAGTGCTATTCACTGTACCACCATACCACCTTTCTTTTCAAATTTTTAAAACATGTTAAACCATTTGTCAATTTACCTAACAGCTTATTTATGTATATATCCCTATATAGCAATATCAATATGTTTTATAACAATATTAATATCTTATTACTAAACTTTTTATCTACAAATTAGTCAATTAAACAGTGTCCCCATGCCTGCTTCACATATAAAAATTCACAAAAAACAAGAACATCTGTACTTTCAAAAAGCACCCATTCTGACATATACACACACCATATTTTTATTTTTGAGAGAATTCGTCTTCCTTCTGTTTCACAATTATTAAAAGAACATTTTTCCTTAAAACCTGTTCAGGGTCAGAAGGAAGGATGTTTTTCACCTTTATGAACAATGTGGAGACATTTTAATTATACCAAATATTATACATATTCAAAACTCATAATATTTTAACTTAATTTAATTCAGCACTTTGTATCAGATATTTCTAATTCTTTGTGCAGAATGTATTTCATTGCTTTAACAATTTAATTGGTACCATTTTCAAAAGTAATTACAGACTGGGAAATCTCTTTTACGTATTGTTTCTTAGGTCCAATTCTGCATTTTCAGACACACCCAGCATTCTTTTAACCCATTTAATCATTCTCAGCATTTTCCCTCAAACATTTTGCCTTATAAAACAACTAAAGCAGCATTTCTTTTATCTTTCATTCTTTCCAAACGTTCTCTCAGTCTCTCTGTCTCTCTCACTTCACCCTTTCTTGCTCGTGTGACTTTGTTGCACATTAAGATCCTTGTTTAAGTGTTTAGTAGTCAATTAATCACTCACATTACAGTGATTTTGATAGTATTTTACTGATCACCATACCTCCTGCTTTACCATCATTCCAATTGTGCTCTCATCTTAAACACTTTACTGAGTATAAAATAAGTCTTATGTAGGTATTTTTCTTTAACTGCTTATTTTACTAACCCCTTTGTTTCAAATCAAATTCCAAACATACTGACTTTGCAAGCAGTATTAAACTTTTTGTTTCTACATTTTCCCAATCTATGTAAATGTTTAAGCACGTTTTTACTGCTTTTTATCTCTTTTATTAATATTATTATTTCCCATAAAAGCAGACAGCAAGCCTAATTCTGACTACCCACATAACAGAGTTCAGTATAACAGTGATGGACAACCCTATAAATAACTCGAAGAACATTGCTGTACTCTTTGAGAGTCTCATTCTCCTACTTATGCCTATAGTATTAATTTTACTAACCTTAAATTTTACTGTCTGATATAAACCTATTTTACTGCAGTCTTTAAACGAAAAACAAAACATTTACTGTTCTATCTAAATGTATCCCTTGGCAGTGTTTCCATTTTCAGCAAGGGCACTGTCTCACAAGTAGGAAGTGTTCTTCCTCACAGCTATAAACCATTCCCTAAATAAGACTTCAACATGGTCACATCCACCTAGTATGTTCTAATTCTATCCATAACTTTATTTCTCTTCGTACTGAGCATGTCCACATACAAACCCATACAGTATTTTATCCCTTGATACTGAGACCCTTTATCTAAACCCCAAATAAAAAATTAGAACGTTCACTCTCCTACAGATTTCCTCTACCACAGGTAATCTCAGTCAAACCCCTTGACAATAGTGCCTATTAGCCAGCGAGTCCCTGGCTTCAGTAATGACAATCACCTCTGCCAGGGAAGATTTACAGTCATAAGTAAGGAAATTACAAACAGGGAATGGTGCCACCCTAGGACAACTCTTGGCACAGCCACACTCAAAGACAATTTCACTTGTCGAGGCACCACGCTTGCCAGGAGTCACCTGGCATTATACAAACTCACCACCAATCTCCGTTGCATCCCAGCAACTCCCTCTGACAGAATAAGCTCACTTTTAGGCAGAGAAAAAATAAAATAAATTTTTAAATTTATTTTTTAAATACATTTTTAAACAACATAGCTATGAGATCAGATGTCTGCATTAATTTCTTCCAAGTACATATATAGTACATATATAGTATAAATACTCTATACATGCCAACCAAGTTCAATCCTATGATGGGCTCAAATCCTGAGTTTGAAAGGTGAAAAAAGGAAAGTAAATCATTTATCCCTCATAGTATAATGTTAATTAATAATGTAAAATTGTAGTAACCTGTTGAAATGTTTATAGACCCATTTTTGAAGGATTACCTTTTGTTCCTGCTTGCAGAATTTTTAATTGGTCACGATTTTCATTTCTTCTTTTTAAACGTGTTTGATGAATAGTAGTAATTGGAGTTCCAGCTTTATTGATCACCCTTTCTTCCTAGATAATGCGCAAAACTATCAGTGGATCGGCCTAAATGACAGGACGCTTGAGGGTGACTTTCGATGGTCAGATGGACAGCCTCTGGTGAGTTCTGGTAGAAGATAAATGTGCTATGTTATATTGTCAAATTTATAAGCTGCTAATAATATGATCCATGATTATTGCTCAATGAAACAATCTGACACCTCCATCATGAATTTATTTTGTTACTATGTATCTTACTTCTGCAAGATGTAATCTGTATTGGATGTGACATTTGATGAATCATGTTATCAACATTTACAAGCAACTGTGAGAAAATGAGATATTGATTTCCAGGGCTATGTTGTAACAGTTGACACATTTAAGTAATAATAACAAAAATAACAATATGCAGTGTAAAGCCAACCAGGACACTGACAGGCAGGACACCAATTTGTCACACACAACACGTTTATTTACAATTAGGGAGCATTTCACCCTGCTCCCCACAGCACAGTGCACAAATCACTGCACAACAAAGTCCCTTCTCTGCCGCCAGTCCATCCGCTTCCACTCCTCCTTAGTCTTTGTCTTCCTCCTCCTCCTGCACCCAACTCTGGCTGAAGAATGGTGGGGACTGGCCCCTTTTTATAGGGCACCTGGAAGGACTCACCAGGTGCCCAAAAAGCTTCTTCCGCTCACACTTCTGGGTGTGGTGGAAGTGTGGCCAAATAAGGCCCTGGAAATGTCCATGCACCCCCTGGCTCCAATGCTCATGACCCGTGGCCCCGCTGAAAACCAAAGGAGCTGCCCTCTGGTGGCCTGGGTGGAGAAACTATCCTGAAAATACTTTCTCCCCAGGTCCTTCCACACTCAGGGGTTCCGGCCTACCGCCACAGCAATAAAATTCATTTCATTCATTTTCAAGGATTTCAAATGTAGCACCCTTCTGAATCAACAGACTGGACATATTTAAGAACATTAGAACTTTCTAGATGAGAAAATAAAGGCCAATAAACCTCCCCAGTCCTACCCACTTATTTTTTTTCAAGTAACATCAAGTCTAGCTTTGAAAATCCTTAAAGTTCTACTGCCTAAAACTCTACTTGGTAGCTTATTTCATGTGTTTATGATTCTTTGTGTAAAGAAAAACTTCCTAATGTTTGTGAGAAATTTACAATCAACAAGTTTCCAACTGTGTCACCTTATTCTTGATGAACTCATTTTAAAGTAGCCTTGATCCACTGTACTAATTCCTTTCACAACTTTAAACACTTTAGTCATGTCTCCTATTAATCCTCTTTTACTTAAACTGAAAAGGCTCAGCTCCTGTAATGTTTCCTCATCCCCTGTAGTCCTGGAATCAGCCTAGTCACTATTCTCTGGACTTTCTCTAGCACTGTTATGTCCTTTTTTAGCCTTTAGACCAAAACTGCACATGGTACTCCAGATGAGGCCTCACCAGTGTGTTATAAAGCTTGAGCATAACCTCCTTTGACTTGTACTCTACAAATCGTGCTATATAACTCAATATTCTGTTAGTCTTCTGAATGGCTTTTGAAAACTGTCTGGCAGTTTATAATGTTAAGTTCACTGTAAACTTCTACATCCTCCTCATAAGGTGTACTGTTCTTTTTTCAGACCTCCCATTATGTATTCAAACCTAACATTTTTACTTCCAACATGTAATACTTGCCACAAATCTACCCAAGCCTGTATGCTTGGGATTAATAAAGTATCTATCTATCTATCTATCTATCTATCTATCTATCTATCTATCTATC
>JANRMT010062829.1:29122574-29135266 GCA_026402145.1 Polypterus bichir lapradei
TATCTATCTATCTATCTATCTATCTATCTATCTATCTATCTATCTATGCTGTTCAAGTCTACCTGTAATAATTCAATAAATTCTAGGTAATCTAACAATCTGCCTAGCTTGGTATCATCTGCAAACATAACCAGCTTATTATTTATATTCCTATCCAAATCATTTATATATATTAAAAATAGCAGGGACCCTAGTAGTGAACACAACTTGTGTGGAACACAACTCTTAACCAATTCTGAAATAGTTCCTCACACCAGCACCCTCTGCTTCCTGTGTCTGAGCCAATTTTACACCTATCTACAAATAATACCCTGAACTGCCACTTCTTTTATTTTCATGCCCAACCTCTCATGTGGGACCTTATCAAATGCTTTCTGAACGTGAAGAGAAATTATATCATATGCTCTTCTTTGATCATATTCTTTTGTTGCTTCTTCATAGAATTCCAGCATGTTGGTAAAACATGACCTCCCTCTTCTGAACCCATGCTGACCATTCAGTAAAACCCCTGTTCTTGCCATGCATTTCTCGATTTTATACTTAATAATTCCTTTCCTTGATTTACCTATTATGCACATTAAGCTTACTGACCTAGTGTTGCTTGGATCTGCCCTTTTAATATAACAGGATAATATTTGCCATTTTCTATTCCTTCAGAATTTCACCAGTCAGCAGTGACTGATTAAAAATATGCATCAAAAGTTTATACAGTATATGTACTCACTAACCTATTTAAGAACTCTGGGATAAATATTATCTGGTCCTGGTTATTTTTTTTTATTTCAGCGTATTTCATCTAAGCAGTAACGTTCTCCCTCTACAATTTCCAATTGTACCTCCTTAGTAGTCCCTTTTTCCTCTGGGATGCTATCTGCTTCCTCACATGTGAAGACCTCAGTATGAGTTTAGAGCATCTGCTACTTCACCGTTTGTATTTTTTAAATCTCCTTTATTATTCCTAATGTACTTCACTTCCTCCTTGACTGTTCTTTTACTATTAAAATGCAGAAAGAATCTCTTTGGGTCATCTTTCACTTTATCTGCTATATTCCTCGCTAACTACCTTTAACCTCCCTAATATCCTTCTTAATGGTCTCCCTCATGTTCTTATATGTCTTACAATTCGCAATTGTGTCATTAATCTTATAAACCTTATACAGCTGTTTTTTTCCTTTACAGCATTTTTTTCAACTCTTTATTAATCCAGTTTGGAAAAGAAAATCATAGAAAATACAAAACATCATATTAAATTATTGAATTGTTACAGAAAATGACAGATTGCAAAGAATAAGGGACCAGAAGATAAGATAGGCAAGTTCTAAACCAAAAAGTTGGACCAATCTATTGTCAAGACTATGATCAGAAACGAAGACTCACAGTTGGAAATTCAAAGTACTGGGTAAAGGACAAAAAAAAAAAAAAAAACAAATAAACATACATTTTGAGGTTCTATCCATAATCTTGGTTTAAAGAGCATGGGGTGACCAACAAAACTGCAAACTATTTTCTTTTCTGTTGCTCAGATGTTGGCTCTTCAGCTTTTCTTCTAGATGTTTTCATTTTGAGCCATCCTGGAGGTACAATCATTTTCAAAGAAAAAGTTAGGTGCAGGAAAGGAAGCTTATAAAGGTTTGAATCAGAGGTGGATCTACTATGAAACTAATGAAGCTTAAGCTTCAGGCCCCTAATCCTGGAAGGGGCCTCAGAAGTGACTTTAGTTTTCATCCCCTCATAACTTTAAAACTGTAAGGCACAGGAAATTTTAATTCACACCAGCGATTTTTACATGTGAGATAATCCAGTACAGTAATTCAGTAATCAAAATCTGAGATGTAATGGTTAGATTTATAAAACAATTTGTGATGAAATGTCATGGAACAACTCCATTGAAGAAAATAACAGTGGTTACCCAAACATTGTTGCTGGTTGCAAAGAGGCCCCAATAACAATCAAAGCTTCAGGGACCCTGAATTATAAGTTATTATTATTTTAAGAAGATTAATTCCAAAAGCTTTACTATTTGTTTGAAAAATTCTGTTATTACCATATATACTTGCAGATAAGTTCTCCCACGGGTAAGTCGGGCCTTGCTTTTACAGTATAATTTCTGGTATTTTATAATGTTGGTCATATAAGTCAAATGCAGAAAACTCATGACAACACGGTAATGTGATGCTGCAACAAAATTCGATGCGTCTGAGAAACTGATGCGAGATTGGAGGAGGCGAGAAGATGTAAAAAAAAAATTAAGTGTCGCATTTTTGAATGGGCGTATAAGTCGGGGTCTGATATTATGATTGATATTTTATAAAGAATCTTCTCTGCTCCTCTTTTTCCGTTCCCTCTAATTTTACTGTTTTTGATTTTCCAGTCTCTAATAATAAAGCTATTACTATATCTCAACCCAGTTATCTAAGACAAATCATACTTATATTTTTTCTTTTCTTGTTCTTCTTCTTTTGGCTGCTCCCGTTAGGGGTTGCCATAGCGGATCATCTTCTTTCTGTCCTCTGCATCTTGCTCTGTTACACCCATCACCAGCATGTCCTCTCTCACCACATCCATAAACCTTCTCTTAGGCTTTCCTCTTTTCCTCTTCCCTGGCAGCTCTATCCTTAGCATCCTTCTCTCAATATACTCAGCATCTCTCCTCTGCACATGTTCAAATCAACGCAATCTCGCCTCTCTGACTTTGTCTCCCAACCATGCAACTTGAGCTGACCCTCTAATGTCCACATTTCTAATCCTATCCATCCTCGTCACACCCAGTACATATCTTAGCATCTTTAACTCTGCCAGCTCCAGCTCTGTCTCCTGCTTTCTGGTCAGTGCCACCATCTCCAACCCATATCACAATCGGAAAAATCTTCAACCATCTGTACTTGGTTCTGTTATTGGTCTTCTACTTCCTCATCATTCTTTTCCACTTCTATCTGGGTTCGATATGCTTGACTGATCTTCTCCATACAGCTCAGTCCCGCACCAACTCAACAGTCAAGCCCTTTTCCTTCAGATCTTCTTCTTTACTTTATATACCCACCTCCATACTCTTGCTTCTCTTTATTTATTTAAAAAAACTCCTTAAAACTCACCTTTCCAAAATGTCCTTCTCAGTGCCTTAAAATCTTTTAAATTGTTTTGATTACTTGTTTTATTGTATTTTTCTATTTATTATTATATATGTATTCTATTTTGTTTACTTATTTATTTACTTATACTTATTGACTTATTTACTTATAATTGTACTGTATTATGATTTTATTTTGTTATGTGTCTTCAAGTGTCTTGAAAGTCTTAATTAAATAAAAGTTATTGTTATTTTTGCTATTATTATTAGTAGTAGTATTAATATTAAAAGAATAAAACAAACTCACTCAGAATAACATGAAAGATGTCTGGAATGGACTGGACTGAGCATAATTACTGGATTTAGCAATCCAGGGCTGAGGTGCTAGAAGCAGATGTGGACAAAGCTAACGCCCTGACCAATTTTTTAATAGATCTTCCCACCCACTGCCACCTTTTTCCAATGACCAGTTTCCCACACCATCCCTACTAATCAATAACTCCTATCACATCAACTGGAATGGCCAGTAATGAATTCGCCTCTGTCCATCAGTAGTAGCTGCCAATAACTGAAGACCGAGTAAGGAGACAACTGTGGAAGCTACACACAGGAATAGCTTTAAGACCAGATGGAGTCAGTCCTTGAGTTTTTAAGGCCTTTTCTGACCAAATTTGTGGTATCTTCTGTCATCTGATGAGTCAATTCCTGAGGCTGCTGTGGAAAACATTCTGCATTTTTTATATCCTAAAGAAGGCAGACATCAGTTTACCTTATGACTACAGACTAGTGGCACTTACATCTCACATCATAAAGACCGTTTAGAGACTGGTCCTGGACTATATGAGTCAATTTGCGGTAGACCACCTAAACCCTCTGCAGTTTGACTGTCAAACAAAGACTGGAGTGGAGGATGCAATTTACTAGCTGTTCAACAAGACTTATTCTCACCCTAACAAAGCTGCCAGTATTGTCATGATTATGTTTTTTGATTTCTCTAGTGCTTTCAATACTATCCAGCTATCTTTTTAAAGGGAAGCTTTGAGATAAACAGGTGCTTAATCCTATGGTGTCCTGAATAATAGACTATCTGTTGGGCAGGCCGCAGTTTGTGAGACTCAATGACTGTGCTTCAGATACAGATTTGAGCAACACTAGAGCACCGCAAGAAAGAGTTCTGTCTCCTTTTCTCATGGTGTGTATTGATAAGGGAGATGAGACAGGGTATAGGGGTCAGGGAGAGATCTTTATTTCTTGGTGGAAAGAGAATTGTGTGCATCTTAACATCAGCATAAGCCATGAAATGGTTATTGACTTTCACCACACCAAAGAGCCTCAATGTCCGGTCACTATTCAGGGAGTAGATGTAGAGGTGGTGCACTCCTGCAAGTACTTGGTGCCCAGCTCTCTACTCCTGATGTCACTCTTCCCCTCCCCTCGGTCTGCAGCCTCTGTCTCGGATTAGCGCAAATATATCACTCCTGCAAGCAAACTATGATTCTTGGCACAAAGAGAGAAGTCGCAAAATCAACCGGAATGTTCAAGCAAATTATACAAATAAAAAGATGTAAATCCGTTAAGTAGTACTCTCATTCACTAATTAAACGGAGTTAAGATTATGCCCTGAGGCAGACGCGTGAGTGAGGAGTGCCCTGCCCTCCACTCCGCAACCTGATGAGTCTCTAATAAATCGGTAATAGCGCTAATAAATCGGTACCACAAGCGAACTATGATACTTAGCGCGATGACAAAGTCGCAAAATCAATGGAATGTTCAGCAAATTATAGAAAAAAAAACGCAATCTAAATCTGTTAAGTAGTTCTCTCCTGAAAAGTGGACAGACATAAAAACGGTTCTAAAAAACTATAAGAAATTACACACTTGGACCGCAAAATTTTTAAAACCGTTTCTTAGCAAGCACCTATGGGCCAAGGGTAACCTACATTCCAAATTTCTAGTCCCAAGTCCTCATGGTTCGGGAAATTTCGTGATGATAGAGTCAGTGGTATTTGGCTTTTATATAGATTGTTATGTACATGCAGTGAATTTTCATCTTGTGTCTTATGTAATTAATTGCATTTTAAGCACCTTTTTTGGTTCTTACTACAAAAGACATTTATGAAATAGAGTTTGGTTAATAGATCTTGTTCCTGTTTGTAGATCCCTCCTTGCTACTGGGATAGATCTCACTTCCAGTACCACATTATTAAAAAATATTTCATTAATTAAATTTGGAAAATAAAAATAAAAAGATTTCCTGTTCTTGCCTTCTCAATTCTGACTGCAGTAATCACTGCGAACCAATACATTTTATATGTACTGTATAGCTGAAAATTGTTATATAAAAAACCAGTTTTATCCCCTTTAAAATTCACTTTTTACCCATAAGTATAATACCTGCTGAGCTAAACTAGGAAATCAGAAATTTCCCACAGTAAAACAGATATTATTAAAACAAATCTTTTATACTCAATTCATGCAAATTTTCTTATGTATCAGTGAAAATGCATGATAACATAATATAACATTCCCAAACAGCCTATCACTGAGCCCGCTCACTGACACACTTGCACTCACATTAGTGCCAGTCTACAGTCACCAAATATCCAAGTTGAACACCTTTGGGGATATTAGAGGAACACTCATGCAGGCACAAGAATAACATGCAAAATGGACAATGACAGGATAAATGTATCAATTATTATTATGAATAATACTTATCATGCAGCAAATTTCAGGAGAATTTGGATGAAGGAAAATTAAAAGCTATGGAGCCTTAAGGGATGCAGTGTTTTGGTATTTAAGGAAAAGAAAAACAGTTAGACTGATACAAGTAATGTATAAAGGGATTGGCAAGAGCAGTGAGAACTACATATGGAAAAACAGAAGTGACGTGTAAGCAGGTTTACTGTACATCCTTGTGGTTAATGTGCTTAATGAGGGTATCACACGTAATGCACTCTGGAAATTGTCCTAAGCTTATCACCTTGTGATCATGGCAGAGTCAGCGGAAGCATTAAAGAAACGGGCAATTTAGGGATGAGGGCATTGGAACAGGCAGGTTTGAAAGTTCATGGTGGAAAATCAGAGGTCACTGTTATTCCTATAGCTGGATGATAGAGGAGAAATTGTTAATATGGCAAAGAGCCCATTCATATCTTTAAAAGGCAAAGAAGCTGAAGATGTAGGGTCAGATATAATGAAAGAAGTGGGCTATTAAGTGAAAACAGATGAGAGAATAAGGGCAGCATGGAAGAAACTGCAGGAGGTATCAGGAGTGGTATGTGATAAATAGGTTTCCAAGCAAACAAAAATAGTAAAAATGTTTTAACAGTAATGAAGTTAGTTTTTATTTATGGCATAGAGATACGGGCATTAGGAAAAAAACAAAAATTTAAAGAAAACAAAGAAACTGAGAAAACTTTTTGTGTATATATTTATTACAGCAATATGAAAACTGGAGGCCAAGTCAACCTGATAGCTACTTCAGCTCTGGAGAAGACTGTGTTGTAATGATCTGGCATGAGGCTGGACAGTGGAATGATGTCCCATGCAACTATCATCTGCCCTTCACGTGCAAAAAAGGAACAAGTAAGTGTAGCTGATATACTATGCAGGCCATTCTTTGCATAACGTACCAATTGTGTGATATTTCCTGATTTTAATGGACAGTTGGCCTAGGTCTTTATTACTGTGATTGTAATAATAATAATAATAATAATAATAATAATAATAATAATAATAATAATAATAATAATAATAATAATAATAAATTTTATTCATATAGCACCTTTCCCATGCTCATGGCACTTTACAGAGTTTAAGAAAGAACGGCAGGGTATGCAGTATATAGCATTTTACTAAACCAGAAAAATAAATAAAGAAGAGTAAGATAGTAAATTCAGAGAAAAGTCTAACAGACAACATACAGTAATTGATGGTCTAGAACACATGTGACTAACATTGTCAGTTAAAACTGACTGGGGGTCCCCAGAGGTTTATTTTCTCAAGGGATGCTTCTGACTGGAGGTTTTGTTTTCCACTCCTCCATTATTAACTGGCCATAATTCAACGATAATATTAATGGACAGATATTGATAGATTCATTTAAATTAATCAGTTTGGTACTGCTTTGTTTTACTGTGTTTTTAAACAAGTCTGTATCTTTATGTGTAAGCATTATATAATTGGTAATTTGGAAGGTTTATGATTGTATTTTACCTGCGAACTTGATACAGCGTTCTGAGCCAGCAGTCAGTGAAGAGCGCAATAACAAAATAAACTGATAAATAAACTGATCTGACACAAAATATCATCAGAAACTGTAGTGGCAAAGTCTACAGAATGTTATATAGGTCCAGTGAAAACAGTAGAATTAAAATGGAAGCTACAGTAAGTCAAGAATACATATAGCTATCTGATTTTTTATATAGTGATAAAATATAAAGGAAATCATTTTTTAGTAATTACATTAAGAGCAATACTGCATAATTGAAAGCTCATATTTCTAGGCAGTAAAAGAGCATCTTAATCTTGTCCTTTTAATTCAGAAAACATTGACACCATATAGATATATATATATATATATATATATATATATATATATATATATACAGTATATAGCATCCTGAATTTCTGCTGTTTGTAGTTTTACTAGTATTTCACAATATTAAATTAGCGCATATTCTATTAAAACTTCTAATACAAGTTGGACACTATATTTACAAGACTTATTCAGTCTCCTTTTTTTAATATAATCCTTCATGTTTGTGGACTGTCTTATCATTCAGATATTCCTCACCTCTGAAAAACAGATGTAAATGTTTGTATATACTGTATAAGATCCGGCTATCCATTTACTGAACCCCCTAAACAAGAGGTTATAGAAAGGTGAAGAGTATAAAAGCAGCTTTGGGTGCAAGACCATAATGAACCCTAATTGGAAAATTAGTTCATCAGAGTAAACTCATTCATATACCTTCACTGATGATCGATGGGACACATCGGAACCACCAATTAAAATAAATTTTTTATATTTGGAATGATAAATAAAATATGGATTTACACAGAGAAAAAAGGCACACGGTCACATGAATTTTACTGATGTCCTGTAACAACCACATTAATGAATCATACAGAATTTCCTAAATAAAAGAAATTGTTTATATTTTTCTTCAACAAATTCACAGCGAAGCTCATAATAAATATCAGAATATTAGGTTAAGGCTTTAAGTGGGATTAAGCAATCTGAGTATTATACAAGGATTATTGAACAGAATTATACCACAGATGTACAGTAGCTGTTCAAAGATTACATTTAGTAGTTATGGTTTCTGCATATGCACTCTGTTGAGCTACTTTGAAGCTTATTAAATTATAGTTACTGGATTTTAATGATTACTTCTTTCCTCTGTAGTTCTGTCTTTATTATTATGGAATACTAAATTTCTCCTTTCTTTGGTGCTTTCATTACATCTATGAACTCCTGTTTCTTTGTTCTGCTATTTTTTTTTCATTTTCCATGTTTATATTGAAATAATTAAATCCCCAACCCCCATTACCACAACATTCTTAGCAAGATTAAAATTGTTTATTTCATTTTGTTAATTGGGGAGGTAATTGTACTTGTAGCTATTCTGCAATCTGTAGGATCTGAACTGATGATCATTTTGTTATTACCACATTGCTTGCATGTGCTCCCTGCAATACACAGGTATAGGCTCATATAATTCTTGCCAAAGTTTGAACAAATAAAATGGCTTGAAATAATATAAGCTGCCAGTACAATGATTTCTCTTCTAAAAATTTCCTTTTCTTGATCAGTTGCTTGTGGAGCACCACCCACCGTTGAAAATGCCAGAGTCTTTGGAAAGACAAAAGACCGCTATGAAGTAAACTCCATAGTGAGGTACCAGTGCAAGCAAGGTTTTCGACAGCGCCACCTTCCACTTGTTCGCTGTTTATCAGATGGAAAATGGGAGCATCCACAAGTAGAGTGTATACATGGTAAGTAATATAATTGCAGCTTAAAAAGCACAACCAAACTGGACCAGCAAGAAACAAAAGTTATTCTTGTTTTTCCTACTAGTGTTAATTTTTTTTGAGTCCTATCACTTTGCGTGGGATCCATATGGAAAACATCTTAAGCTATCAGAGGGAACAAAACTATGAAATCCAGGAAATGGGTTTCTGAAACACTTTATTTTACTGAAGGAGTCAATCCCAGAATGTTCTGCCACACTGATATTATATTGTATGGACGCCAATACAAAGCATATCAGAATGGTACAAGTTTATTGGCACTGATGTGGCTGTGAGTTTTTTTTAGCAGAGCTGTAATTATGAATGTGACATACAGGTGACATCATCCTTTTTCAGGAATAGGCCTATGACGTTATCACGTCTTGTGGATAGCACAGGACTGATAGCCTGCTTGAAATGGAGGAGTATGTACAGAGACTGGCCACAACAGTCCAGTACATTTATACAGGTCTATAGCCTATTATCTGCAACTTAGAAATTCTAAGAGCTATGACATTTTTATTTGAAAATTGATGTTTCATTTATTTATATATTTATTTTTTGAGCCAAGGGTCATCCAACAGCAGTTTTGCCAGGTGATGCTTGAAAATTCTCAGCTGAACATGTTTTAAACCTTTGTCTATATTAGTGGAATTTACAATGATTACAGTGAAATGGAGCAGATAGGCCATGATATCACTTCTGTAAGAAAAACTCAATAGCTTTAGAAACACTTTATTTTAACTATTTTAAAGAATAAACAGATTAAAGTAGAAGCAAATGATTAGAAGCACTCCTCTCCCCATCCCATATACCTGACTGAGGGTGTCACTGCATCACAACTTTGTGCTCATAAAAGATTTAAGTTTAGAAGCAGCAAATCCCAGTTGTGAATGGAGCTGCTGGATGCTGCATTTATTTGTAATTAAGACAGCTCCAGGAGATTCATTTTATAACAGGTACACAGCCAGTGTAATCAGATCACAGGTCTTCCATCAAGAGGCAAGGTGGAGTTAATCAGCCACTGTGCCTAAAACATCAGAAGTTATGTTGGTGCACAGAAAGAACAAGACCTTTTATGTATTTTAGTATAAGAATATGTGGCGGCAGGGGATGGGATGTGGGGATCAGTAAGTAATAGCATTGAAGAAAGTGAGCAAGAGATTAGAGACCAGAAAACCAGAACAGAAGGTTCATTTCTTACTCCAGTTGTAAAAAATATACCTCAACCATGAAAATATTTAAAAGTACTGCAAAAAGATAAACTGTTTTGGTACCAATTGTATTTCACGTAAGGAAATTAGACAAAAGTTTAGTTGAAATGTATAATATTGGCATTTTGTACTCCTACCCTTGATGTCATGGCAGTTGTCAGAGGACACACTCACTCACATTGGACCAATTAAGTGACACTGGTTTACATGCTAGTTTTGAGATGCAAAGAAGCAGCAAAGCAAAAGCAGGAGACAGAGCTGGAGGAGGCAGAGTTAAAGATGCTAAGATTTGCATTGAGTGTGATGAGGATGGACAGGATTAGAAATGAGTACATTAGAGGGTCAACTCAAGTTAGATGGTTGGAAGACAAAGTCAGAGAGGCGAGATTGCATTGGTTTGGACATGTGAAGAGGAGAGATGCTGGGTATATTGGGAGAAGGATGCTAAGGATAGAGCTGCCAGGCAAGAGACAAAGAGGAAGGCCTAAGAGAAGGTTTATGGATGTGGTGAGAGAGGACATGCAGGTGATGGGTGTGAAAGAACAAGATACAGAGGACAGGAAGATATGGAAGAAAATGATCCGCTGTGGCAATCCCTAATACGCACAGCCGAAAGAAGAAGTTTGTACCGGATAGGAATTTTCTGATACTAACTTAGTGACACAGAAAACAAAATAGCAAATACCTTTAATTTATATTTCTCTGAAGCATTACTTGTGAAGTAGTTGGAAATCTCTTAGTATTTACATGGAATATTAATGAAATATTAAGCAATTTAGAGATAAAAAGTAAAAAGTACTGCTGTCTGAAATCAAAATCATTTCCGGAATCAGATAGTATTTGTACAGCAATGTAAAAAGAAGATGGTATTTACTGTATATGCAGTGTATATGAACACTTAACGCAAATTCATTTAGAAACTTTGCATTCTGGAGAATTTCTAGAATTTGACCAGAAGGGGGCATACATTCATGAGGAATTAAAAAAGCTAATGTTGGGTTATATCGCATACTGTGTTGAGAACAAATCACGAGAGGTTATGCTTAAATTGTACAGCACCATTGTGAGACCTCATCTGGAGTATTATGTGCAGTTTTGGTTTCCATATTACAAAAGACATATGAGTGCTAGAGAAAGTCCGGAGACAAGCTACTGGACGGATTTCAGGACTGTGGGGAATATAACATGAATGAAAGTTAGAAGGTGCTGGATATTTTCAGGTTGAGCAACTGAAGATTAAGGGGAGATATCATAGAAGTGTTGCAAATTATGAAGGTAATTAATATGATAAATACCAGATCTTACTTTAGAATAAGAGCTAGAACACGAGAATACAAATTGAAGTTGGTTAAAGGTAAATGTCACACTAATATCAGATAGTATTTTGTATGTTGAGAAATAAATAATAAATTACTAATGCCATTTATTTATATTGCTCTTTTTATTGCAGACAATCCAAACATCCACAGAATGTACAAGAGATCTACCAGGAGACAATTAAAAGCAGAAAGAACATCTCGGGGAAATGGACGCTAGACAAAAGACTGGGAGAATTCTAACAAACAAGAAAAGATAATTATTTTTAAAGAACATTTACATAAGAAGGATGATTTTTTGCATTTGAAAGAAAAAGAGATTATTAAATAATATTGTCTTCCTTGTATATATAAACACCAAAGTAAATTATAATAGGTGTTATTTGGTAGAGTCAGTGTGGCTGATATATTGGTTTGTAAAACTCCCTTTTAGACATTCTAAAAGGTAGGATGGGAAGCAGTGAATAGCTCAAAGGTTTTAATTTTAGTTTCATCTGTTTCTGTGTTTGTTATTTGAATTTTCTCACCCAGCAATGCTGTGATATTTATTATTTTGAACAAGCAAACTACCTTATTTGTTAGAATTCTGAATCATCTAGTTTTCTGTGATAGATGCCAATGGACCACCAAGTTCTGTATTTTCATGTCTTCTCCAGGTTCAAGGAAACTTCCCAACCACACGGGAGAGATGCTTTTGCAGAGTTTTGTATAGATGTAGCTTGCAAATTTTCAATAAAAAACACTATGCTCCTATCATACCATTATATATCAAAATATTCTCCCAAACAAAATTCAGATCTTACAGATACCATTTTTATTTTTATTTTTTTGCAGTTTCTTTTGAGCAACTGAGGTTAAATTTGGAACTATGGATTTATGGTTTTAGGACACGCAGAACAGAGAGCCTACCAGTCATCAACTGATAATCTCTGCACTAATGCTAGTTTTCTGGTAGAATAAGCTTCTGTATAAGTGTTATAAAAATTATGAATGCATGCCATTACAGTGTAACAGGTTTAGGGAAGTCACAGCATGGCAAGAAAGATGTTAGCAATGCACATAAGTCCAAGGCAGTAT
>JANRMT010062829.1:29140266-29151315 GCA_026402145.1 Polypterus bichir lapradei
AATTATTCAATGTATAGGACTGGCAAGCTTTGTTCAATTGAATGACCTATTCTGATCTAGATTACTGGATTGGCTGAAAAGTCTAAAATGGATCCTTAAGAGTGAATATTGGCATATACTGTGACAGATTGGGGGTGCTATCGCTCCCTTGAACCCTTGTGCAAGACGTCAGACACCAGGTAAAAGTCCAATTATTCACTTTATTCTAACTGCGCAGTGCACAAAGCACCCTCTCCTCCACAATACTCATTAAACAATACAATAATTCTCAATAAACTCTCCACCACTCCCAGACGCATTGCCACCCTTTCACCCAGCTCAGCTTGCCGTCTGGGAGCTCCTACAATCCTTTTATAATCCCTGACCCGGAAGTGTTCCAATCCCCAGTCCATGTGATCTCCTATCACTTACGGGTCAGATCAAAAGTCCTTTTCTTCACCCCGGAAGCACGTCATTTCCCTTTGTCCACGTGACTCGGACGTACTTCTGGGGCATAAGGCAAATAATCATCGTTCCTCCCTGTAGCGTCTCCTAGCGGCCCCCATGGTATCCAGCAGGACTGTGCATAAAGGCTCCAATGTCCATGATGCTCTGCTGGTCTTCGGGGCAGCTCCATACTGCAGGGAGGGCTCCACCTGGCGGCGTGGGGGTATTGGCCGGGATGAACGGCCGGCCATACATTACAATACACATATATACAGTATGTGGGTATGTGATTTACAGTGGTCATATGGTGGTTTCAGGCTTGCTCCTGTTGATGTTTGTGTTGGCTCAACTTCCACATTCTCCTCTATTGATATATATTACATCTGGAGTTCATTTAGATTACTTACTTAGGCTCATTCAGTGAGTTGGTCGTAGGGAGTGAACCAACTTCACTGTGCTTTACTATTAGATGTTTCAGCCAATGGCACCCAAGAGTCAAACAGTGCTGCTTTCTGTGGCTTAGGATGTTTCAATTTGAAAACATTATCAATGATACAAGATATCTGGAGGTTTAAAAAAGCACATGAAAGAATGTAAAAACAGTAAATTAAACTTTTGTAAAACACTTAGGAGAAGTAATCAAAAATAACATAACATGCATGGAGTTTCAAATTTTTCATTGGATGGACCATGTGCCCCTTGGTGGCTGTTTGGTACGAGTTAGGTTTGTTCTCTAGCTATACTCACTTTTCCCTAATTTTAGAATCTGCATCTCCCCTGATTTGCAAAAATGTTGTATCCAAACTTTGTGCTTGCAGTTAAAGAATCACCTGATGGAGGAAGAAGGTTTCATTTAGAGGTTTCCAGCCCCATGAAGATGTTGCAGCATACAGAACAAGAGCACAATGACAATTTCAACATGGAGACTATTTAATAATTTGGAGCAGGGTGGGGTAAGTCAGATATGTGACACACGCTAACTCCATCAGCAGAAGGATTTGGTTAATCAAAATGAATCCCGTCCATGGCTATTAATAATAAAGTTCCTCAACTTTAATGACTGCCAAATTATCCTGAGGGAGGTGAAGAAGACACCTAACTTGTCCCACGAAGGCCTGTAAATGAACTTTTTTCTTGACTTTAATCCTATAACAGTTCAAGTCAGGAAGGCTAAGGCTCTACATGCACTGGGACTCAGCTTTCAATCTTTCCTGCTTTACTCAACCCACTTCAAGATCTGTCATGATTCAGGATAGGTAATCTTTGGCGACCCAAAGTGTGTTTCAGATACCTGTGACGACTTTCAAATTACAGGCACTTTTCCCTTTTTATGAGTGCTATTTGTTTCTTTTTTCTTTGTTAAGTCCCATAAGTTGTATTTTCCCTGCCAAGCTTCTAGAGACACTGGACTTGAGACATTTTTCTTTTTAATTGTGTGAAGAAAGACCTCATTACAATTGCCTTGCTTTTTGACTGTACTGTTCTTATCATATTTTGAGGGTGTCACAGTGCTTTTTATTTCTCAGGAGTGGAGGAGTTGCAGGTAGCCTGTTTCTGGCACTGACTTAACCGATGAATTTGCTGCCCAGAGTCAGGTGTTACAGAGCTGGGGTATTTAGTGGGTGGATTCTGTGTCTATGGGGTTTTATCAGTATATTTTGATGGCGTTCAGCAAACAGTCATGGCAGGAGGGATGGAGGGTGATTTTCAGAAGACGGGTTTGGGAAGGGAGCCCTATGACAATTTCTTGTTGGTTATGTTTCTGGTGGGGAGGGGTAATGCAGAGGCAGGAATGCTGTAGCACTTATTTTATTAATTTACTTCACCTACATCTCTTAATTTTTCTTCTTTACTGTGTTTTGGCTAATCATTCTCTTGCCTTTTGGAATGTCCAAGGAGAGTGGATATGGCATTTACCGTATATACTCACGTATAAGTCGGGTCTTGAAACCCGAAA
The DNA here is from genome assembly GCA_026402145.1 of Polypterus bichir lapradei. Taxonomy (NCBI): domain Eukaryota; kingdom Metazoa; phylum Chordata; class Cladistia; order Polypteriformes; family Polypteridae; genus Polypterus; species Polypterus bichir. Next base: position 29,142,650 of record JANRMT010062829.1, read on the forward strand.
AATTAATCATAAAATCAGAACCCGATTTATATGCCGTCCAAAAATGCAACACTTAATTTTTTTTAACATCTTCTTGCCTCCTCCAATCTCACATCGGTTTCTCAGACACATCGAATTTTGTTGCAGCAGCGCAGTTACCTATTTCTTTCGCTACTTCAATGACATTTAATTTAAAACCAGCTTCATATTTTCTTTTGATCAAACACTTGATCGTAGATAAGGGATACTCTTACGATAAAGGTTTATGAGGGTGTGAAATACAAACAGCACAAATCAGTGCAAACGTCGCTTTGGAATAGTTTAGGTATTATCGTGTGGTTACTTAGGCACAATAACGAGATAGAGAGGTTAGGAGCACACGCTGATACAGCGCATTGCTGCACCCACATAGAAAAAAAAGGCAGTGTGCTCCGTGGTTACTCTCTCAAGTCCCAATTTATCCGCGAGGATATATGGTACTCTGGAATCCAAGCTATTAACCAATGATGTGTCCAGATTTTCCAACAAACAATACTTTTGGCAGTATCTGCATCAGTCATCATTTTTCATTCTTTTTCTGTCTTCAGATAGGATCAGTCCTTTTGACAAATGGTCCCTATATCCTCTGCATTATGTTTCCACCTCTTTAATACATTTTCTGGCTTACTCTCTCCAAAATTTAAGCCAGTATCACCTTTACAGTGCATCTGGAAAGTATTCACAGTGCATCACTTTTTCCACATTTTGTTATGTTACAGCCTTATTCCAAAATGGATGAAATTCATTTTTTTCCTGAGAATTCCACACACAACACCCCATAATGACAACGTGAAAAAAGTTTACTTGAGATTTTTGCAAATTTATTAAAATAAAAAAACTGAGAAATCACATGTACATAAGTATTCACAGCCTTTGCTCAATACTTTGTCGAGGATATTAAGGAAGCTAACAGACAGCTGGACAGGAATATAGCAGATAATGTGAAAGATGACCCTAAGAGATTCTTTCAGTATTTTAGTAGTAAAAGAACAGTCAAGGAGGAGGTGAAGTGCATCAGGAATAGTAAAGGAGAATTAACAGAAACAGTGAAATAGTGGATACCATAAACATTTTTCTGAGGTGTTTACAATTGAGGAAGTGGATAACCTCCCAGAGGTAACAGGGACTACTAAGGAGGTTCTGAGTGATTCAGAAATTGTAGAGGGAGAAGTACTGCTCAGGTTAAATAGGATAAAATCAAACAAACCACCAAAACCAGATAATATTTATTAATATTTACTAAAGTTCAAATCTTCCCAAGATATTACATGGTGCAGTGTTATAACTTTCAAGAAGAAAACCAGGACCAAATAATATTTATCCTCAAGTTCTCATGGAGGTTATATTTTTAGGAAGTCACTGTGTACTGTACTGGGAAGATTCCGAAAGACTGGAAATTTGCAAATATTATATACCAAGTAACAATATATTTTTTACCCTATACAAATCCAGACACCTAACTCCCAGATAAAAAGACTTGAGCTCTAACAGCGCTGATTGACACATTTACAAAACAAAGGCGCCGATGAAGAGGTGCGAAGGAATTTAAGGTGGCCCAGCATTACAACTTTTTTCGTAGGTTTCAGGATTCTAGTGTTAAGTGGATAGGACTGGCGAGCTTTTTTGGGGTGAATGGCCTGTTCTCATCTAGATTGTTCTAATATTCTAATGGTAAATCATTATTTTTTCTAAAGTGCTTCAAATGAGAACTTTGTGTAACCAGCTGAAATGCAAAGTGGGGAGAATGCTGTAACCTTTAAGAAAAACCCTAAATTTCCTACATTTGCACTTTTGCTCAGATTTTCTGATGCCATTGTTCAAAAAAATATCTTTTGTTTAATAACATTCACAATAATTTTCTTCTGCCTGAAATGATTATGGGCTCTTGTGTTGCTTTTTATGGTTTATCATTGTGATTGTTTCAATTTAACACTTGGAAATGTCATTCAAAATACATTATACTATACTTGACAGTGACTTCAGTTGCTCTATTACAGTGGTTAACAACTTTAGTCCTGGGGAACTATGGGTCTCTATTTCAGGCAATTTCACAATCAGTGCATCATTTTTATTTGAATTGATCTTATTGCTGTCACTTTTTGTCTTTATATTCTACAAATTTCTGAAATATTTGTATTTCTGTCAAAACTTGAAACTCTTAAGTTTACCTAGTCATTTTAGTTTTAATTCACCTTCTTCTATAGAGTTTTCTCCCTTAATTGTATCTAGATACTCACAACAATGAATGGCAAAGGAGAGCAGCTACATTAGGACAATATTGACTTGTACGCTCATTGTAGCAAACACGTTTTTAACGAACAGGCAAAGAGAATCAGCAATAAAGAAATTATTTCTATTTGACATTCAATGTTGTTTGCACCTGTGTCTGCAATGCTCATCACTTATCATTAGCATTTGGATATTAAATTCAAAATTAAAAAGAAACTTAAACATTTAATGCAATGGCAAAGAATGCACATATTTATAAATTTCTTAGATATATCTGTAGGCCATTTAACTAAACGGTGACATCAGTTACAGTAAGAATGATGTGCCAATTGTCATATTGGTTTACAATAAAAACCTGAAGGTATAGGGGTATCACAGGACTGAACTTGAAAATTACTACTTAAAATGATCCATATTTAGTATATCAATGTGAAGGTACTGATCAATTTACTTTTGATATGCTAGGCATCATAGGAACACACTAGTAGTGTGTGACAGTATTAAAGCCATGGATATTGAAGTCAGACATAATCAGGCCATTTTCAGCCAAGATCAGTTCACATTTATTCATTCATTTATTAATTTTCCATTGCTTAGCTTAACAGAGAGGCTCATATGCCCTTTTAACCTGCCACACTTGTCATCTCACAGCTGGTTATGCCCGTAAAACCTCCAAAGGAAGGTGTCCAGGACACATCCATATCAGATGTCGAACCACCTCAATTGGCTTCTCTCGATGTAAAGGGTCAGCAGCTCTACTCCAAGCTTCTTCCGGATGTCTGCACTTCACACCCTATCTCTAAGGGAGAAGCCAAAGACCCTGCAGAGAAAGTTCATTTTGGCCACTTATACCCGCAATCTCATTCTCAATCATTAGCTAAAGCTCATTATCATAGGTGAAGGTAGGGATGTAGACTGACTGGTAAATCAAGAGCTTCACCTTCTGACTCAGCTCCTTCTGCACCAGTACACATCGGTATAACGGCCACATACTGTAACTGTGCTCACCGTCCCAATCAGCTATGCAGATGGCACACAGCTTTATTTGTCAATAGTGGCTGATGACCCTGTTGCTCAAGGCTCTCTGATCCAATGTCTTAGCAGTATTTCAGAATGGATGAGAAGAAACTTTCTCAAACTAAATCAAGAAAAAAACAAATCTTACTGATTTACAGATCTGGAAATAGTGAGGATATTAGTAATAAACTCGATCCCTTAGGTTTAAAAGTCAAGGCGAAGGTAAAGAATTTAGGGGTAATCATTGACTCTGACCAAATCTTTACATCACATATTAACCAGATTACTAGGACTGCATTTTTTCACTTAATGAATATAGCAAAACTTAGACCCCTTATAACTTTACAAAATGCAGTAAAATTAGTGCATATTTTTGCTTTTAGTTATCTAGATTACTTTAATGCACTCCTAACAGGACTACCTAAGAAAGACATCAATCGGTTGCAATTAGTGCAGAATACAGCACCTAGAATCTTAGCTAGAAAAAGAAAATCTGAACAGATAATCTTAGCGTTGTAACGTTGGTTTCTTGTGTGATTCAGAATTGATTTTAAAATACTATCATTGGTGTATAAAGCCTTAAATAATCTTGCTCTGTCCTGTATTTTGGAATGCCTGTCCACCTTCACCACAGTGGTAACCTTAGATCTTCTAATGGAGGTATGCTTATAATTCCAAGAGCCTACCTTAAAAGAAGTGGTGAGGTGGGCTTTTGCTGTTACACGCCTAAAATCTGGAATACTTTACTAATAGAAATTCGCCAGGCTAATACTGTGGAACATTTAAATAACTGCTAAAAACCCATTTTCATTTGCCTTTTTCATAGCTGCATTTTAACTGTGCTCCAAATAGACTATATGGGAATAGAATTATTATATTCTTCAGGAATCTGCAATCTTTACTAATCCCCACTTTTCTTTGCTGTCTTTTCTGGTTTCCTTGCGGTGGCGATTTGCGTCACTACGACCTGATCATGGCACCCTGCAGCCACCTGTGATGATGGCAAGAAGGGCGGTGCCCCAGCTGTCCACAAGACTGACTTCATCAAATTGTTTGAAACAAAGAGGAATGAATACGAACATTTATAATAAGCAGAATGCCCAGTGGGCTGGGTGATGTTTTGGCCTCACCCTGCAGATTTTTTTTTCTCCAGCCTAACTGATTTTTAAAATTATTTATTTATTTATTTTTGCTGTTTTTTCTGTCCTCCTGGCCATCTGACCTTATCAACGGCCTCATTTTTAGAGACTTCCATCGTGACATTGCATATAAGTACACTGTTCAACTGTTTTTTTTAAGATCGCATAGACTTATTTTTTCTCTTTGTTACTTATTCTTAAATATTATTGGATTTTATTTTGTTTTTCTTTTGTTGTAATTTTCTTTTTGACTTCTTGTAAAGCACTTTTGAGTTACATTGTTTGTATGAAAATATACTATATAAATAAATGTTATTCTTTGGACGTTTTCTAGTACTGTATTGTCTTTTTTGCAGCCTGGAGACCAAACCAGTGCATTATAAAGCTTGAGTATAACCTCCTTTGACTTGTACTCTACACATTGAGTTATATAACCTAACATTGTGTTAACCTTAAAGGCTTCTGAATACTCTCTGGGAGTTCATACGGATAACCCTACTACAACTCCTAAATCCTTCACATAATATGTATTTTCAATATTCAGGCTTTACATTGTGTATTCAGATCTAACATTTTTACTTCCTATGTATAATAGTTTGCATTTGCTTATATTAAATTTCATCTGCCACAAATCTGCAAAAGGCTGTCCAATTCCCTCTATAATGATTCAACAAATTCTAGATTATCTGCCAATTCACTTAGCTTGGCATCATCTTCAAACTTAACCAGCTTGTTATATTCCTATCCAAATCATTTATAAGTATTAAAAATAGCAGCAGCCCTAACACTGTGGGACAGCACTCTTAACATCATACAAGGGTTGTTCGCACCATAACCTTTTGCTTCCTGTGTCGTAGCTAATTTTGTACATATCTTCAAATTACACACTGAACTCCTACCTCTTTAAGTCTGATGCCCAACCCCTCCTGTTGAAACTTATCAAATGCTTTCTGAAAGTCCAGATAAATAATTTAATATGCTCCACTTTGATCAAATTGTTTTGTTCCTTCCTCATAGAATTCTAGCAGGTTGGTAAAACATAACCCCCCACTTCTGAACCCATACTGACTTTTCAGTAAAATTTACCTGTGATGCACATTAAGGTTACTGACTTATAGTTGCTCGGATCTATCCAGTATCCCCTTTTATATAATGGGATAAAATTTGCCTTTTTCCAGTCCTTTGAAATTTCCCCAGTGCACAGTTACTTCCTAAAAATATGCATTAAGGGTAAATACTATCTGGTCCTCGTGATTTGTTTGATTTCCGCATATTTAATCTGAGCAGCACTTCTCCCTGTACAATTTCCAAATTTATCATTACCTCCTTAGCAGTCCCTTTAACCACTGGGAAGTTATCCACTTTCTCACATGTAAATACCTCAGAAAAATGTGAGTTTAGAACATATGCTATTTTACAGACTGCATTTTTTAATTCCCCTTTACTATTCCTGATGCACTTCACCTCCTTCTTGACTTTTCTTTTACTATTAAAATACTGGAAGCATCTCTTTGGGTCATCTTTCACGTTATCTGCTATATTCCTCTGTAAATGCCTTTTAGTCACCCTAATATCCTTCTTAGTGGTTGCCCTCACTTTCTCATATGCCCAACGATTCACATTGCAGTAATTAGTGTTATATGCCTTATAAAGCTGTTGTTTTTTTCCTTTGCAGCTTCTTTTTCAATTCTTTAATAACCCAGTGTGGAGTTTTAAAAAATTTCCTACTGATTCCAAATTTAGGTATGTACTTGTCCTGCTTTATATGTAAAACATTTTTAAACCTGTCCACTGATCCTCTACTGTCTCCCCACTTTAAAGCTTATCTTATTCCTTAAACTTTGACACTTTCTGCTCAAAGTTAACCAAAGTTAAACTTTGTTAAACAGTTTTTACTCTTTGTATCTGCGTTGTTCCAAAACACCGAGAACTGTATTATATAATGGTCACTTAACCTTAGTGATTCAATCACCGCTACACCCTCAATTCTGTCCTGATACAAAATACTAAATTTACACAGGTTTCTCCTCTCTAAAGGGCACCTGGGTTAGGTCTGTCAATTCTTTACAACACAGGCCAGCCAAATGCTTCTCCAGTTCAGCGACCCTGAGCTTGAGGTGCTGGATCAGCTGGGGAGGCAGCTTGACGGATGAGGTCTCCAGCACTCTAAAAATATCAAAATCTTATTATGTGATATCATCTACTGTTAAATTCTGCTCTGTACTTCTAAAATTTTTATTATTATGCTGTATTAAGGATTTGTTCTGTTCTGTGTATTGTATTGTATTGAACCCTTTCTTTTGACACCCACTGCACGCCCAACCTACCTGGTTTCTTCCATTTTTCCCTACAAGGTTTTTTTGGGAGTTTTCCTTGTCTTCTTAGAGAGTCAAGGCTGGGGGGCTGTCAAGAGGCAGGGCCTGTTAAAGCCCATTGTGGCACTTCCTGTGTGATTTTGGGCTATACAAAAATAAACTGTATTGCATTGTATTGTATCTTCTGCAAATGTAACCCTCAAAGAAGACTGCCTCCTCCAAGCCATTCAATGTCCAACAGGACTTGTATTGCACTAGCCTTATTATTAAAATCTGAGTTAGGATTACTAACTCAACATTTCTGAAGTATGTTAACTTTCAAATGATCAAATAAGATATTGAGAAGTCAAGCAAAATGACACATTTTATTGGAAGGTCAGTAAGCAGCAGTAGCTGACACGAGCAATTCTGCATGTAAATAACCAGTATCATAATAAGTAACAGAAGCAATGATTCCTTAATGGGAAAAAAAGGCAGCGACTGACTTCAAAGTGGTAAAGAGACAGGCTCAGTGGTACATAGGCAAGTGGCTAGTAGCACGGCACCAATCAGGCACAAGTGGCTGTAGGAGCAGACGAGACAGTAAAAAAATAACTAGTAGCAGATATTCAGTAAGCAAGATTTTCTAGATTGAACAAACTTTTAAGCAGGCAGGAAAGTAGAGCAGTTAAGAGAGCGACATAGTAAGGGTTTATTAATACAAAAGAACGGTGCGAGTGGAGAGCTTTTAAGAAATAAGAGGAGCACAAAGTTAGGAGAACAGACAGAAAAGTAAAGTTTAACCTCACAGAAAGAAAAAATAGCACGCTAAAGGGATCAGAAGGTGTTAAATAACTGTAGCAGTTCATTAATCAATTTATTTGGCTTATATTTTCTTAGTTTTACCATTTAACTGTTGTGTTTTAAAGGAGCTATTTTATCTAGTGCTGAACAGAGGGCAGAATTATAGTGATCAACAATGTACAGTAGATTGAATCAGGAAAGATAGAAAATTATCTGAAATGTAAGGTTTCTGAATGAAATGTCATGTCTACAGTTAGCCCCTTATTCACTAAAGGATTTTTGGTGTTATTGCACCTAAATCATATACCCAAAAATAAACAGCTATTACTCATTTATTGTATAAAAGGAGGCGCAAATGGCTGAAGGGTAGTGAGAACAACACATTAGATTTTTAAAAGAAAGTTTTTGTATGATTAAAAAACAAAAAAGGCAGGTCGATTATACTGTGAACAAGTCAATAGCTGAAACTTTTTTTTCTCTCTCATATGGTCAAAAAAACAGTGACACGAGCGGCATGATACAGTGACATTTAATTGGGAAGATGGGATCTCACGTGAAAGTTCAAGAAGTACAAGTACAGTATAACAACTACTCACTGGTACACTTGAGTTGAAATTGAAACATTACTGCTCAGAAAACTAACATAGGGAGAACAAGTAGCAGACATGATGGCTGAACTGTGAAACTGCATTCTGTGATGCTTCAAAGTCATACCAAGCAGTACTTACAAATTAAGTGTAGCTTCGAATCCTTCATCAAACATGTCATTCTCAATAATGTCAAAACTTTCTGCAGAATTTGATTTTGTCCATAATGGTGCATAACAGTGCGTAAAGATGAAAGGTTAAGTAGGCATTACAATTGATGCCATTTAGGCACAGCTGTGACATATAGTACAAATAACTAATCATGGGCAGCTATACATCATTAGGATATTCTGATCCTCAGCTATCCAATGGTAATGAGTCGTTCACTGCAAGTGGCTCGATATAGGAGGCATATTTGATACAAACTACCTCAGATCTGACATCTTTACTCTATTATATATATATATATATATATATATATATAATTTTATTCTGCTGGATTATGTGAATTTCCCCTTGGGATTAATAAAGTATCTATCTATCTATCTATCTATCTATCTATCTATCTATCTATCTAT
>JANRMT010062829.1:29151325-29279168 GCA_026402145.1 Polypterus bichir lapradei
TATCTATCTATCTATCTATCTATCTATCTATCTATCTATCTATCTATCTATCTATCTATCTATTTAAATCTCATATTTTAATAATGAAAGAGAGCAGACAACATGGAAAGTAGGATTTACTTTTGTACTTGATGTAAAAATACTATTATTGCTTTTGATTGATTTGTGAGTTTACTGCATTGTTCACAAAAAACTTTGAAATATGGCAGTGTTCTGCCAGCAGGACACCTTGTGCATAAGTGCTTAAGAGTAGGAAGAGGCACTGACACAGTGAAAAACCTTGCTTTATGGTCACATAGGCCCAAATCACTGCTGTGAATGTTGCCAAGGGATAATCCAGATGTACAGACCAGGTTTAATATATGACCACCAAAGTGGGTAAGTAAATCAATATGCTACAGCAAGTCAAAAACAATAGGAATTTATTTGTCAGCTTACATGAAGGATCAACAATATGAATATTAAAGCCACCTACAAAAATAACTCTCTGGGAAAGTGAACTTAAATGAGTTAGAAATTCAGTCAGTTCAGATTAAATGATCAATTGTATTTTGGAGGAGGATAGAGAACAATAAGATAAGACCATATTTTATTATTGGTTTTAAATCCAGACTTTCGAGGACAATGACCATTCAATTGGGATTCTTATCCTGTTTAGCTCAGATCTTGCAATTATAGTGAACTCCCCATCTTGTCTTAAGCTGTAAAATAAACATGACTAGATGGAGTTGCCTCGATTAGACACACAAACTCATTTGGTTTTTGCCAAGTTTCTGTTAAACGTAATATATGAAGGTAGCAGTCAGTAAGGAACTCTGACAGTACCGTTTTTTTGCCATTGACAGACCTTGTATTAGACAAGGCAATGTTAACAATTGAGAGTTCCTTGTGCACAGATCCAAATCCAGATTTTATTTTGTAAATACATTGCTTGAAAACCCCTGATTAGGACAGTGTATTTCAAAATAAGTATTGCTGTTGAACTTCGCAGTCGCAGCCTGGCAATGGCGTTATTCTGATTCATGGTGCAAGAGTCACTTGTTAGTTAGGTTATATTGAATTGATACATGTATTTTGCTAGTTATGTTGAAATGTGTTTATATATTATTATATAGATAATGGAAGGTTCTCTTATAATTCCAGCAAGCTATCTTGAAAATGAAATATCCTAATTATTTCTTGTTATTCTGACTAGAGATTAGTTCAGTGTATGATATGCTTTGCAGTTGGTAAGGCATGCTGGGCAAATAGTTTCAAACTGTACTGAATGTAATGAAATGAAGCCTATATACTGTAAGTTCACCATAGAAAAGCAACACAACTTTTAATTATATAATGTAACTGAAGCTTAACATGAGAAAACTGATTATATTGAAACAAACAGAAACTTTTTCCATTTTTTACGCCTTTTATGCTGAGTATGTAGTAACTTTTTCCTGAATTTTTGCAATTTGTTATTTTTTGAATCATCAGTAATCTTTTTAAAAAACGGACTTTATTGGACTGTGGAATTTCTTTTGTTACATGATTGACTTCATGCTGGGTCCTACCTTGCCAACTCAGTAGCTTTATGATTTGGGGAATTTGGCAATGACACTGGTATACATGGTGTACATATTTCAGATGCCGAACAATACCAATGTCTTTTAGGATAGTCCAGTCCAACCGTGTGCTAAGGACAAATTTAATATGCAGTAGTTTATCATGAGAATATTTCAACATAATGGAAAGCAATTGTAACACTGAAAAGCAAGCAGATTTGGGGAAAAAAAATCAATTACACATGTTGTTTAAACGCATTTTTATTAGTAATTTTTACATTATTTAAAAAAAATATATAAAAATGTAAAACATTATACTGCACTTATCACAATAAATCATAAAAAACAAAAATATTTTTTTAAACTGTTATCTGTAATAATTTTGGTTTGAAACCCTTCAATAGCATGTTGCTGATGATAACAATGACTGTGTGCCACTCTCAACAGCCCAGGCAAAGGCACAGACAGGTTATATTATCTCACCAGTCACTTATGTGTGGCTAGGTATTACAGTACAAAACATTTCTTAGTATTTTAAATGTATAATGCAGCTTTACTTTAATTCAGTAATTGAGGAGTAATTTAGGATTCATTTGCTTGTAGACAGTCACTTTTGACATATCAGTGAGTTGAATTCCCCTTTACATTTCCAAAAAATTAATTAAACAGTCACTTCCACAAGTCAGTTTTGGTTTGCCACCACTATTGGCCTCGGTTTCAACCATTTTAAGACACCTTCTTAGTCCTTTTCCATTACAGGGAAATCTACATCTTCTGTTCTACATGTTTTCTGGATAAAATAATACTTAGTCTAATAAATGAACTCATTGCTGCTAAACAAGGAGCAGTGGACACGAACGATAAGTACTGCAGGAGGACAGTTCTTTTGTTATTTGTTTAAATAAGTCTTTTTTTTTCAGAAACTGTGTGGCACAAAATCTAGAAGAGCTGCAAGGTGGTTTTAGTCAACCAGCACAATTGCAAACCTATACAACTCACAGATGCTGCATATTTAAATTAAAAATTAAATATTTTAAAAGAAACCACAGTAATAAAGAGAATACTTCTGTTAGGAATCTAATCAATCTTGCTACACCACACTGGAAGCAGTTGTCCAAGTCACAGTTCATCAAGAGCAAAATATCATCTTTTTAGATCTCCTCCTTCATCCTGTGAAACTAAAGGTCAGTGCTAAGCAGCTTACATTGTAATCTGCTCAACTCAACTTTTCACTTAAAGCTGTACTTTTCAGGGAGACATAGAGGGAGCAAGAGAGGAAGAGTACCTGAAAGGGCTCAATATATTGTAGAGGACCAAAGAAAAAAATAAGTGAAATGGAAGAGAGAAGTCACAGCTTAATAGGAAGAAGACTAAAGAACAGAACGCTGGAGGAAAAACATAGAAATTATCATTCAGTAAAACAAGTCTAATACCAAATAAAGAGAAACACAATATTTAAAGAGTTAGATTCTTCAAGCTTTATAAATTAGTTTTAAGTCATTTTATAGCAATACACGCCATGTTTCTGATTTTTGTCAGGGAAGCCAAAAGTCCTTACACCTGGTTCTAGAGGGCCACAATTGGGTCTTGGGAAGACAATGGGATAACGCAAGCTGCCGTCGCCCAGCCATCCAGCATCACAGCGGTCCAGGCTATGAAATTTCCAGGCTGCATACAGCTGGCCCACCTTGGCAATATGTGCTCCTTCCTGCTCACAAGCCATCTTAGCTTCAGTGAAATTAAGCTTCTGAGGATGATGCAGGTAGTAAACATTTCCTAGGGTGGGAAAACAAGTGCAGGAGGTGAAGGTCAAAACATCAAAAACATTGTGAATTAACCAAGAAAAAATAAAATAACACATGAAAAGCAAGCTGAAAACTATTAGAAGAACGCCCTAAACCAGGGGTCTCCAAGCTTTTTTCCCCTGAGAGCTACTTTTACAAAATGAAAATGGCCGAGAGCTCCTCATGTTTTCTAACGTTCATTCTCATAGCTTATTTCAACCCAAACAAACTGAATAAGCTTACTTTGCCTGAACATTTACATAATGTTGGTGTCCACAACTCACATTTTTGCATTAAAACGTCACAAAAAATATTTAGTTCATCAGCAAGTGCATTTTGTATGTCTGTATGCATTTTCTAGTGTATCTCACACTATTGAATTAAAACATGAATGCTGTCAAAACAAAACAATACAATTCCAAATCCACAGGTAAGACTTCTTCATTTGTCATTTTGTTACATGTCACTGTTTCACTTCACAAGAGTATTCACAGGTCCAGTTGCATGTGTGATGTGTTTTTTAGTTAGACAGATGACTGGCACTGCATGAAGTCAACAAGAGAGGTGTATGGTGGAGTGTAGCCACTCAGGTTCACTCTTATGGAGTCATTTAAATGTTCATCTGTCAGTCTTGTTCTGAACTTTGATTTCATGACATTCATGTCAGACTCACAGAGTTTTGGTGACCCAAACAAAGCAGATATTTTCAGAGCTGCTTGGTGAAGATTCTTATTATTATCTGGCTCTACTAAGCTCCAGAAATGCTGTTGAGACTTTAACTGCACATTATTTTGAAGGTTTACTAATATATAATATATAAAATCCAATGTCTGTCTGCTTTTCACGAGAGAACTACTTCACGGATTTAGATCAGGTTTTTTCTATAATTTGCTTGAACATTCCAGTTGATTTTGCGACTTCTCTCATTTCGCTATGTATCATAGTTCGCTTGCGGTACCGATTTATTTGTGCGAATCTGAGTGAGACGGGCAGAGGGGAGGGGCCTTCCTCATTCACTCGCCAGCTTCGGGGTGTGTTCCTTAACTCTGCTTAGCTAGTGAACGTGAGAACAAATGAATTCAACTTTGTTTGAAATTTAAAATAAATATGAATGAGTTCGGATATTCTCTTAAGTGTATGCCACATTAAAAAGATAGATTGCAATTCAGATTGTGGCTCGTGATTTTATGTTAAAAGGATCGTGATCTGATTTTCTGGAAAGATCGCCCACCCCTAATTTGACTAATCAAGTTTTCTAATTTATGTAGTATTCATTAACCCTTTGGCGAGCTACTTGGAATGGGGTTGCGAGCTACCGGTAGGTCGTGAGCGACGTGTTAGAGACCCCTGCCCTAAACAAAGGGTTAAAATTGCATCAACTTTATGATTCTGTTTTTAAATACATGAGAATAGCTGTGTTACCTGTAGGTATTAATTTAAACTAAGCATTTTTCCGTATACAATATTTTTAAGTGTTTTTTAAATTTTCTTTAAGATGAACAAAAAAAATGAGAAGCGGCATCAGTTTACACTGAAAGAAAAACTAACAATCCTTGAAAAAGTTGATTACGGAAGGAAGAAAAATTACACATTGAAAGCATTCGTAATTGTGCTGTCGTTTTCATCTAACATTTTGTGTTCATTCTATATTTTCATACTTGTATTTGTACTAAAAAAAATTACAACTAACGCATCATTTTAATTTTGTGTTCATACCTGTATTTCTATAAAAAAAAGTTACATCTAACGTCTTTTGTTTTTATTTTGTATTCATACCTATTGTGATAGACGGGCAGGGGATCTTGCCCGGTTGGGACGCCTTTTTCAGAAGAGGACCGGGGGAGCGGACATATCACCAACAATATCCTCCTCAAGACCTGAGAGGGCAGCCCCCCTGGTTTACATCGACGCCTGGACAGTTCCGGAGCCGTGGTCTGCAGCACTTCTGCCACACTCGGAAGTGCTGCCAGAAGAGGAGCTAGATTTCCATGCAGCACTTCCGCAACACCCGGAAGTGCTGCCGGAACTTGATCGAGGAGGACCTGGATCACTACTGGGTGCAGTATAAAGGAGGCCGCCTCACTCCGCTCGGGGAGCCGGAGTCGGGAGGCAGAGGACAGAGCTTGCAACTCAAGGAGTGAAGGCGGCAGAAGGAAAAGAAGAAAAGACAAAGAAAGGACTGAGCAGAGTTTACTGGGGATTGTGCACTGTATTGTGTGTGCAGGTGCAGGAGAAAATAATAAACATTTGTGTTTTGGGACATCGTTGGTCTGTGTGTCTGTCTGTATCCGGGCTGGTCTTTTACACTATATCTGTATAAAAAATAAGTTAAAAAGTCTGATTTTAAAATAACATATTTTTTGCAGTTTAAGAAGTGCTATTTTAATACAGCTTGGGTCACAGAGTTGCACTACGTAGATAACTAATGTGACGGCTACAAAGCAAGAGAGTTTGTTAACTTACTGCATTTCATTGATCTCAGTCAGCACGTCACCCATGCAACACAGAGAGGAGGACACAAGCTAGACATAGTACTTTCTAAAGTATCAAAAATGGATATAAGAAAGGTCATGGACGTTGGCATATCTGACCATTTCTGCATTTCATTTGATATAAACATATTGGTAACTAGAACTACAGAGTGATGTTAAAACATTTTTTTTGACACCTCTGACGCATGTAGGTTTGCTAATATTCTGAATAGTCAGCTTAATTTTGGTGCTAATTTTAATATATCCAGCAATGTAAACATTAATGTGGAGATTGTTAATGTTAAGGTGAGAGCCATACATTGCATGTTAGTCCCTGAAAACACTGTAAAGAAACCTTCCACTATGGAAAGCTGAGTGTCAGGTCTTAAAAGTGAATGTCAGAAGGCTGAGTGTAAATAGAGGAAAGTCCATTATGAAATAATAACTGAATACAAAACATCAGTCTTTCTTTTCAACTATTTGATCTTCTTTTAAAACCAGTCCCATCTATAAAATGGCACTTGAAAATTTCAAGAGGAAAAAAAGTTAGATTTCTGCAGCATTTCTTAAAGATAAAAATCTTTATATATAATATTCTACCATGGCTGTTTGTTTGTCTGTCCAGGATTTTAATTCACCTGTAGCTCACAAACCATTTGACCTATTGACTTGAAATTTGGTATACATATACTACGTGACATCTACTATCCGCTTTTGGGGTGATGATTTTTATTACTCTTTTTATTTTTATTTTACTTTATTGTAGAATCAACTCTTGGCAGTGGGCAGCATGGCGGCCGTGCGGCACATGCATATGGACGCCGTTCTCATTACTACACCTTCGCCGTCACCTCCCCTACCTCTTCATATCTTAAAGGCAGATTGAACACTTAAGTGTCAGCTTAAGTGAAAAATTAGAGAAAACGTACTAAGTAATTGCTCCACAAATACTGACTTAATCAGTGAAAAGATGCCGACAAAAGAAGAGAAGAAGTGGGCTGCTAGGGTGGAGAAAAGAAGAGCTGCTCAGGAAGCAGCAAGCGCATGAACCTCTGAGCAAACGAATGGTAAACGTACAGAGAAAGAGGAGGAAAAGAATGAATGCTCAAGTCAAGTGTATTCACTGCACGTTACCATGCAATGCGCCGTTACTGGTAAACAATATTAGATGTAATATAATATATCTCTCAAAATCAAACCCTGTTGAACTTCAGCATGCTCACTACAGTGAATTAAATTGTATTTATAGGTTTACCTAAACGTTGTAGAATAATTTCTCAACTAAAACCATACACCTATGTCGCTTGCTTTTTCAATGTTTCTGATATGCTAATTGATAATACACTAGAAACAGTTAACTTTTCAAATACTGCAGTAATTAAACCATGAAAAATAATCTCCTGTCTTCTGTATTTGAGAATCTTAGACCTACAGTAATCTCTAAACTGCCTTTTTCAAGTAAAATTATAGAAAAAGCATGATTACCTTAATAAAAAGTCTATTCTTCATACGTTTCAGTGAGGTTTTAGATCAAATCATAGTATGGAACTGTACTGGTTAAAGTAGTTAATGCAGACACTAAAAATATATCTGTTCTCGCTCTCTTTGAAACCATAGACCACTCTATTCTAATTAATCACTTTATCTGTTGGGTGAATATTCCTGGCAGTGTCTTAAATTTGTTTAAATCGTATGCAAAGGCTAAAAAATCCTACATAAGCTGTTGTGAATATAGCGCTGTATAAGGTCCATGATACTACATATAGTGTACTGCAAGGATCTATTTGGGGTATATTGTTATTTTTAATTTACAAGCTCCGGTTTGGCCAAATTATAAGGTGAATTACTGTAAAACAAATATACAAAAGACACACAACTTTACTTATCCATAGGAACTGATGACCCTGACAATCATCAGTACTGGCATTACATAATGAAGGATTAGTCATTTCCACAAGATATACGGAAAAATTAAAATTCTAGTTGTTCGAAAAAATTAAAAAGGTGAGATATTAGAAATAAACTAGATCACCTGGCTTTTCAAATAAAGACAGCAGTAAAGACTGCATTTTTTCATTTAATACTGCAAAACTTAAACTTTTTATAAAATATCAAAATGCTGAAAAATGAATTCTTGCTTTTGTTTAATAAAATGAAATATGTTGTTAACAAAAAAAAAAACCTTACATTAAAATGAAAAAAATGTCTGAATGTACATGTGAGTAGGCAGTTGCCAATACATTTATTAAATATTATTTAAAACCACCCAGTTGGAAATTTGGTTAGCAATGAGTGTGTGAAAGTATCCCTCACACCTGGCATCTGAATCTGTGTATTTCATTGGTCAGTCAGCTTTCCCTTCTATAATTATGAACAAATACCAAAGCCTCATCACTTGTCAATGACTTATTCTGTGCATTTCACTGGCCACAATTAACTGTCAGGCTAAGATGCCCCTTTGTCAGAAAATGGCAGGCAACTTTAACTAAACTTCAATGAAAGGCATTTAAATTAAAACATGCCACATGTTACTTTGGAAGATACAAGTAAATAGTTTGAAAATTAGAGCCATGAAGGATTTGTCCAGTCTGAATAGCTTGCACGCTTCAAATTCAGTTAGGGTTTAGACTGGAAAAAATGTTATCTTTACATGTCAAATATGGAAGGAATTTCAGTCATTTAGCTTTACTTCACACAGCTATTGTTTGCTTATTGACAGTACCTTTGTAGTGACAGATTAAGCAGATGCACAGCATGCATTCAATGTTATCATCTAAGGTGACATTACATGTACACATTTAGTTTTAATCATGTTATTAGTAGTGATGTTTCAAAGAGGGCTGGGCAGTGTTGCAGAGCATGTTCCCGTCACACTATCACGATGAACTTCTGTATTTTAAATGCTTCGATAGCAAATGAATGGACTGCAAATCTCTTAATATATTTAGAATGCCACAGTACTGCAAAATGTGTAACAGTGGATTGTGAAGTGTGGTGCTTGGGTGCTCATCAGCACTGTTAATTCTGAAGTGCTTCATCCAAGTGTAATGTACCAAATGTGCTCTATATTGAAATCAACTCTGATGATGGATATCATCATGGTGGCACAGTGGGTAGTGCTGCTGCCTCACAGTTAGGAGACCTGGGTTCGCTTCCCAGGTCCACCCTGCGTGGAGTTTGCATGTTCTCCCTGTGTTTGCGTGGGTTTCCTCCAGGTGCTCCGGTTTCCTCCCACAGTCCAAAGACATGCTAGTTAGGTGCATTGGCGATTCTAAATTGTCCCTAGTGTGTGTGTGTGCGCCCTGCCCGGGGTTTGTTTCCTGCCTTGTGCCCTGTGTTGGCTGGGATTGGCTCCAGCAGACCCCCGTTAGGACATAGCGGGTTGGTTAATGGATGATGGATATGTTTGCAGCAAACTTTCTCTATCTAATATTGCAGTGCTTAAAATACAGCTGATCCCTAGAAAACAGCATATGATTCATTGCAGACTGAAATCTTGATATATCATGCAAAAACAAAACAAAAGACCTTGTGGAGTGAGACGACTCCGGCCCTGTGTTTAATTTGCAGCAGCACAAAGGTTTGGCTAGGATTGTAGACCAAATTAATAGCTGTTAAATGATCAATGTTATTAAGCATTTGGTGGTGAAATTGATCATGAAATCCACTCTTATAAGAATAATCCATTTACTGGTATGTACCAAATTTGGAAAAATTTTTATCAGGCAACCACTGATTCTGAAAGAAAATTACAAAAAAACATACAGAGGGAAAATAAACTCAGTCTTCAAACATACACTGAGTGGATTCAAAGCCTGTCTCCTGGTGCTATGACACAATATTCCTAACCATTGTGCAACCTTATTGTAATCACAGTCTTTAATATTCAATAAGAGCATTGCCATAAATTATTCTGTAATAAAGTCGAATCTATGGTTGTGTGTTTGACAGACATGAGAATCCACATCCTTGAAGCTATTCCCACTACTTTTTGGTCAGATTCTCCATTTGTACAGGGAAAGACCATAAACTGTGTTTTATTCTGATATTTTTCCCTTTGGGGAACTTTGTTTAGTGACTCCACCAATGCCTTATTTCTGAAGTGATCCATGAGGAATTTTTGGAACTTGGCACAGGCATGCAAAATGCTCCCCCTTAGTGGGTTTACTCAGTAAAAGTATAATTTGCGGCTAAAATGTCCAGCACTTGTGAATTTATTTGTTGAGCATACCTGCACTTTATTCCATTCCAGAGATCGCCAAGTACACTTACTAGTTATGCTATAATTTTAATTTTTTTAGCCTCTGACGCTGGCAAAGTATGCTGCTGAATGGCTACTTCATTTCCAAATCATCCCTGATAATAATCAGATGTGCCTGTAATGCAGCACACTTACCTCTTATGAAAGATGAAAAACAGAAAACATCATAGAATTCCTCTTGTTTGTGACGAATGCCATAGCTGCGGACCCCTGGGGCCATATTGATCCCTCCACATGGCTCCCGAGGCATGGTAATTGGGTACTGCACTGATCCATCGGCCAGCCACCCAGCATTACACCAGTCAAGACCCTCTTCCCAGGCTAAATACAGTTGGTCAAAAGTGGCAATGGTGGCATCCTGCTCCTCACAGGCTTGAACAGACATCTCAAAGCTGAATTTATAGCGCCCCTCTTTTGGCTGATATGGAAATACCACTCCTTGGAATAGAGAAAGACGAGAAACAGAACTTGACTAAAGTTAGATCTTTATAAAAAAAATATATGAAATAAGAATACTATATAATCTTAAACCCATTAAATCAAACCCAGGATTGCGGAGGGCTGAAGCTTATTGCAGCCACATTAGGGGAAAGGTAGGCACCATCAATGGGTGTCAATTCATTACAGGTCCACTCAAACACATGCACTTAACTCCCACACTGGACTAATTTAATGCTGCCTCCTAACCTTGCAGTCATGTCTTTGGGATGTCAGAGGACAGCAGTAGCACATCAATAGGTACTACACAGACACAGAGAGAACAAAGCACAGATTAATGGCCTTTTCATAAAAAATGCAGCACAAAAAGGTCGAGGTCTGTTTAGACTTCAATTCCACATTTTCTCAATTTCTATGCCAATTTGCATTCCTCATAAAAAATGAAAGGATTTAAAGCACTGATACAATGAGCTTACCACGCAGTTCTAGCTCTACAGTACTGCTTTCATCTTCTAAGCCATCAATAACTTCACAGCGGTACTTCCCTGTGTCAAGAAGTCGAAGGTCTGTAATAATGAGGGAGACGTCACCTTCAGAATCCTTCCGAAGGTGCACACGACCTTTGAATTCTCCATAGCTGCGGTGATGGTGACCAATGGCCACCAGCACATCTGTATCTGGTCCACCATTGCTTGGAAGACGAGACCATTTGACTCTAGTTTTGCGTTTAGCAATAAGGTAGGGCTGGTAGAAATAGCGGCATGGCAAAGTTACATTAGACCCTTGAGTTGCAGTGATTGTTGTGGCAATTGTCTCCACATGTAGTTGAACTCCATTGAAGTATACTAGAGATGGAAAAAGATGAAGACAGACATTAAATCCAAACATGCTCAAGCCCTAAACATTTAGCCTTTACCGATAATCATCCTACTTGCGAGGGTTCTCCCTCATTTCAACTTGAACTTACTCTCTCCATTGCCATTTCCATTCATGATGTCATGGTAGTGGAACCCACTGGAGGAGGGTGCTGGATGAGAGGTGTCTATCAGCTGCAGCCACACCATCAACAGGAGAAGCAGCACCATTGTACTATATCACCTTTACTTCTGGTATAACAGTAAATGTGCAGCCAGCAGAATAACCGCAAACTGTACATACACCAGCTTTAAAGACGGCAGCTGTGTGGACAAAGAACACAAAGATGGTAACAGACTTTGACATTTACTACAGTCTGAAATGTCAGGTGCAAGAAGTAAAATCCCAAGACTCCATGCAAATCTTAATATCTTTTTGAGTAAATAACCCACAAGCTGTTTATATTCTGAGTGAATATAAACAAGAAATACATTCAATTTTGTAAAAGGGCTCATACTAGAATTGGCAAATTTTCTAAATACTTCTCATTTGTAACGTTTTAGTGTATGGCCTTGATGAAATATATAACAATGATCTCCATTGCACTAGGCTTAAATATTTGTTTTATTTTGGCTAGCTGGGAGCTTGCACAAGAATAATTAACCTACACTTTGGAAATATCAAAGAAAAGGAGACTACTGAGTGAGAAATATAGCCTAGGAATTGTAGTTTGTGTTTCTAACATTATTGGGACAGCTTAGTTATCAGCTAAACAAACAGGCTTGATGGATTGAATGGCCTCCTCTCATTTGTCAAATTTCTTAAGTTCTTATGTTCTAACAGTGATGACTATTGGACAGATTCAACTGCGGGCCTGAAATGTAGCAGCCTCGAATGTATCTATATGACCTGCAACATTCTAATAGATAGCTGAGTTCCTTTTTGTTGTCTGCTGTGACAATGCATCACCACACAACTATACTGGAATTTAACAATCCATTAATAAAATAGTCTTAGCCAAAAAGTGTGCTGAGTGTTAGTACAGCCACACTTTCTATAGCTGGTGAAGCCCTGGCTACTCTTTTTGAGAGTATACTGGTAACATCATTCACTGCAACAGGTCTGCTTTACCAGTCTCACATAAAAAGCTGAGAATATTAGAACATTAAAACTTGTTCACATTTCTGGGCAATCATTTTATCTTAATCAATTTAACAAGGAATGTGGCTTAGTAACCAAGGAGATTAGCCTGAAATCTCAAGGCTGCACACTGTTTTGTCTTGGTAGGGTCCTAAGTGACCCTATTTTCCCCTTTATGCTTTTTATTGTGGCACGGTGGCACAGGGGTAACACTGCTGCCTCGCAGTTAGGAGACCCGGGTTCACTTCCCGGGTCCTCCCTGCGTGGAGTTTGCATGTTCTCCCCGTGTCTGTGTGGGTTTCCTCCCACAGTCCAAAGACATGCAGGTTAGGTGCATTGGCGATTCTAAATTGTCCCTAGTGTGTGAGGGTGTGTGTGCCCTGCGGTGGGCTGGCACCCTGCCTGGGGTTTGTTTCCTGCCTTGTGCCCTGTGTTGGCTGGGATTGGCTACAGCAGACCTCCGTGACCCTGTAGTTAGGCTATAGCGGGTTGGATAATGGATGGACAAACAAGCTTTTTATTGTGTAGACCTTAACAAAATATCTCAATCCCATACTTTTAGCCTTCATGTAGCACACTTTCTTTATATCTATGTCCTCAGACCACAATATAGAACATCACGACAAACAAGAGAGAGAGAGAGATACATTTTTAATTAATCATCTATTACAGATAATATGCCCAAATTATGAGCAAAATAAAATGAATGTGACAAAAATTTTATTGCTGCCTAAGTAGCAGTGCATCTTGCGTCCATAGGTGTCCCTCAGCTTATCTTCAATCTAGCCTCGCCTTTGAATGGAGTATTAAAACTGGCCGTAGGCCTGTCTCAATATATGGCTGCTGAGACAGAGCTGTCTTCTCTTCATGAAGAAACGGCAAGAGAGACAGGTGTTTTTTACTTCATGTCAAGATGGCAAGAGAGAAAGGCAGAAAGACCAACATATACCAATCCTATCGAAATTCCTGGCCCAGTGGGTATGTGCAACTCCCTTAGTTCATCCAATCCAGTTTTGGCACGGCTGGACCAATGGGGTACAGAATGGCCAATCATAAACAGACACATTTCAGTCCTCCAGACCTGCTTCATATCAGCTAGGCAATTTATGGCCTTTCTGCAGGGGACGACTTATGAGCTCATGTAGTGTCTGCACACAGTCAGTCACCTTTGTGAAACCGGCTGGCCACACGCTCTCAGCCCCTATTCCATAATTTACACTACCTAAATTTTTCTTCCCGAGGGGGGAAGCTATGTATATTCATTCTTACAAACTCATCCTGTCCTCCCATCACAAATGTTACATTCTGACTCAGTACTTACCATTATCTCCTAAAAGACTCAGGTTGGTTAGGTAACCTTCAAATCACCACTGTTCTTGTCAGTAAAGTAAAACATGCCTTCTCAATCATCATCTAATGCAAACTTAAACTTATTCTTAAAAATGCATAATGCATACAATTATAACAATGCCAGGTATTAAAAATACACAACAGCAAAAGAACATTTAAACAAGTGTACTTAGTGCAATCCTTAAATCAGTTAATTTCTGCTATGTATATTTTAATTTCTAAGCCTGGGCATGATATGACAGACTTTACTGATGCTCGAGTATACAGTATATCCAACAATAAGACCTTATTTAAATTTAAGCAGCACAGTTCATAGAAAACACAGCACTACAACACTGACAAGGTAAAGTGGAAGCAGGTCTTTAGGTTATATTTACAGGCTGGACATCAACCGCTAAGCCACCCTCCCCAGCGTGATCAAATGTATAACTAGGAACAAATATTACTATCACCATAGCAGTTGTACTAACCCAGTTCTAGAGTGGTTAGTATTTTCCCCATGGGTTCAGTATCATAGGTTTAAATCTCATGCCAAATTGTGGTGCGTGTTGGTTTAATCTTCTTCCTCTGTTAAAATCCATGTGTGAGTATTAGACCAACAGACCAACTGTAAATTAGCCTAAAATGAATTTGAGTTAGTGACAGTGGTGCTACCATGAACCCATAAAAAGAGTGCCCCTTCATGAGAGCCAAGCTTGATTCATTTATTTTTCTTCAGATACTGTATAAATTTAAAGCTACACATAGAACTATAAATGCATGTTGCATTGGGCCATGTAAAGGGGCATGCAGTTTTTCATAGTGAAGCCTTGCAAAACACTAAAACATTGTGTTGGAAATCATTGTGAGGCTTCAAAGCATTTGACACTCTCTTCTCTAGTGACATCTCCTGGCCACTTGTATTAACATTACACAAACTGTCAAAGTTTAATGATGGGCTGTGACATGTACACAAATTGACAGAACTTTAGATAGACACATTAGACACTGGAAGCCACTGACTAACACCGAACATCGTTGCCAATCCATGGCAGTGAAAAATAAAACTATAAAAAATATAACTAACACCGAGAGGTGGAATGTACGATACAACAAACAAAAGTTTTAATAAAACACCTCACTCATAGTGCCTAGGTTATTTTAATAAATATTCCCCTTTTAAAATGTAATCATGATTACCTGTTCTGTTACTAATATTATTATTAGCCTTCATGTTTTCTTCAGATTGCCTTAAATTGATTGTTGTTTGAGATCTCGTAGTTCCCAATGTTGTAGGGTTATAAATAAATACATTCAAAATGACCCTTGTTATTTCTCCTCAAATGTTTTCTTTGTTCTGACTTTTTTAAAACCAACAGTAGAAGAAAGAATTTATATTTACTTATTTGGCTGATGCTGTTATCCAAAGCCATTTACAACACTTGTGATAGAATTGGTTACATTTACGTTGTTTTTCCAATTCGAACAAGCAGGTGAAGTGACTTGCTCATGGTCACACGGTGTCAGTAGGGGGATTTGAACCAACAGCCTGAATGCTCGAAGTCCAAATCCTTGACCATTCCGCCTCACTGTCTGCATACTTTACCATAAAGTAGGTTTGCACATTTTAGAAGAAAGATGAAAACATTAAATGAATATTGAATGTTATTATTACATCAAATAATGAAATAATTCAATAATTAATATATTGTATGGGTTCAATTTTGTGAACCACAAAACTAACGAATACACTACAAAGAAAAGATGTCACAGTCAGATTAGTCACAAGCCCTGACTGTGCTGTCCTTTGACTTCACTACCTAAGGTAGCTGCTTTTTGTATTTTGTGTGTAGTGCAGACCTGTTTTTAAGTCCCAAGATGACCTGAGATAACAGAGTCACCTAAGTGAAGAGTACCCTATTACAGGTCTGTGACAGATAGGGGGCACTATCACTCCCTTGAACCCTTGTCCAAGACACCAGATAAAAGTCCAAAAGTAGACTTTATTAATTAACAGTAGTGCACAAAGCACCCTCCTCTCCACAATCTATATATATAATTCACTAAGGCAAGACACCCATGGAAAGGCAAGACAACCATGGAAAGCACGCCGGACCATTGGATACGACGACAACTCACAGAGTCACGCCCACCAACTCTTACGCGATGACACAGAAAAACCGGCGTCATTTATATTCGTCTGTCGTAGAGGTCACATGCAGCTCCGACCCACGTTGACTGTTAATAGAGTCATGTTTCTCGCGGAGGTGAATCGCCATATGCAGCAAGTAAAACTGTTTGCGAGGGGTATCCCATGGGATCCTTAAAACAATCCTTTACAACTGAGGTTAAAACACAATGAAGTGAGCAGTCTTTAAAAACCGAGTTTTCGGTTACGACGCACGACCGCGTGCACCATAGCAAACTGTTTTACACGCTACATACAGCAATTCGCATCCGCAACAAACATGCGTCTTCTTAGATGCTCCTGCACTTTGTACACACTCCCCTCCCACTGTGGTCGGGCGTCTTGGTGGATTATATATAGAAAGGCAGCCAAAACTGCACAGAGCAATGGAAAGTCTACGTGAGTCACAGCTGCATCTAGATTGTACAAAGACGACAACGATTCGAGTGACGAGTTGGAGGTGGGCACATGAGCAGGCAGTGCATACTGGATGAGAAATCAGCACACTAGCATGACGGAGGGAGCGAGTGGACGTTCTTCTCCTCTCCTCCCGTTCCACCCTCCGCACCTGAGCGCCGCACGGACGATTGTGTGTTGGTTCGTTCCGTGCATTGTTACAATGTTGCTTTTCTTGCTGATTTATTACATTACCGATTTTTCAAATGTTAATTTTCTCCCTGTGCTTAAAAATTATTAAAAAAACGGCCTGATTATGCGGCGTATGGTACGCCGCAGGTTGGGTAATACTCATTAATCCACAATACTACAATAATCAATAATCCTCCACACTCCCAGACGCGTTGCCACCCTTCCGCCCAGCTCAGCTCAATGCTTTGGTGTTCCTTCAAGTCTTTTATATTTCCTGACCCAGAAGTGTTCCCACAGTCCTTCAGTCCATGATTCCTTATTACTTCCGGGTCAGATAAAAAGTCCTTTTCTTCACCCCGGAAGTACGTCATTCCCTCTGTCGCCTTGACTAAAACGTACTTCCGGGTTATAGGTGAAACCAAAGTCTCTGTGTCTTCCTGCAGCGTCCCCTGGAGGTCCCCATGGTATCCAGCAGGGCTGTGATGAAAAACTCCATTGTCCATGATGCCCTGCTGGAACTCAGGGCACCTTTATGTTGCTTGCAGGGCCCCACCTGGCGGCCTGGGGGTATTGGCCGAGATGAAAGGCAGGCCATACCCCACAGGTCATATAGTTATAACCTAACTTGACAAATATGTATAATGGTTAATCCGGTGCATGTGTCAGTAAAGTGCAAATGACAATTTCCACTTGGTGA
Organism: Polypterus bichir lapradei; assembly: GCA_026402145.1. Classification (NCBI taxonomy): domain Eukaryota; kingdom Metazoa; phylum Chordata; class Cladistia; order Polypteriformes; family Polypteridae; genus Polypterus; species Polypterus bichir. The sequence goes on from JANRMT010062829.1 coordinate 29,168,618, forward strand.
TTAATAAAGTATATCCAATCAAATTAAAATCAAATAGTTTTTGACATACTACGGAAGGCTCACCTATAAGATCCCATTCTCTGTTGTGGAGTCCTTTTTAGACTTGCCATCAAAAATGCCATAAATAATTAGCTAAAGGCAACTGATGTATTACAATAATCCATCTACTTTTCTTTATTACTTGAGGTCTATTTATTCTGTCATTGCAAAAAGACATAACATTCTCACTGCGTCAGGTCACTCTGAATCTACCCCAGAATTGGTGCTGTTCACACTGCTGGACCCAATGATCTACACTCTCTAGTTGATATCTACTGTATATTTATAGATGAATGTGAAATAAATGTGCTGAATAACTACAGCAATTACAACTGTCATTCAAACAGAAACAGTACCATTGACATTAGTATCATCAGAAGCAGGCTCTGCAGATGCCTCTGTGGAGTCAAGATAATTCAGTGATTCACACAGAGGTTGACATTAAGATCCACTTGAGTACTATGGCAACAAAGAGCAGCAGGATAAGCACATCTGTTAACAAGAATAGCACAGAATAGAGCACTCATACACAAAAGTTCAACAGTATGTAAACAGGCATCAAGTGAGAAAGCGCCAAGCTGGGGCAAGCAGTGGTAAAAACTGGCAAGTGAGTAAGTAAATAACCACAGCAGACAAAATTCACTAAGTGAGTTCTCTTAGTAAGAAGGAAGTATTATGTATAATGTTTTACTAGTATAAGAGTTCTTAGTACTTAGAAAAGTTAGTACTAGTACAGGGACGACAGTGTATGTGCTCATTCACAGGAAAAGAGTACAACTGGCGTAGGCAGAGGCAGAAAGCTTTTAAGTAAGGAAGTAATGAGAGAGGTTCACAGTTAAGAAAATAGACCAGGAAACGTAAAACTGAACAACTACAAAGAAAGACACACAAAAGGAGCCTAGGGAGACAGCAGGTATTAAATAACTGCAGTACTTTTTAAAATCTGACATTAATGTGTTAATTTCAATAATTTAAGTTAAATTTGAATGAAAGGGTTTGAGCAGATTAGTAATTCAAATTGAAATTTTACATGACACCAGTAAAAAGTCCCTTTTAATGTTCAACTTTTTGGAGAGTTCCTTAAAGGTTACATCTGCAGAATATGCCAGATGATCCAGCTCCTCCAGCTCAGGGGCACTAAACTGGGGTAGGAGATGGCTGGCCTACACTGTATTACAGATTTGACGGATGTTGCCCAGGTGCCTTTCTGGAGATGATGTGCACCCACAAAGGTGGTGCAGAAGAAGACTCCAGAGTAGACAGGTAGAGACCCATTTGTCACACTGGAAAAAATCACACACACAAGGGCAGGTAGTCATTTCTACAGTCCAAATGTAAAGAGTTAGGTGCCAAGCTGAAGCACCTACTTCAAAGTTCTACTGGGTGCCATGTGCCAGTCCAAGTAAGACTGAGGAGATTAGAAGGCTTAATGCATGTTTTAAACCTTAGTGTAGGATAGAAAGTTTAAGGTTTATGGGGCATTGGGAATCTTCTTGGAACAAATGTGATCTGCCTTGCCATAATGGGTTTCATTCAAACTAGAGGGGTACCAATGTATCGAGGAGGTATATCAGTAGGTTAATTGATGATTGTTTAAACAAGAAAATGTAGGACAGGCCAGGTTTAGAGTTGTACATGAAGGAGACAAACAGTGGTGGAAAACCAAATACACCTAAGAACTTAAATTGAAGCCCAAATTTAAAATGCAAAGATAAAATATGTAACACATTAAAATTTCTAACCTTAATGCTAGAAGCACCAAAAATTAGAAACAAATGAGTTAAAACTGCATGCAGCTGAGCATAATATATTATAGCAATAACAGAAACATAGCTAAATAACAAAGATGGAGAGGAGTATAACATGGACAGTTACAATTTTTATAGGAAGGATGGACAAAAAAGGTATGGAGGGGGTTACCATTTGTGTAAAACAGAATTAGTCTAGATTGGGCTGGAAAGCATTAAAGGTAGAGCCAAGCCCTTAACCTGCAATTTCTTCATCCTGGGTATGACGTTAATTTGCATCCAGCATTGCAAGAAGGTCCTCCAACTTGCAGGGAAAACTTGGGGGTTGGAGGCAGGATTGGCACTCCAGCCACCGTAAAAATCCTCACACTGTTCCAGTGTTGTGCTACGCTTGGGTCCCAATCCAGGTGGTTCGTCTTGTGATGGGTACAGCATGCGCCCAACTTCTCTCTCTTATTTTAGGAGGGTGTTACAGAACACCAATGCGGATAGTATTTAAAGCACCCACTCCTGCCTTGTCTAAATTTAATATTTTGTAATAACCAGGATAGAACTGAGGGTGTAGAGGAGACTGAAGCAACTGAAGCCAAGCACCTCTAATTTTTCATAATTCTCAGTGTCTTAGAAGAGCACACATACAAAAAGTAAAACTAAGTGTAACTTTAGTAGGGCAAATTTTGAAAAATGTTACAAAGACTAACAGGGATAAACTGAGATAGTTTTGAAGTGTAGAAACAGTCAAGTACCGGTATGTGTATTTCATGCATTTCTTAGCAAAGCTGGGATTTATAAAACACAAATTTTCCATGAAAATTGGCTTAAAGTTATGGAAAGTTCTGACTCTACATAAGTTCGATACAGACGTTTTTCGTGTCACAATTTTAGTGGCTCCATGCGGCACGACAATAACTTGAAAAGAAAATCTCATTTCATTGCACATTTCAAATATGCACCATTCTGTCTATCTGGACAGCCATCAGTTAGTTATTTTGTAAATCTGGTTGTTCTGAACCTATAACAGAAGAAGGATCATGTGATTTCTGTGTGATGATCTCTGAAATATAGACTCCAATTCAGAAACCCCAAGAGAACAGCTCTAGGATGTCTATATTGGCTTACAAATCAGTCATAATCACGAAAAAGGACACAAAAATTCCATTAATGATTGTTAAACGACAGAAAACATCATATTTTTAAGTTTGCATGTCTGCATGTTTTAAATGTGGCAAAACAGGCACTTTCTTATTTTCAGAAGCTACAAAATGTATGCACAATGTAATATTCTGGTGCAACTTAGTTAACTGATTTGAAAGTTAAGAGTAATTTTTGTTTTGTATTTGCTTCATCAAAGAGACAGATATCACATTTTTGTTTTTTAAATATTTTCTCAAAGGGGTACGTGTGACGTGACACAGATTTGCTCAAACCCCCATGCCTCAGTTTGTATAGGAAGGCATCAGCTGCAGTCACGCACACTGTCATTTCAGTCTCTTGGACTGACTACAGACAATTTTGTTTTGCCAACAGGAAAGTGTTTTAGTTGTGTACAAGATAAGGTTGTATCCATGCGCAGCTTGTTGCCACTATCTGAATGGGTCTTCATGTTGACCTCTGCATGAATCACTAAAATATCCTTTCACCTCCACAGCGACATCGTCAGTGGGGCTGCACACCTTTTGTGTCTCACTAACATAGAAGTCCTGAGATTCACGCAAACTGGTTTTGTTTGAAAGACAGTTGTAATTAGTTAAACAGCACATGTTTTCATTCACCTTACACTTAGAAATTGGCAGTACACAACAACTACAGATATGGAAACCACTGAATACTAACAATGCATACTAAGGGGTGTCATGTGCATAGTGAGGTGATGACCAATTTGGCAATGAAAGCTATAACACAGACCTGTCATTGTGGGTGTGCCTCAGGAGTCCCCGCTCGTCCAGTGCTAGGCCCGTCTATTAAATTTTTTAATGAAGAAAAAAAATACTCTTCTGTTTAAATCTACACACACCTAGTTGTAGATTCAGAAAACACTGAATAAGGGATTTTTTTTAACGGAACATATACCAATGGAACTCCATGCAGGGCAAATTTTCACTTTTATCTCTTTGTGTTCTTTCCTGTGAGTGGACTCACGTCCTGCAGCCGCAGTGTTGTCTGTTTCGTTTTACACATTTGTGCTGTCTGGCTTGGTGATGCACTATTCCGATGCTGAGTGCGTTATTAACATAATCTGTAGCATTTTATTAATTTTCAAAAGCCTGAATTGTACTTTTTGGACGGTTTCATTATTATTTTGGTGGTCTTAGCTTATTCCCCAATTTGGGTTAACTCAGTTGTGTGGCGTCTGCTCTGTTGGTGTGAGCTCATCTGCTGCTCATAGTGGAACTGACATCTTGTTACAAACAATCTCTTCAAACTAGCCCTTGATTGATTAACGTGAATGTCAGCTGTTTATTTACTGTATATACTCACGTATAAGTCGAGTCTTGAAAACCAAAAAAAAACAATCATAAAATCAGACCCAAACTTATACGCCCGTTCAACAATACGACACTTCGATTTTCTTTTTTTTACATGCATTGCCGCACCCACATAGAAAAAAAAGGCAGTGTGCTCTGTAGTTACTCTGTCAGGTGGGCATTAGCATATCATAATCTCTTGGATCAATAGCTTGAGTTTTCCGCATTTGACTTATACGGCCGACATTATAAAATACCAGAAGTTATACCGACTTCCGACTTATCTATGGGAGAACTTATCCGCGAGTATATACGGTATTCAGGAATCCAAGCCATTAACCAATGATATGTCCAGATTTTCCAACAAACAATACTTTATGGCTGTCTCTGCATCAGCCAGCACTAAAAAGCATGGTATGGTTATTCTCCTCTGGCACACCTTGCAGCTAAAACTACTCTGGATGGGTTTGGATACCAGAAATTATACGGTAAAATCAAGTCCCGACTTATCCATGGAAGAACTTAACTGCAAGTATATACAGTGTTTTGAACTTAATGCTGTATTAAAATACTGAAATAAGAAAAGGATAGATAAGGGGCCTGTGACACCAATATGTCTTTTCACCAATCCCCTTCATCCCCATGATGAAACGGTCAAATCTCCGTGCACCAAATGCAAGATTGGGAAATACCATGCAGCATGACCTAACCAGGTGTCCACGCGCTGCATTTTTAATAGTATATTCAACTCTCTGTTATGGAGCTAAGTCACCCAGGGGTCTGTGGGAATCTGAATTCAGGCTAACAATAGGAATCACTTTATTTAAAACTATATATTTGCACAATGCTTTATGGAAAGGAAGCAAAGCTTTATGTGTTTTTTTTTAATGGAGGCCCTGCTGGTATTGCTAGCTGTCCCATCATCATCCACATTGCCTCAGTATCAATGTCTCTGCTGTCATAAGTCAAGAATTTGTTCTTTTTGAGTTGGATAGGATTCCACAATTGCGATTAATCCTTGCTGAGTTGTAACCATGAACGTTGTCATGTCTGGCTCATCCTCTTAGTTTAAGGAGGACAGGTTGTAGTGTTTAAATTATGAAGAAAAGCAAACAAAGCAGGAATTAAACAATAACCCTTTGATTCTTCTTTGCTTTGCACTGCACTTCCATTCTCAATCAAAGTCTCACCCAACATCCCCCTGCAAAAGCACATCATACTCTTTTTTGTATTATAGTAGATAGGTGCAGCATACAGTGTTGCCCAGTTAAGAAATGTAATACTCTCTCATTTTGTCTGCTAGTCTTGCTTCAGCCTGTTTGGCTGTTACACTTGCTCTGAGTCAGTAGGTGGAACTGGTGTGCAAACTGTATTAGACGGGAAATAAAAACACTGGGGCCCCCAGTGTCAAAACTTTGGGCCCCAGAGTAATCTATCTTGTCTGTATGGTCCTACACACCAACTATGCAAAATTTGGTCCTGTTCATCAAAAGGTGAAGGATTTTATATGGAAAATATATACGGACATTCTATTTTATATGGAGTATACATAGATTGGAAATTATATTGATTAGTGCCTGCCCTCAGAAATGCAAAGGCCTGCTTAAGATTTGGTGTGAGCGACAGGTCTGCTCTAGCATGTAGTTTCTCTCAGTATCTTTAACATAACTGAGATGAGATAGAATAGAAAATATCGTATTAAATTTACAAGCTGCCTTACACAAATATGTTCATCAACTTGATAGAGATTCTGTATGGACAGGATTCCACACCAAAGAGGTATGTTGTGTGAATCTTTCATAGTATCTCTCAAAAGTATTTGTTACCCTATAAATAAGTATTAAATAACTAATTCTCTTTGCTTGAACAACACTCCATATGAGAATCATAGCTATGGGACACGCAGGACTTGAAGTTGTGATTGTGATTGGGCCACCGATTTCACCTTTAAGCATAAGGAGATTCTCGACCGTGCAACTGACTAAACTGGCTTCTGACTGTGGGGGATGTCAGTGCCACACTGGTACTGCCATGCTTAAAGATCATGCAACGTGCACTTGAACACACCCCAAAGCAGCATCTGTACTTTGAAAGCTTGACATGGTGTCAATACGTTAGTATCAAGCATCCCATCCCTAGTTTTTCTGACTCCCCAACAATCCTCCTAAACTTCACATGAAATGTTTAGATGATGAGTTTCATCTTAAAGGACTGAGGAAGCAGATTCTCTTCCCATTTCTTTTTCTTCTCCATTTATCTTTATCCGCCTATTAAACTCATCAATTTATTTATTTTTAGTAGTTTTAAGTTTTACTCTGTTGGCCATGCTCTCTTTCTCAGGGGTGGGGGTTGATTTGTTTTCAATCCTATTTTTTGCAAAAATTTATCTATTTGTATGGAATGATTACAATAAAATCAATAAAAAAAAGAGAAGATGAGTTTCACATGCTGAAAACCTGTGGTTATTAAGTTTTTGTAGGTGTTTCTTTTGCAAATATGTTTTCTCTAGTTGTGTTTCCCTAAGGTTATTATGTGGTGAGAAGTTAAGCAAAATGGCACCTTTTATTGGCTAAGTAGATAGATTACAATATACAAGCTTTCTAGGCAACTCAGGCCCCTTCTTCAGGCAAGATGTAAAAGGTAAGAGGTAAGATTACATCTTGCCTGAAGAAGGGGCCTGAGTTGCCTAGAAATCTTGCATATTGTAATCTATCTACTTAGCCAATAAAAGGTGCCATTTTGCTTAACGTCTCACCATATCCATAATGGCTAACACGGTACAACACCCTAGTACCTAAGGTTATTACAAACAAATGTAGCTAGATAGTTAGTTAGGTTATATGCTGCCATTGACAGCAAAGCTTCTCATCATTTCACATCTTGATGTATAAAGTATGTCTATGAATAATTTCATTTAGCATTCAAAATTAAATCCACTATTGAGCACACTAGCTTAATCTGATACTCGTCTGAATTGAAGCTACAATGACCATTAATTTATTAAATTTAAATGATAAAGAGTATATTTTGAACAATTTATCGACTTCATTTGTTTTGATAATCTGGTTAAATTGGCAGGCTAATTAATGCCATCAATTACTGCTATGAGAAACTGTACATCTATACAGTTGCATACATTAAATTCAGCTACAGTATGTAAATGACTTTGGTGTGTCTCCTCAAAAATTCTCCCAGGCCCACATTCTGAAATTTTACTGGTGGGCAAGTTCAAAGATGGACTACCACATCTTTAGAAGCCGTTTCCTACCTTACGTCCGATACTTGAATAGGCTCCTATCCTTTATTTGGCCTTGAGAAACCTGAAATAACAAAAATATACTTAAGAAGAGAAACCCCATGAAAGTCACCACTTAAAAATGCTAAGTAGGTATTAGAGATAACAAGTTTAAATGTTCAATTTTTTCACCACAAATAAATTATTATAATACAACTTTTCCAGCATGACTCATATTTAGTGCTATGCAGAAGTTTTGGGTGTGTTACTGGTTTAAAAGGGCAGAAGGGGCAATTTATGGAACGAGATTTGTTACATTTTAATTTTGGACAGAAATGAGTGCTTACTTTTATTTTTGTATTTTTAATTCCACAAGAAATGTGGATGCAACTTCTCAAAAAAATTTGTCCATGAATGCTTATTGTGGTAGATTATCAGAAAAGATGTGGCACACACTCTACTGTCCATATACTTTATTTTCCTTATATAACACTAGCCGTGCCCTGCGACTCCACCCGTGTATTAGTGAAAAAGGACAGTAAGGAGGGCACTGCCCGGCTCCCTACTCCTGATGTCACGCTTCCACCTCCCCTCGGCCCACAGCTTCTGTCTCGGATAAGCGCAAATATATCTCTCCTGCAAGTGAACTATGACTGTTAGCACGATGAGAGAAGTCGCAAAATCAACTGGAATGTTGTAGCAAATTACAGAAAAAAAGATCGAACTCAGTTAGGCAGTTCTCTCATTCTCTTGCTAAGCGAAGGTAAGGTTCACGCCCTGAGGGTGGCACATGAGTTAGGAGGGCCTTAAATCTGTTAAGTTGCTCTCTCATGAAAAGTGGACAGACATACAGACAGACAGACATTGGATTTATATATAGAGAGAGATATATTAACAAGATAAAAGAGTAAATACATGGATTCCCATATTGTTGCATTAAATAACAAACGTAACTTAAGAGCAAGAGTACAGGATCATAGCATATCCAAATAAAAATATTTGTTACCTCTATAAGGTGCCTGTAGTGTGTGAAATAATTCGGAACACACTAGATTTGATCATCTTTGATCATCTATTATCATATAATAATGCTCTTTTTGTTCATTTGACTTTCAGCAAGATCAAATAAATGTATTATAAGACAGAACCCTGAAGTACAATGTAAAATTATATTATATACCGTATGTGTTTAGATATATCTACGGTATTCAGTAGGAAAAAGGTGGACTGTCCTCTCCGAGTGGGAGATGAGTTACTGCCTTAAGTGGAAGAGTTTATGTACCTCAGGGTCTTGTTCACAAGTGATGGAAAAAGGGATGGTGAGATCTACAGACGGATGGGGTGGTGAGGGCAGGTATGCAGTCATTATATCAATCTGTAGTGGTGAAGAAGAGGCTGAGTCAGAAGGCGGAGCTCTCCATTTACCAGTAAATCTACATACCTACCCTGGACTATGGTCATGAGCTTTGGGTAATGACTGAAAGAATGAGATATAAGCAGACAAAATGAGCTTACTTCACAGAGTGGCTGAGCCTTCCCTTAGAAAAGCACAGACATCCGGAAAAGAACTGGAGTAGAGCTGCTGACCCTCCGCTATCAAGAGGAGCCAATTGAGGTAGTTTCTGGACGTCTTCCTGTGGAAGTTTTACAGGCACAACCAGCTGTGAGGTAACCACAGGGAAAACCCAAGGCTCGCTGGGAGGATTATATCTTTTAGATGGCCTGGGAATGCCTTGGGATCCAACAGTATGAGTTGGTAATTTTGGCCGGGGAAAGGGACATACAACAACAACAACATTTATTTATATAGCACGTTTTCATACAAAAAAATGTAGCTCAAAGTGCTTTACAAAATGAAGAATAGAAAAATAGAAGACACAATAAAACATAAACATAAGTCAACATTAATTAACATAGAATAAGTAAGGTCCGATGGCCAGGGTGGACAGAAAAAAACAAAAAAAAAACTCCAGAGGCTGGAGAAAAAAAATAAAATCTGTAGGGATTCCAGACCAAGAGACCGCCCAGTCCCCTCTGGGCAAGACCGCTGCTAAGACTGCTGCCCCAGCAACCCAGTTTCAGATAAGCAGTGGGAAATGAATGAATGTGTATTACGATCTCTCTGCAACAAAAGCAAAAATAATAATAATCTTGCTTTCAAGGCAATGCCAGCATTCCCGTTTTATAGAAAAAATGTCCTTTTGATCTCATGTTTTGATAGATTGCAATCATTTTCTTTGTGTTAGTGATAATTTTCCCTTTCAACTGAATCAAAGGATTATTGCACTCATCATGACATACAGTCATGGCCGAAATTATCGGCACCCCTGGAATTTTCCCAGAAAATGCACCATTTCTCCCAGAAAATTGTTGCAATTACAAATGTTTTGGTATACACGTTTATTTCCTTTATGTGCATTGGAACAACACAAAAAAACAGGGAAAAAAGGCCAAATCTGACATCATTTAACACAAAACTCAAAAACCGGGCTGGACAAAATTATTGGCACCCTCAACTTAATATTTGGTTGCACGCCCTTTTGGAAAAAATAACTGAAATCAAGAGCTTCCTATAACCATCAACAAGCTTGTTATACCTCTCAGCTGAAATTTCTGACCACTCTTCTTTTGCAAACTGCTCAAGGTCTCTCAGATTTGAAGGGCGCCTTCTCTCAACAGCAATTTTGCGATCTCTCCATAAGTTTTCAATCGGATTTAGATCCGGACTCATTGCTGGCCACTTCAGAACTCTCCAGCACTTTGTCGTCAACCATTTCTGGGTGCTTTTAGAGGTATGTTTGGGGTCATTGTCCTGCTGGAACACCCATGACCTGTGACGCAGACCCAGCTTTTTGACACTGGGCCCTACATTGTGCCCCAATATCTTTTGGTAGTCTTCAGATTTCATGATGCCTTGCACACAGTCAAGGTATCCAGTGCCAGAGGCAGCAAAACATCCCCAAAACACCTTAGAACCTCCACCATGTTTGACTGTAGGTACTGTTTTCTTTTCTTCGTAGGCCTCATTCCGTTTTCTGTAAACAGCAGAATGATGAGCTTTACCAAAAAGCTCTACCTTGGTCTCATCTGTCCACAAGACGTTCGCCCAGAAGGATTTTGGCTTCCTCAAGTATATTTTGGCAAACTCCAGTCTGACTTTTTTATGTTTCTGTGTCAGCAGTGGGGTCCTCCTGGCTCTCCTGCCATAGCGTTCATTTTGTTCAGATGTCGACAGATAGTTTGAGCTGACACTGTTGCACCCTGAGTCTTCAGAACAGCTTGAATATATTTTGAAGTTGATTGGGGCTGCTTATCCACCATTCGGACTATCCTTCGTTGCAGTCTTTTATCAATTTTTCTCTTCTGTCCACGTTCAGGGAGATTAGCTACAGTGCCATGTGCTGTGAACTTCTTGATTATGTTGTACACAGTGGACAAAGGAACATGAAGATCTCTGGAGATGGACTTGTAGCCTTGAGATTGTTGATATTTTTCCACAATTCTCTGCTCTTCTTTCTGTTCTCTATGCTTAGTGTGGCACACTCAGACACACAACACAAAGGTTGAGTCAACTTTTCTCCATTTTAACTGGCTTCAGGTGTGCTTGCTATATTGCCAGCACCTGTTTCTTGCCACAGGTGAGTTCAAATGAGCATCATATGCTTGAAATAAAACGATTTACCCACAATTTTGAAAAGGCGCCAATAATTCTGTCCGGCCCATTTTTGGAGTTCTGTGTGACATGATGTCAGATTTGGCTTTTTTTCTCTGTTTTTTTGTGTTGTTCCAATGCACATAAAGGAAATAAACGTGTGTATACCAAAACATTTGTAATTGCAACAATTTTCTGGGAGAAATGCTGCATTTTCTGGGAAAATTCCAGGGGTGCCGATAATTTTGGCCATGACTGTATATATTTCTGAATTTGGACTTAACCGAACTGAACTGCAGTTGCTGTTGTTATAAGCTATATGGTAAAGATTTTTAATATTAGCATTAAGCTCTTTGAATATAGCTAGCACTTCCAGGGCACTACTTTTTGGGCAGATGAATGCATAATGAAAACTGTAAAGCTGTATCAGTTGTGGTGGAGTGTAAAAAAGAGTACTATCTACCATATTCGTTAAAATATCATGTATGTCTTCCATCCATCCATCCATCCACCTATTTCCTAACTACAGGGTCACTGGGGTCTGCTGGAGCCAATCCTAGCCAACGCAGGGAGCAAGGCAGGAAACAAACCCTGGGCAGGGTGCCAGCCCACCGCAGGGCACACACACACCAAGCACACACTAGGAACGATTTAGGATCGCCAATTCACCTAACCTGCATGTCTTTGGACTGTGGGAGGAAACTGGAGCACCCGGAGGAAACCCACGCAGACACGGGGAGAACATACAAACTCCACGCAGGGAGGACCCAGGAAGCGATCCCAGGTCTTCTAACTGCGAGGCAGCAGTGCTACCACTGCACCACCGTGCCGCCATCATGTATGTCTTTATTTATAAAATTAGTTTTAGACTTGTATAATGTTTAAAGGGAAGAAAACCGGTTGTGGCTTTAGCACATAGATCAGATAACATTTTTCTTGAGCTATATGGGTGGGGAGGTTTGAGTTAACCAACGTGGACCAGGTGTGTCTAGGTTGCACTTTAAAATTACTATAGTTTGTATGAGCCCACATACCCCCTTCCCACCACCAGCGAGAAAGTATGGACTGAAGGGCAGGTTTGAAAAGGAAGTGTGTGCACCCAGACTGGATGAACCAAGGGAGTCACCTTGCACCCATTGATCCAGAGGTATAATACCAAAGAAACTGGACCAGTATAAAGACAAGGCTCGCCCTCCACCTCAGACTCTTCTATCTTCTCACTTTGCGCTCAGCGTCACCAATGTAAAAGCGCTATTGTCTCTGCCACTCTATGCAGATGCTATGCTGGTTCTGAACAAAAGATTGATCAAAATAAGACAGCATTGTGTCTGGCAGCATGTTATACAAGTCCTATTAATATTATTTTATAAACACTAATTTATATTATGTATCCCCATTATTTTTGCGTAGCTTATCTATAATTTATACTTACCTATAAACTCTACATAATAAAGAGTATAAAAGGGGTATAAAATGATATCACCTACAAAACACACAACAAAACACTAGACTCAATTAAGGCTGAACTGTACTGCAAAAACTGAAACCAGAAGATCTCTCTGTTTCTGCACACACAGAGAAATACATTCTCACGGATGCGAAGATAAAATGCTCTTCAGCTGATAGGCAGAAAATGAGAAGTGAAAAACATTTATTTTATAAATCTGTAGTACTTTCTGAAACTGGAGAGCAGCTAACAACTTTAACAAGTTAGCTAGAAAAACTGTGAATATTTGATGCTTATGCAAGGACATTTCAGCTGTCTGCCATGTCATAATGTCATACAAATCATCAGGACCACATATGTTTATTATACATTTTACGTGGAATTAATAGAATAACTATTGTAGACCACAATTTCCATAGGTAAACAATAGGCTACCTAGCTTTAACATGGCACTTTGTTTATTGCTATTTTTTCTGTTTCTTATAAAGAAAAGGAGGCACACATATGTGCTCCAAGGCAATCAATTAGATCATAATGTGAGAAGAGGGCACTTGAGCCAATGATGGAGAAGGAGCAGGGGTTTGAACCACCACTATAGAAGAATATTTCTAGAAAACTAAATAAAATAAATAAATAAACAAATAAATACAAGTACTGTGAAATATGACAATAAATAAAAAAGACCATGAAATGTGAGAGTAAATAAATTAATGTATCACAGAATATCTTTTTGTTGCTCATTTATTTAATTTTGTTCATACTACTCCTTCAAACGCCAACATGAAATATGCATTGAATTAAAAACCGTCACTTTCATTTGTCAAAGCTGAGAAGGCGGGCTCTAGCGAGTGCTGCGTTTTAATTGGTGAATTGTTGCTACATTGGACTTAAAATTTCAGCCATCAAATGTCTAATTTACAGGAGACACTTCTGATTCAGGTTCCTAATAATGAATTCTGTGTTTATAAAATTGAAGTAGCTGTTTTGCTCAGTAGTTCAAGGCAACTTTTCCTTGCACTCGTGGTCGAAGTGCACAGTCACAACTTTGAGCTTGTACATGAGCCACAGGATTCCCATTAAAAGAAATAGTACTCGCTAGAGCTCACCCATCTTAACTCTGATCTGTGAAAGCAACCGTATTAAATTCAAGGCATATTTCATGTTGTGTTTAAAGGAATATTACAGAGAAAATTTATTTTATATATATATATATATATATATATATATATATATATATATATATATACAGTATATAAAAATACAGTGTAAAAAACACACTTATATTAAGTTAAAAATTGTACTAAAAAGTAAAAAATAAGTCTCTCATACATCACTCGGAAAATAAAAGCGTAGGTGCTTTTGCTAAGATTTTAAGAAGTGTTTTTTGAATGTTGATTGATGAAAAGCGCCCACGCTTTTATTTTACGAGTGATGTATGAGAGACTTATTTTTTACTTTTTAGTACACTATTTAACTTAATATAAGTGTGTTTTTTAAAAAGTATTTTTTATATATATATTATTTTCAACTTTTTAGTCTTGGGTTTGTTTTAGTATAATTCTGTAATCAATATTTTAACACTTTCTTTAATATCTCTATCCATTACTAGCGCCATCTATTGGTGAAATCTTTAACTATTCTTCATATGAAAATGTCATTTCTTAATTAACATGGGTTAATTGATCAATCAGTGAAACTGATTATTGATTCATGTATTGTCATTGGAAGTGAGTAAATGTGCAAAATTTCAAGTCATTTGGACAATAGGAAGTGGGTTAAATATCGATTACAAGATTTGTACCAGACAACAAACAGGTGAAGTTAAAATAAGCGTGGCAATAATAATAAATAAGCAAAAACATATTTTGTGAAACCTTTGTTTATTTACTCTAACATTTCATGCTCATTTTCTTTATTTATTGTCATGTTTTATAGTACTTTTATTTTTTTACACATTTAATTAATTTTATCTGAAAATTTCCACCACACACTACAGCCACCCTGTTGTGCACATCTTAAATCGTATTGTTTCTCATCCATCACAATGATGAATCATTTAAATTCTACTCTCCAAAGCTCAATTCACTTCATTTCAAAATGACCAGATTTTAATTAGAGTTTTCGTAAAATTGTGTCACTGAGTGATAACACAATGAAACATGAAAAGAGAAGCATGCTGGATTTGAATAGGTCTTTCTTGTTTGTAAAACTGTTTTTTTTTATTTTTATATCCAAGAAACATATTTAACATTTTGCAGAATGTGTACTGACTACATATTAGTAGAGCTTCTTTTTAGTGGCACATCTAAGAAGCATTGCTGTCCCACACTACAAATTGATTTTCAACCATAATGTGCTCAGCATGTGGTTTGCCTCTGATCCTCACCCAGTTCAACGATGACTTCATTGATCATCTACTTGGTGCTGCTGCACAAATTGTGCTCATGCAACCTTCTTCAGTGTGAAATCCCTGCTTTGGACCAAGCTTTTGACTTTACCACTAGATGGCAACCAAACTGCATTTACAGTACTTTATGACAACTTCTTTGAAACAAACAGTACGAGGAATGAAGGGGGAAAAAGCAGATCATCTTAGTGTCACCCAGCTTCACATTGGAAAAGTTATAAGTATTATAAGGACTTATTATATCTTTTAATTTCATCATTACAAAATTAACAATTTTCCAAATGCCAAGTTCTTCAAGGTAAAATGCAGTTTCAGTCATGAGGAAAGCAGAGGTGGATCCAAAATTCATGGGCCCCAGGTTTAAAAAGACATTAGACCCTCCCTACCAACCAACCTATAGACACGTTGAATAAAAGTGTGCTATTCAACCAACACAGATGTTTGTTTGTATTTATAGGACATCAAATATAATCCAATAGCTTCATTATAATACCTGAATAGGGAGCGCATGCACAACAATAATTTGTGTAACTTTTCCATTTAAAAGGCTGTCTGTCTCTCTGTGCTTTCTCTAAATACTTTTCTTTTCTGACACAGCTCACACACAAAGATCTAAGGCAGTGCAGGGATAGACACTTCTATGCTATAATGGAAAAAATGATGGGTGGACAAAGATCAAACAAAGCCAAGTGAAGTGGCTTTATTGGCATACCATTTATACATAGCATTTCAGCTTACTGTGGCACGAAAGAATGTTCCCCAAGACCATGATGCAACATATACATAAACACAGGACAAATGCAAGACAGATAGAAAGGCAAGTCAAGTTGGGGAGCATGCACTGGTAGAGTGCGTTGCCGCACCCACTACACAACGAAACAACCTGGGATCCCAGTTGGCAACCTCCCAGGCAGACACACGGTCCAGTCCCACCCTCCGGAAATGACCCTCTATCTGCCACAGCCAGGTGTTATGTGGGCAACCCCTTGGCCTGGTCCAGCCACTTGGGCCCCCAACAATGAGGATCTTACGAGCTGGATCACCCTCGGGGAAACGCGCAACATGGCCGTAGTGCCGTAACTGACGCTCCCTCACAATGCAGGTAATGTGCCTCATTCGGGACTCCATGAGCAACCACTCATTTGACACAAAGTCAAGCCAGTGGTACCCAAGGATTTTCCGTAGAGACACAGTACCAAAGGAGTCCAGTCTTTGTCTCAGGTCACTGGATAGCGTCCATGTCTCACAACCATATAGCACGACAGGAAGCACCAGAACTCTAAAGACTTGGACCTTCGTCCTTTTGCATAGATATCGGGAGCGCCACACAACTCTTTCCACCGACCTCATGACCCCCCATGCTCTCCCAATCCGTCTACTAACTTCATAGGAAAAGTCACCAGAGACGTGAATGTCACTGCCGAGGTAAGTAAACCTGTCGACAAGGTCAACACTCTCTCCGCAGACAGACACACTGCTAATGGCTGTGCCCAAGACACATAGAAAACTATAAATAAATAACAAGTAAGCGAATCAATGGTAATAATCTGAAATAGAAATAAATAAATAAAAACACAACTAATGATAAAAAAACATCAGCAGTGACAAGTGTAACAAAAACAGTGCATATAAATAAATTACTAAAACAAGATCTGAGGGTGGTGGGCTAGAACAGAGTTCAGAGTCTGGGCAGTTGAGGGTTAGAAGCTGTTGTACAACCCAGCAAAACTGGTTCGGATGCTACAGAAGATCTGCCAGATGGAAGTGGGAGAAAGAAACCACAGGAGGGGTGGGAGTAATGCTACACAATACCGTAGTCTTTGTGGATGCAACGTATTTTAAAGATGTCTTTAATAGAGGTCAGTGAGCTCCCAATGACCTTTTCTGCTGTATGTACTACCTGTTGTATGTTCTTATGGTCTGAAACACTGCAGTTCCCAAACCAGACAGTGAAGTATCTGGTCAGAATGTTCTTGATGGTGCCTTTGTAGAATGTGGTGAGAATGGGGGGAGGTAGGCTTCCCATTTTAAGCTGCCAAATGAAGTGGAGATGCTTCTGTGCTTTCTTGGCTATGGAGGGGGTGTTAATTGTCCATGTTAGGTTAGCTACCATGTGCACACCAAGGAATCTGGTGCTAATGTCCAATTCTACTGCAAAGCCTCAATGTGCACTGGGGTGTGGACTCCTCATGGAGTTGCCTTAAGTAGCAGCTTGTTTATTCTTGCCAAACTATAAAGAGGGATGACTGTTTGGACTGATGCTGGAGTCTCAGTAACAAACAAGGAGGTTTTATTACTTCACATAAAGGTGAAGACCCTGCACAGCTTTGAGAATCACTGTGGTGTTCTAGAACTAAATGCCAGTTTCAAACCATTGACCCGCACACACTCAAATACATGTTCAAGCCGCACTGAGCACAGTGCATATTTGAACAGCTCAAGTCACAAGCATACAGCAGAAATGACGCTTAGATTCTGAGCTAATGCCCCTTATGTTCAATAAAACAGGTTTCTGAGCTCCTGTCCATCTGGACTGAGGCCACAGGGACCACAATAAAGCAAATATATTCACTACTCAGAAAGAAAAACATTTAAACATGAATTCATTAACAAGCAAATAAGAAAAGGACTCGATTAAAAACACAATGTGGAAAAAGAAATAAGCTTGTACAAACTCAATCCTGGGCACATCCCCCCACCTAGCAGTTACAGACTAACAGGAATTAGTCACTTCAGCGCACTAGACATCAGCTTATCGGACACTCTCACCACGGTTTGATAAGGCCCAGTGCTCTAATGGCTGATGAGCTAGAGGTAAATCCACAAGGTCACAGGTTCAAATCCCAGCCAGCTGCAATGTACATGTGTTTTCCCAAGTTATCTGGGAACCAGAAATTAAAGAATTTTAGGAATAAAGACTCTACAGAGCAGAAAAAAAAGGAATGAATGAATACTGAAATGCGATCACAAGAGTTGCACGATAATCCAGAGGGAACCATGTGCCAGCAAGCACCTTTTCTAAATCATGAAGGCCATGTTGAATAAGCCCATATGGGAGCTTCCCATGCCTTTCCCTAGGCATTTACCTGTGCCATCTGGTAAGGAGTGAATGGTGTCTTTTGAAACATGAAATAAGGAGGGGAAAAGAGTTTATGGTTCAACAAGCAAACATTTTGCCTTTGGTTGGTTTCTTCTTTCTGATGTTGCTAACTGGGAAAAGAAAATTGTTAGAATACATTACTAGAAGCTGAGTCACGGTCTCTGTGGAGTCAACATTCACGTATTACATCAGACACCCTAAAGCAGGAGTCCTCAATTACAGTCCAGGGGTCTCATTTATAAAGCTTGTGTGTGCACAGAAAAATGCTCAAAATCTGTGTGCGCAACTTCCCACACAAACTTTGGGATTTAAAAAAGAAGTCTTGACAGGTCAACATGCGTATATTACGGCAACTCTCACCTGTGCGTACAAAACATTGTGGAGAAAGTGGGAAATGACAACACCCTTAATAAAGTAGGTCAATGCAGGCAAATGATAACTCCCACGGATAATAATTCATATCACTGTGCCGTTCTTATAATATGCATTGATGTGACGAAATCTGACTGTTTCATTTATGTTAGGTAGAATGCCCAGAGGGGACTGGGCGGTCTCATGGTCTGGAATCCCTACAGATTTTATTTTTTTTTCTCCAGCCGTCTGGAGTTTTTATTTTGTTTTTTCTGTCCCCCCTGGCCATTGGACCTTACTCTTATTCGATGTTAATTAATGCTGATTTATTTTGTTTTCATATTGTGTTTTTTATTTTTCTATTCTTTATTATGTAAAGCACTTTGAGCTACTGTTTGTATGAATATGTGCTATATAAATAAATGTTGTTGTTGTTGTTGTTGAAATATTACACCTCAAAAGTGATGAATATGATGTATAGACTGTATTTTAGTTCTCTTTTAAGAGGGCCAATGCTGTGTAATTTGCACAGGAGAATTTTTTTATTTTGTTGTCAGTTTATTTTGGCCGATGGTTCAGGAATACCTCTGGCCAGCTTCCCTCCATCATGCTTACTGTGCTGGAAGTCATTAAACAACCGGTGAAGCACTACATCCAGTTTTCGTACGGTGCCAATACATGTAACATAACATTTTTTGCCAACATTAAAAGCAATTTTCAGCAGTGTACGGTTCTCCTAGCATAATCTGAGCAATTTACTGCACTTATATTGCAATAAGAGCATCTAACGAGAATGGAGCTATTTTGTTATTTAGAGCAGTGAAACTCCATTTATGCACAAGTCATCTGTGATACCAACATGTTGGTGACACATGCCATGTCTCAGTTCCCTGGATCGACCCAAGATTCATTTATTTTGAGGCAAAATAGCTTTAACAGACGTGATAGTGCTGCACATGGTGAATGACTTGTTGGTAAGTTAACTGGCTGAATTATTAGTGTTTCATATGGCCTGTACTGTTTACTGTAACTGCAATCATGTCATAGATGTGCTAGGTGATAGTGGCTATCTGCTCAGACACAGGCACCTTACACCTTTACCAGACCCACAAAACTTGGAGGAGAGGCACCATAACACCATGCCATACATGATCTTATGCTCTCATTTGCAGAGTACAGCCAGGTACTCTTGAACAGGGGTGGCAGTGTCTCGATGTGTCAGGTGGGAGGCTGCTTTACCGGACAATGAAGTTCTGCAGCATCATTACATATGTACAAGGTTGAACAGTATGCTCCATATATGAATGTTTTAGGAGTACGTTCAAAGTGTGTTCACGTACACATAATTACTAGGTGATTGTAAATTATAAAGGATAAATTGTGAAAAAAATGTGCGTATGCCAGATGTTTTTTGGTATATGTATTTTCCTGTTTGTTAGGTGTATGCATACTTTAATTCTCGAATCCACGCAATTTTTAAATGAATCCTCAGGAAGGATGCAGTAGCTTCTGGGTTTCGATTCAACCACTTTCTTAATTGGAACCCATTAATTTGCTGCTAAAGCAATATACGTTTTTGGGCTTAATACTAACTCACTCAACTGTTATGATTCAGAACGCTTGTTTTAATTTAAAATGGCTGCATTTAGTTTTAAATATTTTCCTGTTTTAATAATTAGCCACCAATTAATAATGATGTGCAAATGACAAACGGACCACCAACTCTCTAACTAAAATGAACCCATTAAAACCTGTGTATATGTATCATGAATGCCAAAAGGGACTCTGCTCTGTTGGGCCCTTGAGCAAGGCCCTTAACCTGCAATTGCTGAGCACTTTGAGTAGTGAGAAAAGCGCTATATAAATGCAAAGAGTCATTATCATGAAGTATCTGTGTTAATAACAGGTTTAGAAATAAATGACGGAGAAAAGGTGTGGATCAAGAACTACAAATTTTATGTAGTCCACAAAACATATGGATAATGTTCACAGAAAATGAGTATTTGCTACTTGAAATAGCCACTGTGGGCCACAAGGATAAAGATTTAGGACCCCTGCCATGTACAGTACATGTCAGTTTTTTGTAATCTCCGAGCAGATATGAAAAGCAAGTGTAAGCACCCTAACAGACTAACGTTCTGTCTTGAGCTGGTTACCACACTGTGATGCTGCTGGGTGAGATCCTCTCGGCTGCATTCTTATAATGGAAGAAACAGTTTAAGAAAATGAATAGAAAACTGAAAGGTCAGATATTTGTTCTATACAGCAGAATGTATGATATTAAATTAATTTAAACAATCAGGATCTATTTATTGAGATGTTTTTCATCAGTTTCTATTTTGGCTAGTAATATATGGATATATAAATGCATATATGTATTCTATCCACTTTGTTAAAACAATGCATGCAAAAAATGAGTTACTGACAGTTTTGTTCCACAGCTTATGCTGCCATAGAATTTGTAGTTCTACTATTACTGATATTGTTGTTATTATTATTTTCACATTAACACTATGAAGACAATGACATTATGGAACAACAGAGTGGAACTAAAATGCACACAACAAAATAAGCTGTGTTCTCAAACAAATGTATTCATTGATGTAAAATACAAACATTATTAATTGTCCACACTTTTTCTAGCCCCCACTATACATTTTTTCTTGAATTTAAACATTTGAAGATTACAGAACAAAATAATAATTTTTCAGCCAATGTTGTACAGGACGCTATTCTATCACTGCAAACATTAACAGGCACACCAGCTCCAATTCCTGCAGCCCTTACTGCACCGCTCACAAAAAAATATCTAAACATACCTAAATACACTTATTTTACAGATACACAGGACCATCAGCGATGATAGCTGTCCTGAGGAGTGGCATTCTCATTGGGCCCAACACGTCACTCAGAAGGAGACAATTTATGGGATCCTAAACTACAAACTAAACAAATGCATTAAGAATAATTATGGATTTGAAAAGGTAACACATTTACACCAGCAGCAACAATTTATTTATTGTATAGCCCAAAATCACACAAGGAATGCCTCAATGGGATTTAACAGGCTCTGTTTTTGACAAAGCAGTCTTGACTTTCTTAGTAGACAAGTACAAACTACCAAAAACTACCCTTACAGGGACAAAAAATGGAAGAAATCTTGGGAAATGCAATTCAAGGAGACATTCTCTTCCAGGCTGGTGTGCAATGGGTGTCAAAAAACGGAGTAAATACAATACACAAAACAGAACACACAGGCTAGATGGCCAATCTATCATTGCCACCTCAGGAATACAATACAATAGTACAAACTACAAGGAAAAATGTAAGAATGGATTATACTATTCACTAAATACAGAACAATCACATATGAGGAAATAGATTTGTTCAAATACACCAAAAAAATCTGCTAATTGCAGAACCACTGCCAGATTGTAAAAAAGACCAGTCAGGAAAGCCAAACATAGAGTTCTAGAGACCTTGGCCAACTAGCTGCCTTCCCTCTATTGGTCATTCTATAGCTGAGTCAGTAGTAGGCCCATCAATTGGATGAAAGGACCCTTATACTAACTGATTCCAGTACTCCTGTATCAGAGATGGCTTTTCCATAGGCAGGAAGACAACTTGGCAGTAGACCAAGTGCCACATGAGAATACCAAGATGAGAAGTAGAATAGGCAAGTGTTAGTAAGAATTGATAAATAACATAATATTTATATTTTAGTACTAATGATTAGCAAAAGAGATGCAGTATGCACAGCTAATCAGCAGCTCTACTCAGGGTATGCTGAACTGAATTAGTGAGTCATTATCCTAGATTTAAAAGCTGAGATTGAAGGGGCACCTCTTATAGTAGAAGGCAGACCACTGTACAGCTTCAGGACCCTGTAACTAAAAGCTCAACATGTTTATATTTGTATATCTTATATACTGTATAAATGATTATCCATGGAAGTGTGTGTGTCTGTCTGTCCAGCCAGGAAGTGTGAGGTGGTCCGGAAGTGCAAGACTACAGCATGAAGCTCAAAGAGCCGGCAAGACAGTCCCAAGTTAACAAGTTGGAAGAAGAAAGAAGTACGAGGCTACAGCATAAAGCTGAAAGAAAGCAACTCCACTGCTAAAGTGAAACCATCGATGAAAGACAAACTAATACACAAGAGAGGCAAGGACATTGGCAAAACTATAACCTCTGACGAGAGAGAGAAACTCATTTAGCCGTTGATAGAAGGGGGGGAGAGGGCGAGAACGTCTGCAAAACGAAGCCACCAGCTCTGCATTTCATTGTTTTCTGACGACTTCAATAGTTTCTAGGAGCCCAGGCTTACACAGCTAGTATGCATATATACACCAATCAGCCACAACATTAAAACCACATGCCTAATATTGCGTAGGTCCGCCTCATGTTTGCAAAACAGCTCTGACCTGGTGATGCATGGACTTCTCAAGACTTCTGAAGGTGTCCTGTGGTATTTAGCACCAAGACATTAGCAGCAGATTTTTAAAGTCTTGTAAGTTGCAAGGTGGGTCACTGGACTTGTTTTTCCAGCACATCCCACAGATGCTTGTTCGGATTGAGATCTGAGTCAAATTAACACTTTGACCTCTTTATCGTTTTCCTCAAAACATTTTTGAACATTTCTTACAGTGTGGCGGGGTGCATTATCTACCATCAGGGAATAACATCAGGGAATACCGCTGCCATGAAGGTGTATACAACAATTTTTAGGTAGCTGGTAAGTGTCAAAGTAACATCCACATGAATGCCTGAAACCAAAGTTTCCCAGCAGAACATTGCCCAGATCATTACACTATCTCCACCGGTTTGCCTCCTTTCCATAGTTCACCCTCCTGCCAGGTAAACGATGAACACACACTCAGCCATCCACATGATGTAAGAGAAAAGTGATTCCTTAGATCAGGCTACCTTCTTTCATTTCTCTTCTTACAGTGGACAGGGGTCAGCATGGGCACTCTGACCTGCTTGAGACTACGCAGATCCATACACAGCAAGCTATGATGCACTGTTTGTTCTGACATCTTTCTTTCATGGTTAGCATTAAGTTTATCAGCAATTTGTACTACAGTGGCAGTTCTATGGGATGTACAGGAACGGGTTAGCCTTTGCTCTCCATGTGCATCAGTGAGCCCTGGGCGCCCATGACCCTGTCCCTGGTTTACCAGTTATCCTTTCTTGGACCAATTTTGGTAGAAGGTAACCACTGCATACTGGGAACACCCCACAAGACCTGCAATTTTGAAGATACACTAACCCAATCATCTACAAATCACAATTTAGTAAGTCACTCATATTCTTCTGCTTCTCCATTTGTCTTTCTCAGACACATCACCTTCAAGAACTGACTGTTCACTTGCTCCCTAATATATAAAACCACTTGACATGTGCCATTGTAACAAAATAATCAATGTTATTCACTTCACCAGTGATTTTAAAGTCAGGTTAACAGGTGGGTGTGGCAATACTTAAAATTTGCAAAAGTTAGTAAGTAGATAATGAAGAGTTGCATAAGAAGAGGAAAATAATTAAGCACAACGCAAGGTAAGCAACTGGCAGAACAAGCTCACTATACCTGAGATAACAGGTCAGGTTAGGTTGGGGAGCGTGCACTGGTATAGCACATTGCTGCATCCACCACACAACAAAACAGCTCATCCATATATGGAAAGGGAAGGGGGATCACCTGGATTGTGGCAACTACAGGGGGATAAAGTCCTTTCTAGGGTCATCCTCAATAGGAGCTGTGATCATCTGCTCTCCTACCAGTGACTGGAGCAGTCTGGTGTTACGCTTAAGAAGTCTACCATCGGCCACATCCTGGCACTGAGGGTTCTCATTGAGCACAAACATAAATATTGGCAGAGTTTCTTTGCAGCCTTCGTCGATTTTTGAAAAGTGTTCGACTCAGTTGAGTGAACTGCCCTGTGGGGCATCCTGAGACTTTGTGGGATCCTCCTGAAGTTGCTGGATATCATGGCCAGCCTATAAACTGGTACTGTGAGTACTGTGCAGAGTGGAGGTAGAACCTCTAAGATGCCATCCATGATTAAATCATCAGTGGACAACAGAATTAGCAAAATGCTACCACCAAGTGCCATAACTGGAGATTACTGTAAGTCAAGCGAATCGAGCATTGCAGCGAGCTTCACAGAAGAGGCTTTTTCTCCTTGTCCTCCTTGGCCAGCTCTTCACATTGTAGATGAACAAAAGCCTATTAATAAAGATGTGCAGAATAATCCGACAGCCCCAAACCCAGGTAGAAATAACAATATGCAGATTTTAAATAGAATTAAGTAAAAAATAACATTGGATTCTCAAAATGTTTCATATGTTTTTGCCCCCCCGAATTATAACAAACTGGCCAGGCACAGCATGGACTTAATTTAACTTGATATGTGATCAAACATTTCTTTAAACAGGTTACTGACTTTGGCAAAATATGGCAAAACACCCATGTAGAGTCCAACTAGGAACTGACAACAAAAATAACTTCACATTTTGTAGTGCATGAGGGTGTACAGTTGGGGGAGGGCTGAGCATTGAGAGTACTCTACTGTAATCTATGACTCTCACAGGTACAGTACCCACTCCTCACGAGCCATTGTCATGCACTTACAGGACATTAGCTTCACCCTCAAGGGACAGTGTCTCATGTTCACTGAACACAAATGAGCTCCTTCCCAGTCCATCCTGGCGGTGATCTCATCAGACCTGCCTCTACTGCAAAGAATCTTGGTGTCATTTTTGATTCCTCCCTCTCTTATTCCGCCCACATAAATCACATTAAGAAACTTTCTTACTTTCACCTCCGTAACATATCACATGTTCACTCCTTCCTCTCCTTGTCTAATGCTTAGAAACTTGTCCATACTTTTATCACATCCCGCATCGATTATTGTAACTTGCTGCTGGCAGGTGCCCCTTCTAACCTTATATCACAGCTCCAGCTTATTCAAAACTCGGCTGCAAGAGTCCTCACTCGAACCAGCAGCAGCGAGCACATCACACCCATCCTGCTCCGTCTTCAGTGGCCCCTTGTGTCTTACAGAATCGAATATAAAATTCTACTAATAACCTACAAAGCCTTAAATAACCTCGCGCCAAACTACATCAGTGACCTTCTCCATCACTATGTGCCTGCCCGCCCACTAAGGTCCTCTGATTCTGGTAATCTTGTTGTGCCCCACACTAATCTACACTCCATGGGCCTTCAGCTGCATAGCGCCCAGACTCTGGAATGACCTACCGAAATTAATCAAGTCAGCTGACTCCATGAATTCTTTTTAAAAACAACTCAAAACTCATCTGTTCAGGAAGGCTTTTAGCTCTACTTGACTTCATTCCCCTTCTCTCCGTTTACCTCTCTGTCAAGATGCTCATGTAACCTGTGTGTGTGTGCAGACCATCAATTATGTTGTCTGTTAGGCTTTTTTCTGTGAATTCACTGTCGTAATCTTATTTATTTATTTGGTTTGTACAATGCTATATACTGTATACCCTGCCGTTCTTTCTTATATTATGTAAGTGCCTTGAGCATGGGAAAGGCGCTATATAAATAAAATATATTATTATTACTAACACAGGCCATCCTCTCTGCCAAAACACTGTGAATTGTCTGATATTATGATCACTTGACTGCAGTATTTCAATCACCTTTACACCTCGATTTATTACGGTTATTACAAAATACTAAATCTAGACAGACTGCTCTTCTTGTTGGTGTTTTGACATAAGAGTGTTAAAAACGAGTCACTGATTATGACTGAAACCTCCTTCTGTCGTACTTCACTTTTTCAAGGTCAGTGGTAATTAAAATCCACCAGGACTATAATACCCCCCTTTAAACTTGCCATTTTAATTTTAAAAACATTTATATTGAAATTACCGTTTGCATTCAGGGGATGTCTATAACACAGTCTCAATATCGGGCCACTATCCTAATGCTTTCTAATCAGACATGAGCATCTTCACTAAGCAGTGGCTCACCATTTACTTGAAGCAGACTTGCATTAAAATTCTTTTTTACATAAATGCCAATTCCACTTCCTTTTTGGTCTTTCTGTCTTTCCTAAGTAATGTATGCAAGCAGCATTCTTTTCAGAGAAAGTATATATTACTTTCTTCTCCTTCCTTCTTCTCCTCTCTTTATCATGTTTGAATAAGCAACCAAAGGGAAACTGGATGATCAATGACACCAAAGCAAAAGTGACCGATATAGTATATATAAGATATAGTATACCACAGACTTCAAGCACAGACCTCGCTGAACCTCAGCACTGTCACACACACACAGTCAGTTAAACTTGCCTACCTAGGTGACGATTGTCCTAACACAGTGCCCTGTTCTTGCTTCCTAACTTTCAAACACTGTATTTACAAAAAAAAAAAAAATGTTTCTTCTTACGAGTGAACACTAATGCCCTCACTACTACAGCAGTGAGAAAGCCTTTTTATAGAACTACTATGCTTTGCTTTCTTTAAAAACTAGCTATGTTACCTATTAAAAACAGACATCAGAATTCATTTAAACATATCTGATATTTGTTATCACTCAGAGCTCCTCCTGTGCATTTTTTAGTATCTTTGTGTGTCTAAATCTCTCCTAAATCTGACCCTTCCTCTCTCATCACATTTCTGTTAAGCCTGCTTTTCAGACTCTGACATTTTGAAGCACTTTGCTTTCCTCCTGTCCAGTTTTTGACTACCACTAAGAATAGACAGGCCTTCATTACTCGCTGTGAAAACATTATTTATATTTTTGCAAATACTTCCTGTGTTCAGAAGTTCTTCCTCAGTATACTCATGTGTCTCAACCTCTCTTCCTCAGTGCTTCTTCTCCTCTCTTTATCATGTTTGAATAAGCAACCAAAGGGAAACTGGATGATAAATGACACCAAAGCAAAAGTGACCGATCTGGTTGCTCAAAGGGACTGGATGGACACACACACACACACACAGGCACAGGAGCATTTTATTATATGGTTGTAGTCTATTGTTTTTACACCCTAATTCCTTCACACTAAGGAAATTTGCCTATACTTGTTCTTATTAGTCCTTGTGGGACGTTTGCTATTTACTCACTGTGCTGCAATTTCCACCCCCACTGAAAAATCTGAAGCCAATTCCCTTTCCTCAAACACTCACCTTTACTCAAGTATATCTGAAAAAAAAAAACATTTCTAAAGATTTCTTGCAACAATGTCATGCATGACCCCTAAAAGTTATAATTTAATTAACTCCAACACAGAACAAACATGCCACACTCTGCATTGCCTACAAGTGATCAACCAAAGAAGAACAGGAAAAAGTGGATGGAAAAGGGGCGACTGTATTCAACTTTTTCTTCTTTAGACTGGAAAAAAAAAAAAACAACTAATGATGCTTTGGAAACTAATTGAAAAATTACAAGTGATCCTAAAAAATATGTTTTATATTTTTAGAGCAGGTTGTATAAACCTAATTATTTAGAAGAATTAATTATTTTTGAAGCCCATTCAGAATTACCAAACAATATCAAAAGAAGATAAGATAATCCTTGATAAGGTAATAACTGAAGAAGAGGTAACTGACTTGGAACTGATCAGAAGAATAAAAAGTTATGTTAACAAAATATTTTGTTAGTAACAAAGTTATTCAATTTGAAAAGTGCCTTTATAAGTTACACAGAACTTTATATACTCATATACTTACATTTTATATACTAATACATTTAAATTATTCAGTTACCAAAAAAAAGAGTTATCATTTGTTAGAAACGCTATTCCTCAAACTTTATGCTTCTAAAACATAATACTACTTGCCAATCTTTTAATCTAAATTTATTGAACCCAAGTGAAACTTCAAAATGGGAGGATTTGTTTTCTATCAAGTCTTTCATCTCTTAATAAAAATTTAGATGCCCTATGTATTGTCTCACTGAGTGAATTTTCACTGAAGAAAGTGTAGAAAATACCATGTAAAAAAAGGCTAGGGAAACTAGCTTTAAATTACTCTTATCCTTCAAAACACTATATTATCAAATTCAAAAAAGATATTGACTCAAATTTCTCCTTTTATAAAAGCTTCAGAAACTGCTTTACATTTGTTTTGGACATCCATGGATTGTGGAAAGATTTTTCTAGGTTTGTCATAAAGGTTACTTAATATTTCCCTTTTTTCAGGGTATCCTATTGGGGTTTTTTATAAGTTAAATGTTGTAAACAGAAATAATCCTATTTTATAATTCTAATTTTACATTCATAAATATAACTATATAAACGAGAAATCTTGTTTCTTATATATTTGAAAGCAAGTTAAATTGTATGCTAAAACCATTTAAACTTTAAATAACTGTAAAGCTTGAAAAACTATTAGTATTTGTAAAAGATATTTTTCCTATATTACCTTCCTATGCACCCCTCACAATTTATCTATTTGTTGTTTGGTCTCACGTAATGTAATTATATTTTTATATCATATTAAAGGTATAAAAAAAATGAAAAGTTCAGTGCCAGTTTGCACAAATATCTACGAGTGCAGGTCTTTAGCCTGTACAAACGTAGCAGTACAGTACACTCCATGCTGTAAATTCTCTGTTTTTCTTTAATTCTGTTTTACGTCGGGTTTAATTACATAAATTACGTATTATGAAGTAATGCTTTTTGAATATAGGAGAAAACAAAGTGATGTGTAAAAAAGTGTACTAATGGCCGATGAGTGTTCTGTGCTGTTCATCCCTGTGTCTGGTAGTCTGTGTGTCAGTAACCCAGTAATGCCGGGCAATCCATTGGCCTGTCGGAGCGGGCGAGCCACTGGCCCGGGAAAACTTAACACGAGTACAGTTACTCTTAGCTTAAGTGTGAAGTTGTCTTAAAATACTAACCCTTCTTCAGATAATGACTGTTTCATCTTCAACAACAGCATAGAAAAAATGTTAAAAGTAAAAAAGAAAAAAAATGTGAACGTTAAATCGGGATTCCATTGTAAATGCTTTTTCTTTTCTAGAGGGGTACGAATTTTGCTCTACGCCACTGTATATACGTATTTACTGCTCCACATTATCCAGTTAAAAACACTAAATCGGGGGGAAATTATGTTGTTCCTTTCTACTTCTGTTTCAATTCCCATTAAGCACGAATCCACGAACTGTCATAACAACTACAGAATTTTTACTTTTATTTATTTTTAAAGTGATGTAAGATTGAGGATCCAAAAGCATACTTGGTTGATGTTCAGGTGTATATTTTTGTTCTATGCGTCAGACTGTACTGGCAATTTGCGTTTTTACTTCGGTACGTTCTGGCGCATATCAAGTCCTCAAAGTAAATGAAAATAAACAGGTGACAAAAGGAAAATATGTGGACAACTCAGATCAACAGGTCTCTCTAAATGTCACTTCGGCAAACACGTGTGATGCGGCCGAAAAACATAACGGTTCGACATCTTGCAACACAAAGCGGGACCCAAATCACTATGCACACTTTCTACGTGAGATTTAGTTAACAAGAATCCATACCTGTTCCACCTGTTACACGCACAGGTGAGTCTCACAGTCCTATAAGGTCCAACACAAGCCTAGCTGCACGTGGCTGGCTTTGCAAAAACAAACATTGCAAAATGCGGTAATTGGTGGTCAGTAGATGGCTCCTAAATAAAAGCCGGAAAATGACGTTTAATTGGAGCCGAGTATTAGAATGCGAACTGGATGCTCTGTACCTCGGCAAACAATGAAACTTGACAGCTCGCGCACTTTCAGTCATAACAGCGAAGCCGGCAGACACTGGGGACTGTTTCCTAGTTCTTTCAGCCTGGTTAAATGTGTCATTCAGAACCATCGCTGTCATGCAGGGAACTTACCTTTACTTCGAAGAAGAAGAAAACATACAAAGTTGGACATCGCAAATGTAAGACCTGTCACATACCTAAACCGTATTAAATTAATTAATCCATTTGTATATTAATGTGATTAGCGTTTGCAAAAAAATAAATAAGTAAACACACTGAAATGTGACAGCATATATTAAAACAAACTTTACTTGAATATCCCTTTCT
This sequence comes from Polypterus bichir lapradei, assembly GCA_026402145.1. Lineage (NCBI taxonomy): Eukaryota > Metazoa > Chordata > Cladistia > Polypteriformes > Polypteridae > Polypterus > Polypterus bichir. The sequence continues at coordinate 29,199,107 of JANRMT010062829.1, forward strand.
GTATGTAACTTATTAATCGTAAACATAATACATACATGTCGATAAATGGTACCAAGTGTGTTTTGCAGTTAATTTTATTTTACTCACAAAATAGCGATTTTCTCTCCAACTGTCGTAGCAAAAATCTTCAGTCCACTGCGCCCTGCGTCCAAATACTTTTTTGTAGAGGAAAATGTCTGTGCTTTAATTGAGTTGTGGAGGAAAAAAAAAAGTGTGTCACGCCCAGAAGTCAGGAAAGGGAGGTCCGAAGACGGCAGGCCCCGCCCTCTCGAGTCTGAGAAGCAGAATTCTCGCATATAGGGCTCAGTAGTGGAGCTTACTGCACACAAATGGAATCTGATGACCGAGCCGAAAAGAGCCCGTTACCAACTACAGTTGTGATCGGATGAGCCTGGCGCTGTCATTTGTGCGAGGGTTCGCTGTGTAAACGTGGTTCGAGTATTAAGGGCGTAAAACTGAAAGCAGCCAAATTGTGCATGTACTGATCAGCAACTTTTCGGCGTTCTGTTTATCTGCAGTTGCCGCTTTCAGAACAACAGAGGAATAGGCTATGATCGAGGGAAATGATCCTGTTGAAGGCATAATAATAAAATTGTACTAATCCCAACTCTCCGGTATCAAAGCGGTTGCCACATTTAATTCCATCCTGTTTATTATTTGTCTCCACTCGCTACATTAAAAAAGTAACACCTTACTATTTTAGTTTTCGATCCCATAAACCTATTTATCATAGCTTTTGCTTGTTTGTTTGTTTCAACCTATTTTTATGGATCTGTATGCTAATGAGTGTGAACCCTCCGTCATTCTAAGAAGATATCGTTGCTACAAAATAGGAAGAAAGCTAATTCTTAAAATTAAATAGAAAATTAATAAATGTCGTAAAGACTGATATATAATTGACAGCAGAGAACAAAGCTAAACTCCGTTATCTTTATCAGTGTATGTTAATTAGAATAGTGAGACAACCATCAATGTTGTAATTTTGTGTTGAAAAAAATGATACCTTTAATCCACAGCAGAAGTAATTAATTAATTAAAGGCAGCCTCCAGTTTCATTAGAAGGAACAAAAGCCAGCAGCTGCAAGAGTCCTAAAACTAAAAGTGTGATGGCCACTGGGCTAAGACAATTACCTAGCATTTTTCTTGTATTGGGCTGATCTTTGTATGGGCTGTGTTCTCAAATCTAGGAAAGCATTGGTATAGTAAAGTCATTCAATATTTATACGAATAATGGCCTTTGCCAGGAGCCTGTACAGAAGAAAATTAAAGATGAGACGTGTGATTAGCACAAGTTTTTTTTTTTTTTTAAGATAGAAACTTTAGGTTATGCTTTTAGCATCTCAGTGTTACTTTTAGATCAGAAGATAAGTCATCTTCATTCTAGATTACATTTATTAATTTAATTATTCAGGGGTATCATGGTGGTGCAGTGGTTATTATTTACTGCATTGGTATTCATGTAACTGGTCATGTCAATGATTATTTTGGTGTTTACTCTTAAACACCTAAGACTTAACAAGTCACTTATTGTCACAATCATTAAAGCAGCTGAGAGGAACACCTGTCCAACAGATGTCCACTTCTGGTATGACTCAAAGTTTGCGGAGCCTTTCACAAATATGTGGTGATTTTAGAATGACATTGGAGGACACAGTCCATAATATTGAATATTTTAATAATGAGCAAAATAGTGATTTAAAAAACTGAGAAAAACTAATAAAGCCTAGTTGCTCCCTACTAAAATAATATTCAGGTGTTCTTATATAGTGCTGTTCTCAATGGATGGGATTACTGTAGAGCAGAGTGGTTATTTACAAGTGTAAAATATTAGCTCATTCGTTCATTTTTTGGTAAAGAGAATTACATGCAAACACTCTCAAAGATGTTGACCGATGTGGTTGTTGGGGTCACTTTTGAGCATTTCCTGTACCCAAAATAAAGAGGCCAAAGTATAAAAAAATGTACAAATTATACTAAAAACATTTTTAATGAACAAAATATACATGAATGAATACATGGAACCCTGGTCTCTCCTCATCCACCTGCCAGTTAAATCCTTACCCTACTCATCATCGATTTCTGAGTTCAATTATTGATTTAATGGAAGACTTAAGCTCTGAGCAGCCTATCCTAGAAACCACTTCTACAGTTTGAAATGCCTTCTGGAACTCCTGAAACCATCTTTCTAGAGCTTCACCTTTCACTCTCAGGTTTCCAATCAGGTTTCCGATTGTATTATAGCAGCCAGCATATTAATCTGAAGATAAGTAGGGCTGGATGGGTGATTGACAGTGAAATGTCATGCAGTTACACAGAAGTTTGTATTCCATGAATCTTTGGAACATTCATTTTACACAAGAATAGCCAGGAAGATTTAAGAATGCAGATGGAGACTCACAGGGTATTAGATAACTAGATCCTCATAGAAGATAGGGGGGATCATGGAGAGAGGCATGGCACACTAAACTGGAAGAGATCAGGGACAATGCAAGAGGGAATGCAACTTTAGTAACAGTGCAAGAACTGTCATGGCTAATTTTATTAACTGTTACTTTACGAGGCATTTCCTGTGTGCCAAAACAGTGGGAAGGTGAGTCTTCTGGAAGTATGGCTGTGGATCACTAATTGTTAAATAAACATTCCCGTTATTGGACTTAACTCTCATTTAGTGTCCGTGTCTTGGTATTTCCATCTTGTGTTTGTTAACATATTATTGATGATGTTGCAAAGTGGCAACAATTATGTACAGTTTAGCACAATTATTTTTATGCTTTACTTCTTTTACTTTGATTAACTCTCCATTATTAAAAAAAAAAAAAAACAAATTTGTGATGAGACGAGACTTTTTCCCGGGGACGAGACATGATCTTTTGAAGAGAGACAGAGACACTTTCACTTCCCGTGAGATGGACAAGTCACGTCATACTTACAACCTTCAGACTCAAGTCCCGTGATACATGTGCAGAGCAGGTTAGAGATAATGGAAGTAGGGAAATGAAAAAGTCTCCAAAAATTAGAGTAAAGATGGCATTAGTGCAAACCATCTGAATATATTACTGGGGAAATAACGGAGCAGCGAAAAGAGATTGAAGATTCAGGTGCTATACAGGCTTTTAAATGCTTGAAGCTCGAAATGAAATGCAGACCACAAGGTACGCAACAGCAGCAGCAAGCCAACAGCTTCTCGAGCAAAGAGGAGGTGAAAAAAACACCTGTTACTTGTTTCCCAATGTATCACCGTTTAAGAGGGGTTTTGGAGGAGTGGCCGCGTCTCCTTGGGGTGCGCTCAGCCCCCCCAATTCACAACGGCGTCTACTGCTGCGGGGAATGGTAGGCAAGTGAACTGCAGATCATGTGTGGGAACAGCAACCGCACGCCAGCAGCTGCTTGAGCAAAGGGGAGCTTAAAAAAATGTATTTGTTCCCCACTGTGTCACCGTTTATGAGGGGTTTCGGAGAGGTGGCCGTTGGCAGGGGGGGGAAAGGGGTTGGTGAGCGAAGCGAGCAGGGGGCAAAGCCCCCTAGTTATTATTATTATTATTATTATTATTATTATTATTATTATTATTATGGAAAATCCTCAGCATTAGTGTCAGAAACTACAAAACATAATCATGAGTGTTATTTGGGGCAAGGGGTGCCATAAAATTATGAAATCATTCATTCTCAGATGTGGTCTACTCCTCACTGGGACTGGGACTAAGACACTTCATAAATACGTCTTGTGTCTTACTGAGAGGTAGGACAGATTCTTATCTCAGTGTGACTTTTAGTACAATTCTTAGAAGTAATTCTCAGATGCTTGATAAATACTCGTCCTGAACCCCAATTTCCATTTAAATGTCCAGGAAACTCCTTGGTAGCCTTCTCTCCATAATTCAAAGCAAGGAGCCATACAGTATATTATGTAATGGATCTGCCTGTTGATGGCTTTCAGAACTGAAGGACTACAAAACTGTACCTGTCATCCCCTACTGCCCTGCTCCTATTTTTGTGTGCTTGGAGTTACTATTTCTGTGCACTTTCAACAAGTATTTTCTCAAATGCCTCTTAGAGTAGTCCAGTCCTCACCCAGCACCCCATCCCACCAGGCTGGCTACGAGATAAATTAGCTAGCCACTGTGCCACTGCAGCACCTTGCTGACAAATTACACATGTATTAAATCACAGTATCACAATAACTACAAACAAAGGATTATGCAGAGTTGCAAAACCCTATATACAGTGGTGTGAAAAACTATTTGCCCCCTTCCTGATTTCTTATTCTTTTGCATGTTTGTCACACAAAATGTTTCTGATCATCAAACACATTTAACCATTAGTCAAATATAACACAAGTAAACACAAAATGCAGTTTTTAAATGATGGTTTTTATTATTTAGGGAGAAAAAAAATCCAATCCTACATGGCCCTGTGTGAAAAAGTAATTGCCCCCTGAACCTAATAACTGGTTGGGCCACCCTTAGCAGCAATAACTGCAATCAAGCGTTTGCGATAACTTGCAATGAGTCTTTTACAGCGCTCTGGAGGAATTTTGGCCCACTCATCTTTGCAGAATTGTTGTAATTCAGCTTTATTTGAGGGTTTTCTAGCATGAACCGCCTTTTTAAGGTCATGCCATAGCATCTCAATTGGATTCAGGTCAGGACTTTGACTAGGCCACTCCAAAGTCTTCATTTTGTTTTTCTTCAGCCATTCAGAGGTGGATTTGCTGGTGTGTTTTGGGTCATTGTACTGTTGCAGCACCCAAGATCGCTTCAGCTTGAGTTGACGAACAGATGGCCGGACATTCTCCTTCAGGATTTTTTGGTAGACAGTAGAATTCATGGTTCCATCTATCACAGCAAGCCTTCCAGGTCCTGAAGCAGCAAAACAACCCCAGACCATCACACTACCACCACCATATTTTACTGTTGGTATGATGTTCTTTTTCTGAAATGCTGTGTTCCTTTTACGCCAGATGTAACGGGACATTTGCCTTCCAAAAAGTTCAACTTTTGTCTCATCAGTCCACAAGGTATTTTCCCAAAAGTCTTGGCAATCATTGAGATGTTTCTTAGCAAAATTGAGACGAGCCCTAATGTTCTTTTTGCTTAACAGTGGTTTGCGTCTTGGAAATCTGCCATGCAGGCCGTTTTTGCCCAGTCTCTTTCTTATGGTGGAGTCGTGAACACTGACCTCAATTGAGGCAAGTGAGGCCTGCAGTTCTTTAGACATTGTCCTGGGGTCTTTTGTGACCTCTCGGATGAGTCGTCTCTGCACTCTTGGGGTAATTTTGGTCGGCCGGCCACTCCTGGGAAGGTTCACCACTGTTCCATGTTTTTGCCATTTGTGGATAATGGCTCTCACTGTGGTTCGCTGGAGTCCCAAACCTTTAGAAATGGCTTTATAACCTTTACCAGACTGATAGATCTCAAGTACTTCTGTTCTCATTTGTTCCTGAATTTCTTTGGATCTTGGCATGATGTCTAGCTTTTGAGGTGCTTTTGGTCTACTTCTCTGTGTCAGGCAGCTCCTATTTAAGCGATTTCTTGATTGAAACAGGTGTGGCAGTAATCAGGCCTGGGGGTGGCTACGGAAATTGAACTCAGGTGTGATACACCACAGTTAGGTTATTTTTTAACAAGGGGGCAATTACTTTTTCACACAGGGCCATGTAGGTTTGGATTTTTTTTCTCCCTAAATAATAAAAACCATCATTTAAAAACTGCATTTTGTGTTTACTTGTGTTATATTTGACTAATGGTTACATGTGTTTGATGATCAGAAACATTTTGTGTGACAAACATGCAAAAGAATAAGAAATCAGGAAGGGGGCAAATAGTTTTTCACACCACTGGTATGTAAGGATGTTGTATTGTTAGGTGAAATCTGAGAAAAATGAAAATACTGAACAATCAAACAAAATTTTTCTTTCATGTGTGCTTCAATATTGATTGCGTGGAGAATATCCCAACCAAGTTTTTAAAAATGAGCTATGTAGGAACCGTGTCATTACTTATGGAGGTTAGTATGGCAGGTCTCAGTATCCATTAGATTAAACGTCAAATGTTCACTCTTGCCCTGTGTTCTTTGTATTGTGTGTGTACACTTAAGCACTTTAGTAGCATGGTAATAGCATGACAGCATGTTCTCAAAAAAAGAACAGATTAGTAGTTGGGAAACTTAAGTAACTTCCAATGTGGTGACTCTAAGGCACTAAACATCAGAGAGAAGCCTCTTCTCTTTTATCTGGAATGTCATAAATGAATAACCGGGCAAGATGTGACAGGCTGAGAGCCTAAAACCAGAAGTCCTGTCTACAAGCACCACCTATTCATAATGACCTACAAATATTGTGCAGTGTCTAAAGAGAAATAGAGCACATTGTTATGTGAATGTGCCAATTCTTCAGAGTGTTCACCTTCAAATATAATCAATGGGATCCATCATGGGTTTATAATTGCTAATGGAGGGCACTGGCAGTAGGCTTGTTATTTCCATTGCAAGAGGACTTTTACATGACAGGAGTGCCATTACTATTGTTTAGCTGGCTAGGTGAAAGTGCCTTCTAGTGTTCACTGCTTCACAGTGCTCTCTAGTTGTTACGTGTGTTTTTTTTTTACTGATCTTGCTGTTATCTCCTCTGCATTCAAAATTTCACTTCACTACTTCAATATGTCTTATTTGCTCCTGACACAGGTAATTAAACTCTAGCAGTTGTAACAGATAGCCCGGCCACAGAGAGACACAACACCAATGTCCAAAATACACTGGTTTATTTACAATGATATTTACAATTTGGTTCCACCCACGCACACTCTATTCCTCAGTCCTTTCTCTCTTCAGCCACCTCCACTCCTCTCTTGCAAGCTTTGTCCAATTCCACCCGACTCTGGCTCCCCGAATGGAGTGAGTGTGGCAGAAGTGCTGCCCTTGCACCCGGAAGCACTCCGGGCATACACCATCCCTGGTCTGTCAGCACTTCATGGTGTACAAGAAGTGCTGTCCCCTAGTGATCAAGGACCGTCCAGGTGCCCAGGGAAGAGGTGCCCAGTCCCACCTTCCTCCAGGCATCCTGGCGGGGCAGAGTTCCTGGCCATCTATCACACAATGTACATTCACATACAGGAAGATGTTACAGTCCACATTCTGCCTTAGCTGGGACCTTTTGGCTGTGGGAGAAAATGAGAGGGTTGGTGGGAAAGCCCATTAAGATAGAGCAAGAACATTCCACACAGATTATTTCCTCAGGGTGTCACCAGGCCTATAGGTAAAAGGTTTAGCACCATGCCACCCACATTACTGACAAATCTTATTAATAAGGAGATAACAAATTGCCGATTATACATCTACCTAAATAAAAATATTAAAGTGTTAAGTCCAGGCTAATAAAAATAAAAATATTCTAATGCTGCACAGTGCCTGCCTGCAACTACCCAATCGATTCATGCTCATTTGATGTTATTTTAGTAGCTTGCTGTCCTTAAAAGGACTGCTAGCTTTAAGCCACCCAAAGATAGAAAAGTGTGTAACTTTGCAGAATTGCTGTTTTCATAGGCACCCCTGCTCTTGCTGGTGTAACATCAACTCATACTTTTGGTGGCTCAACCCTGGCTGATGTAACTTGTCCAGGACTATTGCAATATTATAAATGCAACAAAGCTGTGGAGTCTTCACTAGATGTAAGTGAAGGCTCAACAGCCTTCCATGTCTGAAATGTAGGGCATTTGTTACAGTCAGAAGGTATGGGCCTTTTAATCCAAAACAACAGCAAATTAATTAAAGGACTTCAACCTTTGGAATGATCTGCTTACTTGTAAAAGGGGCGCACCTTCAGTCTTGGAGTAAGAATCACGGTTGAAGACTTCTTACTCTAGCATAGTGTACTTCAAATGGAAAAGCTGATTCGAATGTTTATAGCATAAAAAAGTGCCATTGTTACTTATTATTTCAAACATCTCAATTTCTTCTCAATATAAATATTTTATATAATAATTTCTACTCAATATTAATATTTCTCATGTTTTTCTCAGATTATTATGACTGACTGTTATGATCCTATTCTTTTCTGTATTTCTTCTCAAAATCCTAATTTAGATCTCAGTTCCACTGCTACCTACATCAGTCTTCTTCTCCTGGCCATGGAGCAAAAAGGTGAGAGTGATGAGGAACCTTTGGCACCTACAGAGACAACCACAGCATTAGACTATTGTCTAATTACACTACACTGATGGATAACTTGCAGTGGGCTGGCGCCCTGCTGGGGGTTTGTTTCCTGCCTTGCGCCCTGTGTTGGCTGGGATTGGCTCCAGCAGACCCCTGTGACCCTGTAGTTCGGATATAGCGGGTTGGATAATAGATGGATGGATGGATGATGGATACCTACATGCATTCTACTATATTTCAGGGTACCCACAAGGGTAAAGGGGCATCTTTTGGGCATTTGGCATGGGCCAGTTAGACTTTGCTTATTCTAAAAATGCATGTGTGTTTTCCCACTCTCCTTCACTGTGACTTCTTTATATTTTCTAACTGTGAATTTCTCTTTTATTAGATTAGATTAGATTAGACTTTGTTTCTCCCCAAGAGGAAATTAAAATTTTACAGAGGCTCAAATAAATAAGATAAGATAAAAACAATCAACAATTGCCACCCCCCACAAACTCAGCACACATAGAAAACTTCTGTCTTGGATAACTAAGAGTTGCTACTGTCAGTACAGGCTTTAAAATGGCAATAAGATGAATTCAGACCAGCTTGGATTGTGCCATAGGTTTATATTAAAAGGCAGTAATATTTAGATAGCGCAGTCGTTGTTTATATTAAATTTATGTTTCAGTCCCAGGCAACAGGTGTCACATAAGTTTAGAGCCCTTTACTTTAAGTAGTTCAATGGATCCGTGTAAATAAAACAACGGGTAATATATTATGTAAAAGTTGCATGGTTTTAAACTTTACAGGGGAAGTGTCTTGGTTATAAAACTGTAAAAGAGTTCAAAGTCAATTTTCTAAGAAGAGTTCCATGAGGGAATGAATATAATTGAACTGACCAAAAATGTCTTAGAACAGCAGAGCAGCCAGTTAAATAAATTCATTTTTTTGATAGAATTCCAGAGAGGTTAAGTGCTTGTGCTGTTAGTGTGTTGCTGCACCCAACACATAATGAACCAACTGGATTAGGTCCCGAGTGCAGTGAGTGACACGTCAGCACCACACTGGAACAGCGTGAGGTTTTTTATGGTGGCTGGAGTGCCAGTCCTGCCACCAACCCCCAAGTTTTCACTGTAAGTTGGAGGACCAGTTTCCAGGGCTGGATGGAGATTAAAGTCATACCCAGAATAAAGCAAGGTTCCTGTTCCAACCTATTAAAAATTTACTTAGGACAGTTGAGTGTGCCCCAGGTAGGGACAAGTCCCAGTATGGGTTTTATTTAATGAGCACCCACAATGGTAAAATGAAGTCTATACTGGAGTCAAAAAAGTATCTTAAACAAAAATGTCCACTAATATTGCTATTGAAATTAGGCCTGGTGACAACAGAAGAGAGGAAAACAAAAACTCCAGATAGTAGCGTCCAGGGCCAGCTCTACCATTTGAGTGAGCTAGGCATTAGGCTAAAGAGGTCAAATCTGAGAGGCAATATTTTTTTAAATTATACCACCCTGACTTACAAACACTCGCACTTAATACCATTGTTTAACCCATGTAGGTGGTCTTCCAAACCCCAGGATGCACTGTGCTCCACTTTACTGGGGCTCTGTTGATCTGAATGTCACTTTTTTCTATATATACTGCAGGTGCAAGTTCATAGTTTTACTTTTGATTTATAACTGCTTCTCACAGGCAGATTTAGACGGGGGCCAATAGGGGCCAGTGCCCCCGTAGAACTGGCCCTGGCCCCTGTGCTGAAGAGATAAAATTTTAATTAATTACTTACGGTGATATGTACTGGCACAGAAACTGGAACTAACATGCCAGAGTTTCTCCACATTAGAATTAGTAAAAACCTACCTCCAGTCCACCATTACTGATGAGCGTCTTAGCAATCTAGGGGTGCTAAGCATTGAATCCAGAAGAGCCAAGGCTTTGAAACTTGGTGCATTTGTGGACCGTTTTGCAAGAAATCACAAACGCAGAATACTGTTATTATAATGTTACAGGCTACTGTGTTGCCAGTGCTAGAGGAAGAGTGATTACTGAACAGAAAATGTGAGTGTACATTTAAGTTTCATGCTGTTAAAAAGTCACTTTATAACAAAATAAATACATACCTACATAAAAAGAAAAATATCTTGCATACAAAAAAGAGAAATGTTACAGTACAAAAAGTAAAATTTGTTTAAAGGTTTATTATGCATATGTACAGTATGTGAAATCTTTTGTTTAAAATTCATTTGTATGTTTTATTGTTAAATGTTCAATTCATTTTGTTTGTACTCCAAATAAATTCACTTAATATATTAAACAATTAAATATTGCCTTTTTTTTTTGTTCTCTGCCCACATGAAAAAACACTGGCCCCACCCTGGCACCCCTGGTAAATTTGGTCTGGAACCTCCACTGCTGCTTCTCTTATAACAAGATTGTTCTTTCTCTTATTTTCTTTTCTTATTTTGACATTGGGTCGATACAGATATTGGATACATATATATTTTTTTCCATTTTGTTCTTGGTTTTGAATGCACTGTGCATTGCCATTAGGAGGATCATTTATGTGACCATTTTGAACTTTCACAATAATTAATGACACAAGATGAGGACCTAAAAAAGCTCCATGGCTGGCTGTACGCCTAATCAATGAACTAGTGAGCATGCAGTTTAGAACCTTGGCATTTCCTGAATTGAATTTTCAGTACTATGTATATTGTAGTGCCACATTTTTGCAGAGTGCTAACTGGCTCCTGCGCTTTACAACACTTCTTTAGGTGGCTCGCTGTCCTTGGAAGGACCTTTGCTGTTGCTGCACTGGTTAGAATTCATGTGAGTTTGGCAGGCTTTCCATTTTTCTAGGCTTTCCTACAGCTGGCTTTAAAGATGCTCATTTGCAAGTTGGGATGCCTATTCATACTGTTGGTGTCTCATTTTCAGGCAAATGAAACTTGCTAAAGTTCATGCCTGTTTTTCATTATACTAAGCCATTACCAGTCATGTGAAGCCATGTACCTTTAGTGTTTCTACATGAGTAGCCACCTGGTTGACAGCGAACTCTCTAAAAGAATTCTGCCTATTCCACTGCTTTTGTGGCTCAGATTATACAAACAGGAGCACCACCAGGGTCAAGGGGATCTGGCATTTTTGACAGCAGGTGATGTTGGCAAGAAGTAGCCTGCATGAGAAGGACTGCTTGGTGGACGACAGAAGTTGGACAGAGTAGTAGGAATACTCCATACAGTGGAGTAGACAAGGAGGCAGGAGTTCTGATTATTCACATGTGGAAAAAAGGACCACAAAAAAGCAGCCACAAGTTGGCCTAAACGCAATGTAAAACAGCTGGTGATCAGGGTGAGTGTACAAACGTGGGTTCAAAGCAGGGTGACGCTTGTCCCAGTGTTTAGTAACATATCTATTGAACCTAAGGAAGTTCCTCAGGGTTCCTAAAAGCTGGGAGGTTTGCATAGGCATGGTTGGATTTAATGATCTGGCCATTTTGCATCTGTCTGGGGATGAAAACCAGCAAATCCTGGCTGATGTATTTCTCTTTGTGTGTGCCTGTTTCTTCTGTCTCCATGCTCATTACATTATTAGCATTCTGTATTAGCTTTAACATGAATAATCTGTGAAGATTATTGAAACACCCTGTCAGACAATGTAGCAGTCATTTCTGTGGGTTATATTGTGTGTGTGTGTAAATGTACATATTATACAGCATGTACATGTAGGTCCATAAGGTACAGGGTACACTGAAGTGCTAATCAACACACAACAAATTGACACCATGATTAGAGAGTATAACAACATTAAATCAACACTTCTGTCTCCTTTTTCTGAAATAATTACCTTATAAAATTGTACTTTAAGAAAGAATAAAATATCCTGTAGTGTGCACTAATAAATGGATGTGTGTTCTTGTGATTCATATAATTCTCAGCAACCTTATCAGTGGAGAGTGAACTTGCTTAAACAATGGATTTTAAAAAATTGTTTCTGAATTTGAAAATATGAAGTCAAGAAAAAAGCAGTTTTGATTTTCAGGGATTGTGATAGGCCATATCACAGGACATTTGGGAGACAGTATAATAACTGACTATAGCCGTTGTCACATGCATGGAGGACAGCTTGAAGGCTCAGATAATTTTAATTTCCTGCCAGTATACAGGATGGTGATGTTTACTAACATCTTATTTCTTCCTCCCTCTGATGAATGAAAGACTGATGGCTTTACCACCCTTGATGTGACTTCTGATGTCTGCCCACCTGGACCCAATGCTTCCTGACAGAAGTCCTTATTAGTGGGAGTTCAGCCATCTTGAGACAGTCAACTCTTAGACTTGCATCTACAACGTCATTTTTCTTTTTATAACTTACATTTTGCTTGTTTACCCGGTTTACCTATGGGTGCCCCAGCACTTCACAGTTCTCTCCGGTGGGAACGATTCTTGGGGATGTCCCAGGTATTGCTACCACTACACCCTGATGATGATGTCAAGAATGTCTTTCTAGTGTTTGAATGTACCGCTGTCAGAGTGAGCACATATATCGGTGTCGTTCTTGTGGAGACCAACACAGAGGGTCTATTATGACATTGATGAGTATGCTGCAGCAGAATATGCAACAAATAGTTGAGGTACTATTGAGATACGGTGTGTACCCTGACCAGCAGGCGAGAGAAGGTCAACTTTCTTGCCTGGCTGGTTCGTAGGTAGGGGCATAAAACGATAGACGGCCTCATCACACCCCTCAAGCTAAATCGCACAGCCTCACAAATCGAGTGTTCAGAAAAATTTGCTGATTACCCATCTTCCAAGACAGGACATGTCACCAACCCTGAGCCTACCCGACATGAGATGGAATCAGTAGTCAGACCAAAGGAGAAGCAAAAGACCTTTCCCCACTGCAACAAGTGCGGGCAGGTGGGCCTCACCATCCCATACTGCATCCATTTTGATGAACCATTGGACTGCAGTTGCTCATGAGGAAAGGTACTGTTTTATGGCCAATGCTTTTTCCGCTATGTTCACCAAGGTGGTTGTAACAAATTGGCATAAGAGCTTCATACTTATTGATTCCAGCAGTAACATATCAATTGTTGCTCGTTGTTAGGTGATTCCACGACAATGGGTGTCTGGAGTGACCAATCTAACTTGTATTTACTGTAAAACTTAATAGCATAATTCTGCCTCTTGTAGAGTAACATGCCCCGGGATTACCCAAAAAGTTAGGGTGGCTGTCACATGCAGTCCACCTAATTCAGCAATACTGTGGTGAGACTAGTCATACAATAAAAGCAGAAAGACACAAACCACCCAGGGTAAGTCACTGGCTGTTATAATAGACAGTGAACCACTGGCTCAAGGTACCTCCGTGTCAAGTCATCAGCCGGTAGTAGAGCATGATCATGCAGCAACCCTGTTTGACGTGGATGACATAACACCTTCTTGGAGGGTGAGACATCAAAGAGCTTTGCTCTGCCCACTCAGGTCGCTCCCAATTCACTTTCTGAATTACATTTTCAATTTAGGCAAACTCCGGCCTCTTTTAAGAGAGAACAGTGGAATAACGATTCCTTTAAGTCTGCCAAGAATGTGGTAGTCCTCATTAAAGGCCAACACACATTCTGTCCCAGGCCACCAGGCCCACACTTTGTAATTAATAATGATATACTGTATCAGGTAGCAGAGCTTGAGGCTGTGGTGAGATCATTGTTGCTAGTTCCATGGATCTACAGGCAGCAGGTTTGCGAGCTATTCATGCCCATATTTTCATCTGGTGACCTTATCTCTTCCTCCTTCTGCAGACTGAAGATTGATGGATTTGCTGCCCTTGATTTCACTTCTGGTGTCCACTCACCTGGACCTGCCTCTTCTTGCCTGAAGTCCTTGCCAATGGAATTTCCACCATCTCGAAGCTGTTAACTGGCCTGTTAAGACCAGTCACCCATTTTAATTCTTGAGCACCAGCGTGCCGACATCCGAGTGCTTCTTTGTGCCATAACATTGGAGGATGTCCATTGTGAGTCATGTCAGAGTAACCGGTAGATAATGGAGGCACGTAAGCCAGGCATGCAGAGAAGTTGTGACACAGGAAATGAAAGCAACTTCAGGAAGCTGCCTGAAGTTGGAGGCATATTCATATGTGTGTGACAAAAACAAGACAAGGAGAAACAGAAAGGCCCAAGATCGAGGCTCCAAGGGTAGAATGTCACAAGCAGCATTGCTGATTGGATTATGTGAGGTTGACATTTATGATTGGCCAGGAAGATAGGCCCGGTATATAAAACTGAGAGACTCCAAGCAGGGGTCATCTTTTGACCATCTAGTGTGAGAAAGAGGTAGCCTTATTAAGCATTCTTGTATACAGAGTTATCTGTTTTTGACTGATGTTCCAGTAATTTTCTGCTTGTGCCATTTTCTTCTGTCTACTGCTTAAGGCCCCCAAGGCCACCAGAGGTCCCTAAAGAGTGCTTCAAATATCCCAAATGAGAACTTTTTGTTAACAATTATTATTATTATTGGAATTAGAAGGTTCTGACTTGCAAAACATGAAAAGACTCAGCAATAAATTTCAATGAACACAAACAGTTTATTCATAAATTGTTACAAAACACAAGCTGGTGTTGTAGCAGTGTCTGCATGTATTAGATGCTTTCTTCTGTTTAATTGTTCTGATTATGTGATATGACAGACCTTTGTTTGTCTATTCGTTGTCACCAGCCTGAAGAAAATGAACACTTATTTCACCATTCTCATGACAGTATCTTTCCAAGTCCAAATAAGAGCAACGTCCTTCATTTTCTTCTTTGAGCAGCTGAGTCATTTTCAACAAATTGTCAGTCTTACTAAAAACAACTTCAATCAGCAATCAAACTACAACACAGGTAGGGGTGCTTCTCGGGTCTCCCATTTTGCCAGGATTACAGGGCACCCATCATGTTATTAAAATGAGGAAATAGTTTGGAGGGCACAGATGAACGACATTCCCCTGTTTCTGTATGATGCAATTTACCCAGAATATACAGGAAAATCACTGCATTTTAAATTTAAAATATATGTAATTCTAAATGGTGTCGGAAATAAAGTGTGATGTATAAATCATGACATGTTGTATTCTGGTACGGATCCGTGTCACTCAGATTTAACATACGAGATTTATCCAAAATCTCACTAATTATACTACATGTTACGACCCCACAGTGAAGCAATGTGGCCACATGACAAAGAAATGGGAAAAATGACAAATAGAACTATAATCTTAAGGGAACATATTAATATTTTGTTATATATCATGTCTCTCTCTATCTCTCTCATAATGAGATCTGTGAGATGTACCCAAATCTTTGGATAGCTCTCCAGATATCCTGCACTCTAATATTAAAGGAGCCAGTAGGAGTGAGGCGGCTTGTTGGCCAAGGTCTCCAAGACTCTGTGTTTGGCTTGTCTGACTCTTTTTCTACAATCTGGCTGTGGTTCTGTAAATATCTGATGGGCAGTTGTTTTTCATTTATATTAGTTTCTACTTTTTTTTTTTATATATTTGAACAAATCTCTACTCTTTTACATGATAGTTCTGTATTTAGTGAGTTGTAAAATCTATTCTTGCATTTTGCCTTCATAGTTGTTGCACTGCACTTGGTGAGGAGCGCTGCATAAGAACAAAGTATCTTGGACCACTGTATTATATTTCTGAGGTGGCAATGATAGATTGGTAATCTAGGTCTGTGAAGAGTATTACTTTTGTTCTGTTTTGTGTATTTTAGTTACTACATTTTTTGACAACCATTAAAAGACCAACCTACCTAGATGGGGTCTCCCTCTGAATTGGCTTTTCGCAAAATTTCTTCAATTTTTTTTTCCCTACAAGTATTTTTTGAGAATGTTCTCTTGTCTTCTTATAGATTCAAGGCTGGGGGTCTGTCAAAAAGCAAAGCCTGCTCAAGCCCATTGAGTCATACCTAGGATGATTTTGGACTATACATAAAATAAATTGATGTTGTTGTTTTACTTTATGAGGCTTTTCCCATGGCCATAGGAGCCAGAAGGTGAATCTTCTGAAAATACAGTTGGGGATAATTTATTGTTAAATAAACCTGCACTTAATTGGGCATTACTCTTTCAGTGTGTGTATGTCTTGATCTTTCCAAGTTAGAGCTCATTGCATTATTATACTTGACTAGCTGTTCTACCCATTTAAGATGGTTTGAGATTTAACTAATCAACGTAGTCCTCAACAGTACAGTGTTTGCAGTGCAGTTTGTTCATCTGGTTGTTATGTCCCTGTTACATACCTTTTGGCACATAATTCATAAAAGCAGTGCTAATGTTTGTAATGCATCATCTGTTGAATAACAGAAACTGGATGCACATACAGTGGCGCAGTGGGTAACACTGCTGCCTTGCAGTTAGAAGACGTGGGTTCACTCCCCGGGTCCTCCCTGTGTGGAGTTTGCATGTTCTCTGCGTGGGTTTCCTCCCAAAGACATGCAGGTTGGGTGCATTGGCAATATGAAATTGTCCCTAGTGTGGGTGGGTGTGTGTGCCCTGCAGTGGGCTGGCGCCCTGCCTGGGGTTTGTTTCTTGCCTAGCGCCCTGTGTTGGCTGGGATTGGCTCTAGCAGACCCCCGTGACCCTGTAGTTAGGATATAGCGGGTTGGATAACAGATGGATGCACATTACATGCAGCTTTGTTCAAAATCCTATGTTTTCCTTCTTCCTCCTTCTACTTGAATTTTATTATTAATATTTTATTAATTATTGCTAATTATAATTATAACTATTTTCATCTTTGTGGTAAGCCTTAGTGTTAGTATTAAAAAAAGTATTAAAAAACTACAGAACATCATCAAGTTTGCCATTTTGTGGGTAAGGGTAATGTAAAATCATGACTTAATTCATTTTTTAATATGAGCTCCTTCTACATGCTAGGAACTGGGTGTAATTCATACAGTAACTGCTTCTCTAGTCAGTTGCAGTGTACCTGAAATAGTACTGTACTAGTGCGGTAGAAATTTACTATCTTATTAAAGAACGAAACATTCTCTAATAGGACAAATCAGTAATCAGGCAGGAGAAAAGCTGTTCACATGTTATTAAAATCAATAACCCACTGGTAATGCTGCAAGTGCTAAAAATCATGTGTTAAATTTTGATTAACAGTCGAAATTACATACAAACATTAATCCTTAAAATTTTTTCCATGAAGTATCAATAAACTCAGATGTACTAGAAACATCCGTCTAAAAATATTTACTCTAAGTGCTGACCATGTTATGCTAATAATATTTTCATATTTTCATTAATAAAATAGTTACAAATATTCAATAAATACATATTGCTTATGAAAAGGAGTTCTTTTGCCTTGCTGTGCTTGCAGATAATTAGCCTTTCCTCGTATACCATCCATAACTCCATATTTCAAATCTTCCTTGAAAGACGTTGCTGCAGAAAAATCGAGATTAGGTTGTGGTTCTGACTCCTAGGGCAAGAACTACTTGGTCAACAACTGTCATAAAATTGCAGACAAGTGGATGAATTGTAAGGCAAATCAAGGACATTTAAAGTGGACTCTGGGAAAGAGCATAGAACCCTGTACAGTAAAAGTGTGAATTGGGTCTTGGGGTCCAATACCCCAAAGCAAAGGATACCAATATTTGGAACTCCTGATCTGATGAGTGGGGCTCTGGTCTGAATGCCATGCAGGCTGCCCCTCTACAATTCTGGACCCACGATGATCTTTTCACGTCAACGGTCACCAGCACATTTGAGTTGTTAGCAGTAGGGACCCATGCTGTCTAGTAGTTAGTTGGTCGATGGCTCGTCCACAGCTTGATCTGGTATGGCTTGTTTCTCCTTGGCATTCAGATGATTCGTTTGTCTGCAGAGCTTTAGCATAGCTAAGTCTCCAAGTTCAAATTCAAGTGCTATCATAAACAGTATGCTACAAAAACAGGTTTTACCTGCAGGTGTAGTGTAAAGATTTAAAAGTTTTGTTCTGTATTAGTCAGCGTTACAATGCTTCCATCTGTAAATTTTAAAAGTTACTTATGGGTCCCAAAAATAGCATCATAACTCTTCTACAGAGAACACATACATCCAGGAGTGGCAAACAAAAACAAAGGAAAAAGAGAATGTAGAGTGGTGTGGAGTGTGAAAAGCATGCCCCCGGACACAGACAGACACCAGACAGTCCAAAATGCACACGTTTATTAACTTCACAGCACCACAATGCCAACAGTCTCAGTCTCTTTCTGTTTCTATTCTCAATGACCTCCACTCCCCTCCTCACAAGCTTCGTCTCCTTCCTCCCAACTCTGGCTCGTCTTCTGGAGGAAGGGAGGCGGCCTCTTTTATAATTCCCTGGATGGGCTCCAGGTGCTCTATCTGAGGACACTTCCTGGTGTGGCGGAAGTGTCAGAAGAGGACCCGGGTGTACCTGGGATTTCCTCCGGCAGCACTTTCTGGTGCGGTGGAAGTGCTGCCATCTAGGGTTCCAACAATGTCCAGGCGCCCCCTAGCAGTGATTCCGTCTTCGCACAGGGTTGAGCTTCGCAGCTCCGTGACCCCGATGCAATCCAGAGAGGCTGCCCTCCTGAGCTCCTGGGAAAGTATTGTCCCATTTCTGGTGTCCCAGTTGGGCAATGTCCCTGGGCGTCTATGACAGGAGGTTATTAGTTAAAAACCCTTGTTCTATGGAGATTCCTGAAGAAATTATGAACATTTGGAAATTACTTCAACCTTCACCCTTGAGCTAGAATCTGGGTAGGCACTTTTTTCCCACCAATCCACTCATTTTCATAGAATGGATGGTAAGATAACCACAGAACATCTGTCAGTCAGCATAGCAAACAGATTCCACACTCTTGACTGGTAAATTCCAAATTATCATTACAAATGATATCAAAATAAACTAAACAGTTAAGCTCCACATTCTCTTTCCCAAATGCTCTAATTACAGAATGTTGTTCAAATATGTGCAGTTTCGGGATTTAAATTATTTAGAAAATAAATTCCTTTTTCACTTCATTTAAGGCTAACAGGTTATTTTCAAAAGTTACAATTATCTTCCAAAAATAATCTATTATTACCTCAACATGTATAATCTTAAAGATAAACAGTTTCTATATCCCTATCCCATACATTTGTCTTTAAGCTAATATTTTACCAATTAAATTGACACATACTTATGGCTTCAGAATTTAACAAGTATCTGGAATGTTCATTACAGCAACAAATTATAGGAGATAAAGCTACATCATATTTTCAGCTATGCAGTCATTCAAACATCCTACTTCACATTTAAGATATACCAATTATTTGTGAACAAAGAGTGATGGAAAAAGAAATCTCACACAGTACCAAATGCCTTATAATTTAAAATCTATTCTTTATTTAAAAATGCTCTCATGGTAGTTAGTGCATCAAACCATTGCATTCAGTGGTTTAAAAAATATTTTGCTATACAAAATTTAGCTATGCTTAATAATATCGATTTCTTTTACCCATAACCTCCTGTTAAGGTTAGTTGTTTATGAGATGCTTCTTGCAACTTCTCCAGAGTGTTGATCTGTAGAAAAAGCACAGTCTACCCTTTTTTGTTAGTTAACCCCACCTTTTGTACAGCATACTGTGTCTTAGTATAGAACACTACCTTGACTGGAAGTCAGTGCTTATCACCAGCTTTCTTGCTATCCTAGAGAATGTCTTCTGTTTTTTTTTTCTTTAATTAAAAATTACTAAAAAATGCCATTTAAGTATGGTCAGTACTTAATGGAAAAAGGCACACACATTTATACTAAATCTGGAAATGTTTCACTGGACCTAATCATTCATTTTCAAGTTTAAATTCAAAACATATATTTATGTACACCTTAATCAATTGGTTCATTATTTCAAACAACAGCACATATTTTCGCACATTGTCGTTAACCTAACATATTCACAAACCCACTTAAATTCCTTCAAATGCACTTCAGTCACAGATCTTTCACATACTGTAAAACATTCAAAAGTCACTTAAACTGCCTTTAACACATTTAAACTTTAGACTCAAGTTTTATTATTATCCATCCATCATCTAACCCGCTATATCCTAACTACAGGGTCACAGGGGTCTGCTGAACCCAATCCCAGCCAAGGCAGGAACAAATCCCAGGCAGGGCGCCAGCCCACCGCAGGGCACACACGCACACCAAGCACACACTAGGGACAATTTATTACCGCCAATGCACCTAACCTGCATGTCTTTGGACTGTGGGAGGAAACCCACGCAGACACAGGGAGAACATGCAAATTCCACGCAAGGAGGACCCAGGAAGCGAATCCAGGTCTCCTTACTGCAAGGCAGCAGTGCTTCCACTGCGCCACTGTGCCGCCCTGGATTGTTATAGCATTTATTTATTTACTTACTTACTTGCTTACTTACTTATTTGTGGAACAATAAATTCATATTCTAAAAGGAATTCAAGCTGGTGTTCCGTCACATTTACTTTGGGGCAGCCTCTCCTACCACTGCAGATTATTCCAGTGTCAAACTGAATAGCGAAAGTTGTGAGCTGGGGACTCAGTAACTTGAGGGCTCTTACAAGTTTCTGTATGACTAAATTGATTTCATGCACCATGATATTTTGGAAACATCTTACCAAGTAGTTCAACATTTGCTCAATTCTGAAATTAATAAAAATTGCTGTCACTCTGCTGAAAATTTATATTTTGCAGGTGTCGAGCTGTGTTTTCCAAGACATCTGCAACATAATTCAGAAAATCCCAAGGAACACTTGAAAATCTGTTACAGCAACAAGGTCATATTATCTTGTTGAAGTTAAAATGCTCAAAATATACAAATAAATGAATGCATTTCATTAACTACATTGGTAATATCTGAAAGTCCATCCATCCATTCATTTTCCAACCCGCTGAATCCAAAAACAGGGTCACAGGGTGTCTGCTGGAGCCAATCCCAGCCAACACAGGGCACAAGGCAGGAACCAATCCTGGGCAGGGTGCCAACCCACCGCAGGACACACACAAACACATCAAGCACACACTAGGGCCAATTTAGAATCGCCAATCCACCTAACCTGCATGAATTTGGACTGTGGGAGGAAACCGGAGTGCCCGGAGAAAACCCACGCAGACACAGGGAGGACCAGGAAGCGAACCAGGGTCTCCTAACTGCAAGGCAGCAGCGCTACCACTGCGTCACCGTGCCGCCTTGGTAATAACATTTACGTTTGTTTTTCCATCTTAAAAATCAAAATGGATACAATGTTAAATACTCCCAGTTTACCTATGACATGTGCTTGTACTTCAGGATTGCACAATACATTGCAAAGATTGTTTCAAATTGAGTAAACTGGTAATGACACAAACCCCCATTTACTTTTCCTGAGCATTCATTTTGTGTAATGTACATTATAGGAGTCAGTTTTCATGTAATAAACGAACAAGAACTGTCATGTCTTCATGTCAAATTAGTTTGTCCGCATTGCGAATCTTAATTTTGGCATACATCACCCCCCATATAAGTGACAAAGGACACCACAGAGTTGGTCAGCACAAGCATTAAGACCTTGAGGACTGAATCCATCTGGTCCTGCAGCTTTTCCTGTTTGTTGCTTTCTCAGTTGTCTTCAGTTATGGACAGCCAACAGAGGTGCAGTTGTCACTGGACATTGCTGTTGACATGGTAGGACTTGTTGATGTAGTTGGTGAGAGGAGGCTGGTCATTGGAAGAAGGTGGTAGTGGAAGGGAAAATGTATTCAAAAATTGGTTCAGGGCATTGAACGTGAGCCCTGGATTGCCCGAGTTCAGTAATTATACCCAGTACATTCCAGACACCTTTCATGCTTTTCTGAGTGAGTTTGCTTTCTCTTTAAGCTTTATAACCTTCCTTTCCTTTCCTCAGCTTTTTTCTTTAACACACAGTGTATGTCCTTCAGAGCCTCTTTGTCACCAGATTTGAATGTTGCTTAGTAATCCAGGGTTTGTTGTTGGAAAGCAACGTACTGCCTTTAAGAGTACCCATGTGTCAACATGGAAGTCAATATAGTCTGCGATGCAGTGACTGAGGGTTTCAATATCATTCCCACGTGACTTGCACATCATTTCCTAGTTTCACATTTGGAAGCAGTCATGCAGAGCCATTTCAGCCACCAGGTTCCACTTCCTTACTATTCTGGTTATAACAGGATGCTGTCTAATAACATGCTGGTAGCTGAAGATAAGATGAATCAAGTGCCAGTAGTTTACATTTAAAGGCATCTTTGACATTTGAATACCACTGGTCCATCTTGTTAATTCCTCAAGTGGAACAGGTCACAAACCGGTAAAAATTGTCATTGTTTGTTCCAAAGATCACATGGTTGAAGTCACCATGTTTTATAACTGCAGGGTCATAGTGAATCATCATTAAAGTGTTAATGACAGAATAAATCAATTCATTGCTAAGTCCCCACTGGCAGATGCAAATAATGTAGGTGAATTCTGACAGCCAGAACTTCAATGTCTGAATTACAAACTGTAATTTAAACTGTTTTAACTGTAATATGCTCTATTTTACACCATTCCTCCTTCACACAGATGACCAGTCCCCCGCCTGACATTTTTCCACACCACACTTTGTCTCTGTCTGCTCAAATAACATGAAATCAGTCCAGCATTAAAATAATGTCAGGTATATCAGGTTTAGGCCACCCCTCTGTAAAGAACAAAATGCCACTGTACTTGTATGCTCTATGGCCCACTATAGGCACAGAGAGTTCATTCATCTTATTTAACAGCAATTGAACATTTCTCATTACAATAGATAGTAAACCAGTTCTAAAATCTTTTTGTCTTGTTTTTACTCTCAAGCTGGCACACTGACCTCTCCGTCTGTGGACATACTGAGCTGCTTAGACACTCATAATTGCAGGGCAAGTAGCCAATTACGGAATTATTTAATATGCCTTGCTTTTATTTTCTTTGTGTCTCTTAATGTTTTCAGGTGTTGCAGACATAAGACAGCCTTCGGGTGTTCTTCACATCTCCATTCAAGCTCACAGCTTATTTGAAGTGTAGTCAAGACAAGTCAGCTTCTGAGTTTGCATGCATTGCCATTTGTCGGTAAATTTAAGTTCCATTTAAAACCCATGTATCTGATTTGTAGTGGCTACAATCAGTGACAAGCCACAAGAAAGATCATTTGTAAGATCTAATCTTAAATACGACTAGTAACTAGTTCAGAAAGAAAAAGAAAAACAGTCCAAAATATGGTGCTTCTGTAAAAAGGGTGCTGCTTGTACTGTGCCTGGAAGTGTACTTAATTATGCATTTGTGTCTCTGATCACCAACTCACAAAGCCAGCACTCAGTATTATTTAAGTTCAATCTTTGGGTTGTAGCTGATATCCAGTCATTCTCCCAGCCTCCTGGAGCCATGTCACATGTGCTATAAATGTTCACTGCATTGAACATACAGGTGATTAGCAATTACTAAGCACTTTTCACAGATATTAGGGCAAAGTTGCCTGGTAGAACTCTTGATACTTTCATCTGCAGGCCATTTCAGGAGTGTGTCAGTAAACAAGAAACAGAGATTTTTCAATCATGCATACATGGTGATATTTGAAACTAACCCCTAGACGGTGGTCAAAAACAATACAATGCAACACATCACCAAATCCCTAATGTGATAGAGTGCAAGGCATAGGCATAGCTAAATGTAAAATGAACTGCCTCGGTCTTCATAAATCTCAAGGTGGCACCCAATTTTCCCTTGCTATACTGTGATAGCTATAAGTGCAGTGTTGCACTACACTCCTATTAGAGCTCAAGTACTCCTGCCAAAGAAGAAGAGGAAGGGTTTGAAATTTGAAATTCTGTGATCTTAGGGAAGAGGGTGTCTACCAGGCTGGTGTGGATGGTAGGCAGACCATCCACACTACCATTTTTATATAATAACTAGCCGAAGCCCGCCATAGCATACGGCGGTGTAAGAATAGGAACGGAAAACGGTGAGAAAGGAAATCAGTATAACAAAGGCTTAGGAAACCACCGTCGCAGTATAACGAAAATAGCAAGGAGCGAAACCAATGCCAGTGGTCGAGAGAGTACCTTCCTGTAGCAGGCTACGGAAAACATAGACATATATAGATAGACGCCGCATTCACTGTGTTTCCCAGTCCACACGATTATTCAGCGTGTCCGCCCTATTGCGAGTGGTAAAAGTGCCATTTAAACTAATACAGGTAGATGTGGAAACCGGGTTTCCTGATGAAAAAACAATAAAGTTTTAAATAGTATCGTTTACATACAACAGATTTTGACGAATCATTTACATGCAATTATTTATATCCATTTATACACTAAATGTGTGCGTATCCCATGGTCTTAGAGTTGATGGGTGGGGCTCTGTGAGTTGGTGGGCGTGGCTCTCTGTCTTGTGTACACTCTCTGTCTTGCTTGCCCTTAGTTAGAGTTGGTGGGCGGGGCTCTGTGAGTTGGCGATCGTGGCTGTCTGTCTTGCGTGCGGTGTAAAGTCAACGTGGCTCAGAGGTGCATGTGGACTTTTGCACAGATGAAAGCGACTGAGGCTGTGTTTGGTGAGTTGTTGCATGCCTCAAGAGCGACGCTGGACTCGGGAGGACAGTTACAGTTGGCGTGCGTGGCTCTGTCGTGCATATCCCATGAGGCAGTAGGAGGGCTTAGAGTTGGGGGGCGGGGCTCTGTCTTGCTTGCGCTCAGTGTCTTCCGTGCCCTTAGTGAATTATATATATAGATTTTAATTTATTCACCAATTTCATAATTGAAATACTTTGTTTGCATTTCACTATATTTGAATTATCCTCTCTATATTGGAGAAAAAACACACTGTGGGCTATCTGAAGCAGTGTGGGTATTTTTAATAGATGACATTTATTTACCGCATTTAATGATTATGGAAAAATTACAGAGAATATTAATTTAACGTATCATGTGCAGGCTTATTCTGTTCCACTTTATAATCTCATTGAAAAAGCTAACACTTGCAGTAGTAAATAACGACACTCTGTTCTCATCTGAAAGAAGAACAACCTCTTTTTTAGAAAACTCTTTTCTTGTGATCATTCTCTTCATTTATTTTGCACTTGTTTTAGAAACCTTATAAATCTAATTATATGCTTATTTATATTATTTGCATTATTTGGCTATTAAAAAGGTATGTCTACTTTGTATTACTTTTCACAACTTCCTCTGATTGAAGGATCAAAAATGTCATAATCAAAGTATTGTCAATCGCTAGCTTTTCAGTCAACATATGTTACTTTTACCCCTCCTTGAACCGTCACCTTATTGTGGTGGAGGGGTTTGCGTGTCCCAATGATCCTAGGAGCTATGTTGTCCGGGGCTTTATGCCCCTGGTAGGGCCACCCAAGGCAAACTGGTCCTAGGTGAGGGATGAGATAAAGAACGGTTCAACAAACCTCCAATGAAGAATAAAAACTGTGGACAACGTTTTCCCTTGCCCGGACGCGGGTCACCGGGGCCCCCCTCTGGAGCCAGGCCTGGGGGTGGGGCTCGATGGCGAGCGC
The DNA here is from genome assembly GCA_026402145.1 of Polypterus bichir lapradei. NCBI lineage: Eukaryota > Metazoa > Chordata > Cladistia > Polypteriformes > Polypteridae > Polypterus > Polypterus bichir. Next base: position 29,224,789 of record JANRMT010062829.1, read on the forward strand.
CTGGTGGCCGGGCCTGCACCCATGGGGCTCGGCCGGGCACAGCCCGAAGAGGTAACGTAGGTCCTCCTTCCCATGGGCTCACCACCTATGGGAGGGGCCAAGGAGGTCAGGTGCAGTGTGAGTTGGGTGGTGGCCGGAGGCGGGGACCTTGGCGTTCTGATCCTCGGCTACAGAAACTGGCTCTTGGGACGTGGAATGTCACCTCTCTGAAGGGGAAGGAGCCTGAGCTAGTGCATGAGGTTGAGAGGTTCCGGCTAGATATAGTTGGACTCACCTCGACGCACAGCTTGGACTCTGGAACCAATCTCCTTGAGAGGGGCTGGACTCTCTACCACTCTGGAGTTGCCCCCGGTGAGAGGCGCCGAGCAGGTGTGGGCATACTTACTGCCCCCCGACTTGGAGCCTGTGCGTTGGGGTTTACCCCGGTGGACGAGAGGGTGGCCTCCCTCCGCCTTCGGGTGGGGGGAAGGTTCCTGACTGTTGTTTGTGCGTATGCGCCGAACAGCAGTTTGGAGTATCCACCCTTTTTGGAGTCTCTGGAGGTGGTGCTAGAGGGCATACCTTCTGGGGATTCCCTCGTTTTGCTGGGAGACTTCAATGCCCACGTGGGCAATGACAGTAAGACCTGGAAGGGCGTGATTGGGAGGAATGGCCCCCCCAATCTGAACCCGAGTGGTGTTTTGTTATTGGACTTCTGTGCTCGCCACGGATTGTCCATAACGAACACCATGTTCAAGCATAAGGGTGTTCATATGTGCACTTGGCACCAGGACACCCTAGGCCTCAGTTCGATGATCGACTTTGTGGTTGTGTCGTCGGACTTGCGGCCATATGTCTTGGACACTCAGGTGAAGAGAGGGGCGGAGCTGTCAACTGATCACCACCTGGTGGTGAGTTGGCTTCGATGGTGGGGGAAGATGCCGGTCAGACCTGGTAGGCCCAAACGTGTTGTGAGGGTCTGCTGGGAACGGCTGGCAGAGTCCCCTGTCAGAAGTAGCTTCAACTCCCACCTTCGGCAGAACTTCGACCACATCCCAAGGGAGGTGGGGGACATTGAGTCCGAATGGGCCATGTTCCGTGCCTCTATTGTTGAGGCGGCTGACCGGAGCTGTGGCCGTAAGGTGGTCGGTGCCTGTCGCGGCGGCAATCCCCAAACCCGTTGGTGGACACCGGCGGTGAGGGATGCCGTCAAGCTGAAGAAGGAGTCCTATAGGACCTTTTTGTCCTGTGGGTCTCTGGAGGCAGCTGATAGGTACCGGCAGGCCAAGCGGAAAGCGGCTTCGGTTGTTGCTGAGGCAAAAACTCGGGCATGGGAGGAGTTTGGAGAGGCCATGGAGAACGACTTTCGGACAGCTTTGAGGAGATTCTGGTCCACTGTCCGGCGTCTCAGGAAGGGGAAGCAGTACAGTGTCAACACCGTATATGGTGGGGATGGTGTGCTGCTGACCTCGACTCGGGACGTTGTGGGTCGGTGGGGGGAGTACTTCGAAGACCTCCTCAATCCCACTAACATGCCTTCCAATGAGGAAGCAGAGCCTGGGGACTCTGAGGTGGGCTCTCCCATCTCTGGGACTGAAGTCACCGAGGTGGTCAAAAAACTCCTTGGTGGCAGGGCCTCGGGGGTGGATGAGATACACCCGGAGTTCCTTAAGGCTCTGGATGTTGTAGGACTGTCTTGGTTGACACGTCTCTGCAACATCGCATGGACATCGGGGACAGTGCCTCTGGATTGGCAGACTGGGGTGGTGGTCCCCCTTTTTAAAAAGGGGGACCGGAGGGTGTGTTCCAACTATAGAGGGATCACACTCCTCAGCCTCCCTGGAAAAGTCTATTCGGGGGTTCTGGAGAGGAGGGTCCGTCGGATAGTCGAACCTCGGATTCAGGAGGAACAGTGTGGTTTTCGTCCTGGTCGCGGAACAGTGGACCAGCTCTACACCCTTAGCAGAGTCCTGGAGGGTGCATGGGAGTTTGCCCAACCAGTCTACATGTGCTTTGTGGACTTGGAAAAGGCGTTCGACCGTGTCCCTCGGGGAGTCCTGTGGGGGGTGCTCCGGGAGTATGGGGTACTGGACCCCCTGATAAGAGCTGTTCAGTCCCTTACAACCGGTGTCAGAGCTTGGTCCGCATTGCCGGCAGTAAGTCGAGCCCGTTTCCAGTGAGAGTTGGACTCCGCCAGGGCTGCCCTTTGTCACCGATTCTGTTCATAACTTTTATGGACAGAATTTCTAGGCGCAGCCAGGGTGTTGAAGGGGTCCGGTTTGGTGGACTCAGGATTGGGTCACTGCTTTTTGCAGATGATGTTGTCCTGTTTGATTCATCAGGCCGTGATCTTCAGCTCTCTCTGGAGCGGTTCACAGCTGAGTGTGAAGCGGCTGGGATGAGAATCAGCACCTCCAAATCCAAGACCATGGTCCTCAGCCGGAAAAGGGTGGAGTGCCCTCTCAGGGTTGGGGGCGAGATCCTGCCCCAAGTGGAGGAGTTTAAGTATCTCGGGGTCTTGTTCTGAGTGAGGGAAGAATGGATCGTGAGATCGACAGGCGGATCGGTGCGGCATCCGCAGTGATGCGGGCTCTGCATCGGTCTGTCGTGGTGAAAAAAGAGCTGAGCCGTAAGGCAAAGCTCTCAATTTACCAGTCGATCTACGTTCCTACCCTCACCTATGGTCATGAGCTATGGGTAGTGACCGAAAGAACGAGATCGCGAATACAAGCGGCTGAAATGAGTTTCCTCCGCAGGGTGTCTGGGCTTTCCCTTAAAGATAGGGTGAGGAGCTCAGTCATCCGGGAGGGACTCAGAGTAGAGCCACTGCTCCTCCGCATCGAGAGGAGTCAGATGAGGTGGCTCGGGCATCTGATCAGGATGCCTCCTGGACGCCTCCCTGGTGAGGTGTTCCGGGCACGTCCAACCGGGAGGAGGCCCCGGGGGAAGACCCGGGACACGCTGGAGGGACTATGTCTCCCGGCTGGCCTGGGAACGCCTTGGGATTCTCCCGGAAGAGCTGGAAGAAGTGGCCGGGGAGAGGGAAGTCTGGGCTTCTCTCCTTAAGCTGCTACCCCCGCGACCCAACCTCGGATAAGCGGAAGAGGATATGTTACTTTTCTGTAGCCAATTTCAGGGGCAGTGTTAACAATCAAGTACTTAATGCTAACTTGTAAAGTGTAAGGGTTTGGGGAAAACCTTGGAAAGGGTCTCCTACATCATGTACATCTGTCTGTAAGTTACTCCAAGATTTGTCAGTTTCAAGAAACTCACCCCAGGTTGGTGTGTCCTGTCCTTCATCTATATCTGACCGCTCTCTGTTTCCCACCAGATGAACTTTTGTCCCAACTCACCTGCCAACACTAAGACCAATCTGTCTCTAGCTGTGAGTCACCTGCAAGCCCTATCCCTAGGTCACATCCACCCAAGCTTCTTCGGACCACTGCTGCCTCTGCACCAATGAGCTTTAAGTACCTTTGGAAAGATAATGTCTACAGTGAAGTCCTAAAAACTGTTTAACATTAGTTTAAATTAAACTAGTTCTTTCTAAACTATTAAATGACAACAACCCTCCACACAAACCCCAAGGTATTCCAAATTTATGCTCGACACTACAGCATAATAGGAATGTATTTACAAATGTAATTTGATTTTAGAAAGGGAGTAAAGCAAATAAAAGGGCACTAAGTTCATTTATTCACATTGCGGTACTTAGAGGCGCTGTTGCCCCTTTGAACGCTTCAGACAGACATCCCAGACACACTTATAAAAGCACAATGAAGATTTATTAATAATTTCTTCAATAATAGTGCCCAAAGCACCACACCTCCACAATTCTTCAATAATTAATACAATAAACTATCCTCCAACTCCCAGCAGCTCCGTCACACTACCACCCAACTCCAGCTCAGTCTGCTGGGGTTTCCCACAGTCCTTTTAAAGTCCATGACCCGGAAGTATTCCTTCTCCAGGTCAAACTCCTTCTTCAGGTGTCCCGGAAGTACTGCGTGTTTCCGTTCTCGTGATTTCGAAGCACTTCCGGGTTAGCGTCACAATAATATTCCCCGGGTTCTTGGTGAGCTCCCCCGGCGGCACCCACAGCACCCAACAGGGCTGAAGAGACGGACTCCATGTCCCATACTGCCCTGCAGGAATCCGAGGAACCATTTCCATCCAGAGGAGCTGCCATCTAGCGTCCCGGGGGATGTAGTGCCCTGAAAAGGTGGGTTTCTTCTGTTGAGGGACGTCCTGGCCGGACTGAAATGCCGGTAGTCCATCACAACATATAATTCACAGATTTTCCTTGATGTTAATTCAAATGTAAGACAACTTAACTTACATTTCTTTATCAAGCATATGTAAACTGTCTGCATTTTAACATTTTTAGAGAATATAATAATTCTGATTTTATTTTTGTTATTACAGTGATCCCTCGCTATATCGCGCTTTCGCAGCTTCACTCCATCGCGGATTTTATATGTAAGCATATCTAAATATATATCACGGATTTTTCGCTGTTTTGCGGATTTCTGCGGACAATGGGTCTTTTAATCTATGGTACATTTTTCCTCAGTTGGTTTGCCCAGTTGATTTCATACAAGGGATGCTATTGGCGGATGGCTGAGACACTACCCAATCAGAGCACGTATTATGTATTAAATAAAATTCCTCAATGATATACGATATGCTTCCAGCGCTGTGCTTTGCATACTTGAAAGCCCGAACAGCACGTATTAATTTTTGATTGTTTGCTTTTTCTCGCTCACTCACTCTCTCTGACATTCTGTGCTCCTGACGGTGGGGGTGTGAGCAGAGGGGCTGTTCGCACACTGGCCTAGAGGATACGGATGCTCCTCTAAAAAATTCTGACAGACTACCTTCACATTGCTCCCTTACTTGCAGCTGCTTTGTCGGTGCTTCGCATACTTAAAAGCCCGAACAGCTGTCTCTCTCTCTCTCACACACATTCTCTGCTCCTGACGCGCACTCCTTTGAAGAGGAAGATATGTTTGCATTCTTTTAATTGTGAGACAGAACTGTCATCTCTGTCTTGTCATGGAGCACAGTTTAAACTTTTGAAAAACAGACAATTGTTTGTTTGCAGTGTTTTAAAGTCCCTGTTTCTACAACCTCCTGTGTTTCTGTGCAAATCTGTGACCCAAGCGTGACAATATAAAAATAATTTAAACTAATGGTTTTTACTTTGTGGATTTTCACATTTCGCAGGAGGTTTTTGAATGCAACCCCCGCGATCAAGGAGGGATCACTGTATAACAGCTTTAAAGTCACAATTATAAAGAGACTTTTCAATGTCAGCAATGCTCATTTTAGCAAACTGAGGCAACCCTTCTTTTTAATATGACTATTTGCTGATTTAATAATCCTACTTCAGATTTGCTTGCTCTTTTAAAACTTGAAATTGAAATTAGAACATTAAAAGTTTAGAGCAATTGTCACAAACATTAGGAAATCCTAGGACGTGCCCCATAGGCAACGCACAAGTGCCTCATCTGACCCCTGTGGGAAATGAGCAAGGGCTACCAGGACAAAGGGAGCCTGGGTAGAAGTTAGTCCAGCAGAAGCAGAAGATGAAGACAGCAGAGGGGAAAGAAAAGGTTAAATTAAAGGTACGATTGGGGACACTGAATTTTGGGACAATAACTGGCAAAAAAGGCTTGGCACATTTGATGGAAGGTAGGAAAATGATGTGCGTAGGAAACTAGATGAAAGGGAATAAGGTAAGAGAATTGGGAGGGGTCTTTAAGTTGTTGTACAGTGGAGAAAATGAGCAAGGGAGAAATGGTGTAGGTATAGTGGTATTGAAAGAAATAAAAGATAGTCTTGTCAGTGTGAATAGGAAGAGTAATAGGGTGATGATTGTTAGGCTGGGCCTGGGTTAGAATGTAGTTAATGTTATTTGTGCATATGCTCCTCAAGTGGGACATAAATGGACGAAGAGGTGAAAACCTTAAGGCAGTACAAGATGGAGAAAGGGTGATTGTTGCTATTGATCTAAATGAGAATGTGGAAAAGTTTAGAGAGATGATACAGAGGGTACTTGGAGGGAAAAGACTAGGGGAGAGAAATGGGTAAGAGGACAGGAGAGTAGATTTTGCAGTGGTCTCTGATTTGCTAATAGTTAATACATTTTTTGAAAAGAAAGTAAATCAGCATGTAATGTACAGTAGTGGAAGAAGGGAAAACCAAATAGACTTTCTAATATGTACTGTAGAAGAAGGAGATAAAGAATTATAAGGTCATAAATGGGGAAAGTGTGACAGCGCACCAAAAAGTCATGTTGATGGACTGGGAGATCAGAATCAATGGGAAAGTAAAACCAGAGCAAGCAGCACCAAGGATAAAGAGGTGGAGATTAAAAGAGGAAAGTCTTAATGTTTAGAGAGAAAGTTTTAGATGAAGTGCAGTCATTTCAGAGTATGGAGGAATGGTCGAAGAATGATATGAGAAGAATAGAGAAATTGTATTAAAAGTAGGTGAAGAGGTGTTGGGTAGGATGACAGAAAGAAGCCCACCTGGGAAACAAAGAAATATGGTGGTAGAACAGAGAGATTCAGGACGTGATAAAGGCTAAGAAGACATGGTACCAATCAGGAATGGAGGAAAATAGAGAAATGTGTAGGCAGACAAACAAGGAGACAAAGAAGACAGTGGCAAGAGCCAAGGCACAAGCTTCAGAGGGGGTGTATGAAAAGGAAGACAGAATGATTTTTAGAATAGCAAAGATTAGAAACAAAGCTGGAAAGAATTTTAGTCAGGTAAAGCAAATGAGTGTGGTCTTAAGTGAGCACAATAAGATCAAGAATAGATGGAAGAGGTACTTTGAAAAGTCCTAAATGAATGGCTAATACCAAGATTAAGGAGGGAGTTAATAAAGGAGGCACTAAAAGCAATGAAAACTGGAAAGGCAACAGGAGTGGATGAAATACATGCAGAAGTATGGAAGACTGTAGAAGAAGAAAGAGTAGATGTGTTGTTGGATCCAATGCAGAGAATCTTTGAACAGGAGAGAATACTAGAGGACTGAAGGAATAGTATGATTGTACTCACATATACAGAGAAGGGTGATATTCAGGACTGCAGAAACTATAAAGGGATAAAACTGATGTCAAACACAATGAAAATTTGGAGAGGGGGTTTAGAAAAAATACTACCATAGGGGAGGAGCAGTTTTATTTTATTCCAGGGAAAGGAATAACTGATGCAGTCTTTGCATTGAGACAGCTCATAGAGAAGCATCAAGAAAAACAGAAAAGATTACATATGGATTTGGGGACAGCTTATAGTAGAGTGCCATGTCAGGTGGTCTGGAAGTGAATGAGAGAGAAAGGAGTACAACAGAAGTGAGGATTTTCCAGGATATGTATGAGTGAGTAAGGATTCAGACTAAAAGCAATGTTGGAGTAACAGACACCATACCTCTTAGATTAGGTCTGCACCAGTAATCGAACTACTTTGATCTGGTTATGGATGTACTGCATCATGGAATAAAAGACCAATCCCCTGGTGCATAATTTTTACTGATTATATTGTGTTGTGTAACACCAGAAAATAGGAAGTGGAAAAGAAGTTCAAAGAATGGAGAAGGGCTTTGGAAGATAGATGATTGAAGATAAATAGAAAAAAGACAGAATATATGAATGTTTAATGATGATCAGGATTCAAAAGTAAGCCTGCAAGGAGAGCTATTGAAAAGAGCATATGCATTTAAATATTTAGGATCAGTGGTAGCCCAGGATGGAAAATTAGATCCGGAGATAACCAAGAGTGCAGTATGAATGGAAACATTGGAAGAAGGTATCAGGAGTATTGTGTGATCAAAGAATTAAGGCAAATGTTAAAGGTAATGTTAATACAGTGGTTAAACCAGCAATAATGTATGGAGCTGAGACACAAGCAGTAAAGGGAATGCAAGAGAAGAAGTTAGATGTGGCAGAAATGAGAATGTTGAGATGTATGTTTGGAGTTACAAAAAAAGGATGGAATAAGAAGTGAGACGTTCAGAGGCACGAGAAAAGTGCGAGAGATACCTAAGAAAGTACAGGAAAGTAGGTTGAAGTGGTATAGACATGTTAGGAGGAGAGACAGTGAATACGTGGACAAAAGAGGGATGGGAATGAAGGTACAGGGGAAGTGAAAGAGAGGAGTGGATAAAGTAATAGAAGATCTGAAGGAAAAGTGTTTGACTGAGGATTACATAATATCATCAAGTTGAGATTTGAAGGTCCCTAATGTCCTACTCCTCATCAGAGTACAAGCTGTTTTGAAGTGAGTATGCAAGGTTTAGTTTTGGTCCTGTAGCAATGTATCTTAGCGTTAACAGAGCAATGTACAGTCATCCCTCCTTGATCGCGGGGGTTGCGTTCCAGAACCCCCCGCGATAGGTGAAAATCCGCGAAGTAGAAACCATATGTTTGTATGGTTATTTTTATATATTTTAAGCCCTTATAAACTCTCCCACACTGTTTATAAATATTCCCCGCAGAGTTATACAGCATAATCCCTTTGTATTCTCTTAGATATTAGGTAAGATTCATTGAAATTATGTATGTAAACACACTGTTTATATACAGTAAAACCTAAATATTATTTTAAAGATATCAAGCGTCTCCGATATCACATATGTTATAGACATTACGATAGACAGGCCACCAGCAATAAATACGTACAATGCAAAAAAAATTGTATACAGTAAATGTGTGTACAGTGACACTAAACATATGTACATGTACTAAGTATTGTAAGTAGAAAATTAATTATGGTTACTCACCAACAATGACACGACGACTTGTCCGATAACGATGAGTTTAATTTTACTGCACAACAAAGGAGAGCGTTACAGCCCTTCTAAAGGAGCTTCTTCTGGCGACTGTGTAGCACTGTCGTTGTTCTTCTTCCGGCAGTCTTCAATCCAAATCCCTAAAGCAGATTCCATCCGGACTACCGCCTTATTACGTCCACTTACAACTCATTTTGCGCCCTGGTTAAAAGGACACTGCGGCCGTAGATCTTATATTCCTTTCCTCCTTTTTAAATAAAAAGAATAGTGGACTCATTGATGCCGTAATGGCATCCTACAGCGGTGTAGCTTTTCCCTTCCTTCAACATATCTGAAACTTTTACCTTTTCGGCAATCGTTAGCATCTTCTGTTGGCACTTGGGGACGGCCCCTGAAGCAGTAGCAGGAGCAGATCGTTTTGGAGCCATAACGAAGGGCTTCACTATGCACAAAGATAAACACAAAAGAGCACAAAAGTTAACTCTTTACACAGCGAAACATGTTGATGCTGAATGAGCGAGATGAGACTTCCTGGTTAATGCCGCGGAATCGAATTCGGCACTCCGGAGCTGAGCCAGTCAGCACACAGGAACTTAACTGCATGCTCTGATTGGGTAGCTTCTCAGCCATCCACCAATAGTGTCCCTTGTATGAAATCAACTGGGCAAACCAACTGAGAAAGCATGTACCGGAAGTAAAAAGACCCATTGTCCGCAGAACCCGCGAAGAAGCAAAAAATCTGCGTTATATATTTAGATGTGCTTACATATAAAATCCGCGATAGAGTGAAGCCGCGAAAGTCGAAGCGCGATATAGCGAGGGATTGCTGTACTTTAGTCCGAGACACCCAAACCCCCTTGAATGCAGAACAATGCACTTTATTCTGCCATGAAGGGCATGGTTCCCCTTGAAGACAAATTCACTTTAGTCTGCCACAACCTTCCCACTTGAAGTTGGAGGACATTATTACAGTCTGCCACAACCAGGGAACATCTGCTTCCACTATATAAAGTTTCAGGGTTTTTATAAGCCCCACACAAAACTTCCTCCTCATCCCCTTTATTTTCATCCTTGCTCTCCACCGTACTACTTGGTAATTTATGTTCCTTTGTGGAAAGGAAAACTTTCAAATATTTGTGTGAACTTTGTCCTTAAAACAAGTTTTTGACCATTGTGCCTGGGTGCAGGACTGACAGGTCAAAGCAAAAAGGAAAAGTTGGGGCACTATCTTGGTCATCCCATGTAATACTTTAGTCCAAAACAAAAATCATGCCTTCAGGCAGTAAAGTAAATAGCCTCTCAGGCACAACTACAAAGTAACATGCTCCTGGCTGTCAAAATAAGGTTCATTCACTGAAGCTCTGTCCTTCAGGTTGCTCTAAGTGGAAGTGATAGTGCATGAACTGCAAGGAGTTGAGCTAAGTGCCCTCACTGGGCGGTTTCTCAGTGCTGAGGGGAGAGAAGGAGAGGAGAATATTGGCAACAGCACCTCACCTCGGCAGGTTATCATATACCTCGATCAAGCCCATGAGGAGATCCTCCGACATGCATGCATGATACTATATCCATGTGTTCTTGTTGAAGAACTTCATTTAAATTAACAGCCGAGATTCACCATACTAATTCCTTTCATAATTTTAAACACTTGGATCATGTCACCTGTTAATTTCTGTTTGACTAAACAGAAAGGTTTCAGCTGGTCTCTCCTCATAGCGGTCATACTTCTTACTCCTGGAATCAGCCTAGTCACTCCTTTCTCGACTATCTTTAGGGTTAACATGTACACCAGTGGTCTCAAACTCCATACCTGGAGGGCCACAGTGGCTGCAAGTTTTCATTCTAAGCTTTCTCTTAATTGGTGACCAGTTTTCACTGCTGATTAACTCCTTTTCCTTTCATTTTCATCAATGTGTTTTTTTAAGATTTGTTCCTATGAATTGCTTCATTTCTTTCCTTCAACGAAACCCAAAGAGATGCAATGTGAAATGAGTGATCTAGCAGAAGATCAACTAAGTCAGGACCTCAAATTCCAACCAATTTCAATCCAAGCAGCTGCTTATTTAGGTTGCCGATTCTTGTTGTTAATTAAACCCATTCTTTAATTCCATGGCTTGTTGCTGTTCTCATTGTGCATTAGCATATATTTTCAAAATTGTTGATTTTCTCTTTCCTAAGAGCAGATCAGCATTCCTGAGACCTTCACCTTTTGTTTATTTTCAAATATTGTATGATAGACATAGTTTGCTGTTCATGTTTTGGCTGCTATTTGTATCTCGTTATTGTTTGGCAGTTAATTAAGGAATAAGAAACAATTAAGGGGTCTGAGTCTTCAAGAGCAAGTCAATTCAAATTAATTCAAAAGAAGTTCAATAGCAGCAAAAACAAGTCACTTATTAAGAAAAAGGTTTGAATGAAAACCTGCAGCCATGGCGGCCCTCCAAGATCAGAGTTTGAAACCGCTGAGATAGACAGTACACTAGGTGAGCATAACAACTAAAGCTTAACTTTCATTGACTTATACACTACACATTGTGATCCTTATTAGCCTGCTTGAACACTTCAGTACACCTCCTTGATGTAGACAGCGATGGGTCCACTTTGACTCCTAGATCCTTGTCAAAAGGTGTAATTTCAAGTTTCCCTCCCATTGTGTATTCCCATGTAACATGTCTACGTCTTATGTGTGATACCTTAAATTTACTTACGTTAAATTTCATTTGCCAAAACGTCTTTGTAAAATGCAGCTGATTCTACATTCTCTTCCACCTAGTTTGGTATCATGTACAGGCTTAACCATACTATTGATTAAATTCTTGTGTAGATTATGTATTTAAATTAAAAAGAGTAGCGGCCCCAGCAGGGATCCCTGACAAACATGCCTTTTAACATCACCTAATTCTGATAAAGTACTCCTCAACATAATCCTTTGCTTCCTTTTCATGAGGCACTTTTGTACTCACTTAACATACCATGACTTGAATTCCCTTGACTTGAAAACATAAGCTCTTCTCCCACCCTTTGAATATATGAACAGAGAGTATTTTAGATTAGAAATTGTTGACGTATTTTTAGCCCTCCATTGGCTTCACTATACCTCTCTATAAAGAAAGCTACACATCTCTGGCATGTGTTGGGTTGTGTATTCTCTGGCTCTTTGGTGGAGTAATAACTGTTTCCTCTCAGATAACTCTTCATTCTCTCCTTCCAGATTACCTCTGTTTTTATCCTTTCTGAGCCTTTCAGTACTCTCGGAGAGCATATATGCATCATCACCTAAAGAACACACTTCCCTCTTTTATCTAACACTTCACTGGCCAAACATGAAAGGAATGCAATGTGGAAATATTATGATGATTAAGTATAAAGTGAAGTGTTTTGATTTCCTTTATTTTTGAACTCTTACATCCCACCTGTGTTTGTCTGACATGCTTTGACTTAGACGTCGTGTTCCTCTTGTTTGTTATTTTCCTCTTGTTATTTTAGGATCAAGTTGCACATATGTCACTTTTCTGCTGGTACACACTCAGCCACCTTGGAAACAGGATCATTTTTTTCTCCTGAAATCACCATTCTGCTGCCACCTCATTTGAAGGACAGCACATTCCATTAACTCGAGGGCCTGGCATTTCACTTTCTGAAATGAGTAATACCTAAAAATAAAAGCCAGGAGAGCCTTTAGGCCCCTGTGGAAGTGACACTATCTTCCTACTCAAAGTAAGAATTTTACTGTTGAAGACAAGGGAGTAGGGGGGTCACAAAACACAGACTGAACCCTGAAATCTTAGGAAGTGGCACCTCGTTGCAGAACAAATAATGCATCCTAGTGTATCCTACACAATAAATAAATAAATAAAACTTTTAAAGGAAAATATATCAGGAAAAAGCTGAAGTATGACCTTTGGCAGTCCCACAGTTTCAGCTGGCTGTGCCTGCACAGAGTGTAGAAAAAGTGCTCCCCTCTCTACTCTTTCTATCTGTCAGACCTGTTATCTTCTTGAAGCACCCTGTTGAAGTGTCTGATTTTAGGCTATGAATAATTCAGGGGCTAGAACTGCAGGGGGGCTTAAAATAATAGAATGAAGCATACTACAGGTAGTCGGCATAGTGCCACAGTGCCATGGTAAGGTGTAAGATGGAAGTGAGAAAATGCCAGTGTGTTATACAAAGCCAGACCAATCATCTTACCTGAATGAATCACGGTAAGTAAATATGTAAGTATGCAAGCATCCATTGATCAAGGGCGCAAGTTTAGTGCTGGGCAGGCTTAAGAGCAGACTTGGCATCATCACCTCACTGAAGTGACTAAGACCTAAGGTGAGTCGGCTGAATGTGAGGTGAGTTTAGGCTTGTTCATTTTGTTACTATCTACCTTTGGTGCCTAAGGCATGACCATTGTCAGTATAGATTTACATACAGCTTTATGGTGGCTTCCTTAGTGTCTCATGCATGTGGCATGTTTTATTCTTTCTTAAGTCCTTCAGGAACATTCTGAAGACCCTCAAAGTCATTTCTTGGGGATATGCATTGAAATTAAAAAAACAGAATGTGTTTCTGGGCGGCACGGTGGCGCAGTGGTAGCGCTGCTGCCTCGCAGTTAGGAGACCCGCGTTCGCTTCCCAGATCCTCCCTGTGTGGAGTTTGCATGGTCTGCGTGGGTTTCCTCCGGGCACTCTGGCTTCCTCCCACAGTCCAAAGACATGCAGGTTAGGTGGATTGGCGATTCTAAATTGGCCCTAGTGTGTCCTGTGGTGGGTTGGCACCCTGCCTGGGATTGGTTCCTGCCTTGTGCCCTGGGATTGGCTCCAGCAATGTGTTCGGGTTCAGTGGGTTGGAAGATGGATGGGATGAATGTGTTTCTTTAATAGAGCACAGTAGGAGGGTCTAAAAAATAACCTAGTAGTAACATCAATTAGGCGATAAACTAATGCAACACATGGATGCTATCCAATGACCTGAGATGAAGACTGGACTCCTTCAGTACTGTGTCTCTTTGGAGAATCCTTGGGTACCACTGGTTTCACTTTGTATCGGATGAGCGGTTGTTCACGCAGTCCCAAGTGAGACACATTGCCTACATTGTGAGGGAGCATCAGTTACAGCCATGGGACGTAATTACCCGAGGGTGATCCGGCTTGCAGGATCCTCATTGTTGAGGACCCATGTGACTGGACCAGGCCAAGGGGATGCCATATAACACCGGGCTACGGCAATCAGATGGTCATTTTCGAAGGGTTAGAATGAACCGCGTATCAGCCTGGGGGATGTCTACCGGACTGCAAGCTGTTTTGTCGTGTGGTACAGTAGGTGTAGCAATGCACTGTACCAGTGCATGCTCCCTCAACCTGAGCTGTATCTTGTATATTTAGAAAACACCTTCATCTTCCAACATTTTACAAGACAGTTAAAACTTGTTTTGGATTGTTTTGTGATGTGTTTTAAATGGCATGAGGGAGAGAGGTTAGGAGCATGCACTGATACAGTGCATTGCCGCACTCACCACATGACAAACCAACTCAGGATCCCAGATTAGGACCCGAGTGCAGCCTTGCAACGGGTGACACCTCAGCACCACACTAGTTCAGATGGAATGGAACAGTGTGAGGTTTTTTTATGGTGTCTAGAGTGCCAGTTCTGCCACCAACCCACAGGTTTTTCCCTGCAGGCTGGAGGGCCTACATGCAGGGACGGATGCAGATTAACGTCATACCCAGGACGGAGTAATTGCAGGTTAAGGGCCCAACAGAGCAGAGACCCTTTTGGCATTTTACAGGATTCGAACCGGCAACCTTGCTAGTGTCAAAAATAACACCAAAATTGCATGCTGATCCAGTAAAGCTAATGGTAATTCCAGTTGGGTTAAAGAGTGACAGAATGTTGTTGTGGTCAGCATCATTCCTTCAATAACTAACATTTATGTTTTTTTTGTATTGTGTGGCAAAGGCGCTATATAGGCGTCAACCTGTCACAGACTGACAATGGAGGCACGTGTACAAATAAATGAAAAAGGTTTATTTTCTTCACCTGTGGGGCACGTCTTCTCCGTGTCCCACAGGCACAGCACAGTCCTCAAAACACCTAAAAGGAAAAACACCCCAAACCACACTCTTCTTCCTCCACTACTGCTCCCAGGCAGCTTCGTCCTCCTCCTCCTCCTCCCAACTCTGGTGCCATGAGTAGTGGCCACAGCCTCTCTTTATAGTTCATCCAGAAGTGCTTCAGGTGGCAATTAACCTAGATTAGGCTGGACTTCCGGGTGTGGCTGCGTTGCCGCCCACTTGGGCTCAGAAAGCCGTGCAGATCCCCCTGGTGGTGGCCACAGAGCCCAACAGGGATGAGCTCCGGTGTTCCAAGGTATTGGCCCCTATGCAATCCAGGGGTGCCGCCACCACGTGTTCTGGGGGACGTAGAGTGCACCCCATGGCTGCTCCCCCGGATCCAGTGTTGATGGGGCGTCCTGGCCGTCCACCACAATTGAAAGATAAATAGTTCTCATCTATTCACTCATTCAACTCACTGACAAAATTAATCAAAGGACTGCATTGGAGAAACATCATTTGGTCTAAAAGAAAGGTATAAGTGGGTGTCATCTGCTTATGAGTGAATATTAATAATGTGCTTTCTAATGAGAGTTCCCAATGAAAACATATAAAGTGAAAACAGTAAAGATCCCAGTACTGACCCTTGTTGAACACCATATTTAACTTTTGAGTATAATGATGGAGTACTGTCAGCATATTTCTGTATGTACTGGTTATGATTTGATAAATGAGATTTAAACTAGTCAAGCACAGTGCATGTACGCCCAGTGTAATTTTCCAGGCTCTGTAATAAAATAGAATGGTCAATTGTGTCAAATGCTGCACTTTAATCTAAGAACATAATTATAGTGGAATTTCCTTCATCAGATGCTATCACAATGTAATTTACAACACAGGCTAGTGCTGTTTCTGTACTATGACCAGTACAGAAGTCAGACTGGAATTTTTCAAATAAACTGTGACGTGTAAAGTGAGACTGAAGTTGCGTGGTGACTACTTTTTCAAGTATTTTAGAGAGAAAGGGTACAACTGAAAATGGATCTACAATTAATAAGTGTATGTGGGTCTACCTCTGGCTTTTTAAGCTGTGGTATTATAACTGGCACTTCTTCTTCTTCATCACTCAGACTCAGGGCATTCCTTGCTAAGAGGTGAATGCCTCTTCACTGTTTATAGCCATTCCAGAGCTGATGCTTGCTTTCTTTTGCAACTGCTTGCAACAGGCTTAGCTTGTTTTTATCATCTGCCATGAAAGAAGTGAAAAATCTTTTCAAAAGAAGGTACTTTGCTGACATTTCTACCTTTTCTAAGTCTGTCTTTGCTTTGAATTTTGCAGCACCTGATCTGGAACATTTCCCCCGTTTTTACTAGATAAACGTTTGACACTAGGCAGCTCCAACATCCTAAAGAATAGTCAATATGAAAGAAAAAATGTGAGAGGTTGAAATAATATCCTAATATCAAAATATGAATTGTTGGTAATCAAGTAATTTACACTCAATCACCTGTAATAAAAGGTGATTACTTTCATCTTTATAATTTTATCATTTGTTTATTTATAATTGTATTTTTTTAATGTTTCTTTTATCCCCAGATGGTCCTCTCATCTTGTAGATTTCGACATATTGTTTGAAAAAACCTATTGCCCGATGGCAATTTACACTTCTGCCTTCAGTCATCACTGTTAGAACACACCTAGTGTAGGATGAGTGGCAGCCGCAAGAAAAAATGAACGTTCATCAAAAGCAGTTTGGGACAATGAAGAGTCTGCCATGCAGAGCCAGCTCATATATTTTTGCTGCCCTGAGCAAAGTTGTAAATGGCACCCTGCCACCCCTTTTGCCTTGAGTGACATCAGCACTGCTTTACCTGTAAAGGGCCGGATTAAGAAGGGTTGGGGGATCTGGCCTAGAGGCATTTTTGGGCCTTGTCTACACAAAATACTACGAATGCTACACATATCAACTTCAGGATCTCAGAATCACAAAGACTAAAGTTAATGAATGCAGAATCTTAACTTTAAAATGAATGACAAAAACAGAAAAAAATTATGGGCTTATTTTCTGAAATTATGATAGACAATGTATGCTTTATCAAAGTGTATATCCTGAATTAGCCATTGCTAGACAGATGACAAGTAACCAAGTAATGATTATAAACCAAGGTTTGAAAAGTCAATTATAGAACCTCATTGCAAATGCCTACAAAGCAGGAATATCAGATACTTCATAGGCCATTTTGAATATTAACAGGCAAATGCTTGCTTTTCAGAATTGTTCTTTGTAGGATATCTTTGCAGCAAATCACTCAATCAGATCATTAAAGTCCAGTTTCTGAATCATATCACTCTCAATTGACATTAGAGTCAAATGATTCACTCTTTCATATTCCATTGTTGATCTGAGCCTGTTCTTAATTAGACTTCTTAACTCACCACTTGTGACAAAAAATGTCAGGTAAAGCCTGAAAACAACAACTACATTTGGGAGAGATGTCCATCCATCCATTTTCCAACCCGTTGAATCCAAACACAGGGTCACAGGGGTCTGCTGGAGCCAACCCCAGCCAACACAGGACAGGAACCAATCCCTGGCAGGGCACCAACCCACCGCAGGACACACACACCCACACCAAGCACACACTAGGGACAATTTAGAATCCCCAATCCACCTAACCTGCATGTCTTTGGACTGTGGGAGGAAACTGGAGTACACGGAGGAAACCCACGCAGACACAGGGAGAACATGCAAACTCCACGCAGAGGTCTCCTAACTGCGAGGCAGCAGCGCTACCACTGCACCACCATGCCGCCGCAAAGATGTCCTGCAACCTTTTTTTTTTAAAACTATAACAATTTTCAGTATCGTGTCACTCCGCTGTAATACTAAAGTATTTTGCATGTTTTAATAGTTTGTACATTTTTTTTCATTCATAAAATGGTTAGATTTTTCTGCCACATGATTTTAAACATGTCTCCAGCATCCTAAAAATACATTTTGCCCCGATCCTGTTTCTTTCCACTCTTAATCCGAAATCCTGTATTTGCTGTTGTTTTATACTAAAACCATTAAGCATTCATCAAAGCAAGCAACAGCTTTTTTCCTTGCCCATTTTACATAATATAAATCTGCCATATTTCTTTTAATGTTATCACAGCATTAAAATCAACATATTAAACAGCATTTTTAGCTTCAGGAAAGCTACCTCAACCAACACATCTCTTATGGCAGGCCGCTAGCTTGCCACAGAATTGCTAAAACAAAGACGAAATGAAAAAACACCTTAGGCATGTTATATTTTTGCTGCACTTGATGGACTGATTATGTGTGTTTATAGCTCTTAGGGTGGAACTGTTTCTGAGCCGCGAGGTCAGTGCAGGAAAGGCTCTGAAGTGTTTGCCGGATGAGAGAAGTTGAAATAGACTGTGGAATCCATGCAGATGATGGTGGTTTTCTTGAGGCAGCGTGTGCTATAAATATCCTCCATGGCTGGAAGCTGTATCCCGATAATTCTTGGTGTTCTTGACATAACCCACTGTAGAGCTTTCCAATCAGCTGCTGTGCAGCTGTGATACCACTGATACAATGGGTTAAAATACTCTCGGTGGTGCACCGAGAGTAACAGTGCTAAAGCAGCTATGGTATTTGGAATAGTTTGGTTATTCCATGCATCATTATATTTTTACAGAATGATTACAATCAAGCACCTTAAATTTGTAAACGATATGCAATTAATTTCAGTGTATTTGATAAAGCCATGGATCATATATACTAATCTAACAAAGAATGACAAATGGCACAGTAACGGTAGCACTGCTTTGACGCATTTGCGAAACCGAGCAGAAAAGTGCGTATGCATGGTGTAAGGCTGCCATGAAAATGTGCACAGCTTTTTATACATCTCGAAGTTAGCGTGGAAATGGGCATATGAAACATTTTTGTGCATTTTTGTGCCCTAGGTGTTTAGCTATTATCTACTGTAACTAGGAGCAGCAGATGGCCTGAATGCTTTTCTTTCATTTGTAAACTTGGTTCAGTCTGTCATTTTTCCAAAGTATCCTCATTGAGTGAGACACCACCCTCATGCCTATTATGCCAATTTGATCAGTTTCATTTACGGGTCACCACCTCTTTCCTTGAATGTAGCTTTTTCAACTGAAGGACAGATGGTTCCTACTAGAGACATTTTTTTCGATGTCTCGGACTTGGGGGTATTCATACTTGGAATTGTCTCGGACTTGGCTGTAGGTCTTGTGAATTTTTTTTTTTGGTCTCGATGAAGCCCAGCTACCTTCTTTGAATTTAGTTCTCCTTTCAGAACAAGGCATATCTCTGTCAAGTTTCCATTAGTACAGATCACTGTGCTTAATTTCTTTATTCACTTTCACCACAGTGTGGATGCCCAGGAAGGACAGGCATCCTGGCCAGGATAACAGAAACTTTCATACCTGTCTAGGAGGCCATAATTGATTGAAACCGAAAATGGATTCACCAGGAGAAGGCCATTTCCCCAACATAGCAGGTAGCAGTGTTCCTTGGGGTTAAACCTGATTAGGACACCAGCAAGGTTGGATGGGAAACATGTCCGGAAACCAACCCTGTCTGGGTCTTTGGGGACCGCCACATGGAACTGCTGGGGGAGGACTGCCATGGTTCCACACAAGTCAAAAATACTCCAGACGACTTCGAGAGGAGACAGGAAGCAGTTCCCAGGTCGATTATAGTCTTGGAGGAGGAAGGAGGAATTCTGATTGGTGCGTTTTTTTTGTTGATTTACTTTTGGAAAGAGTGTTGTAGCTCAATAAAATCCTTTATTTAAGCTTATAGTTTTCGGGCATTATTTGTGCCTGAGGTTTTGGGCTCTCCGGTGCCCCCTTGTGGTTAAAGCAGTTATTTGTTTTTTCTTTTGTTATTACTGGTTTGGGAATACATGTATCCTAATTAGTTCTATGTAATGTTTCTCATAATTAGTACTGTCATTTTCTATGTAATAATTTCTTACAATTATCTGTCTTTGGATTCTTTAGCCAAGAGCAGTATTTGATATTTACTTTGTTAATTTACTTGAGTATGTTTTGAGAGATTTTCTGCTTTACTTTGATTATAAAATTGACACAATGTTTTACTCACTCAATCGCCTACAATATGCCTGTTCCCATTGAGCTAGCTTCAATTAGAGATGTGTCAAGATCACACTACATGCTACTACTTTAAGCTGCAGTTAGTTCAGTGATTATAATACAGCACCTAACGTTCAGTTTTTCTATGCTCAGTATCACAGTTAAGATGAAAGAATTCACAAGTGGCTCTGCCAGAACCCTATCTTCTTTTAACTCATTTGAAGATAACAGACAACAATTTCTTAAAGAAAAAAAAATCATTGGGCATATTTAAAAGACTTGTTTAGCTTTCAGTGAATGAATGATTCCCTGTACCAAATGAAATGTGTTTTGTCAAGTGAAACAGGTTTTCAGAAAACACCTCATCAAACCTCAAAAACACATTGTTAAGAGCTGCTGCTGTCTTGCCTAAGATTGAGAGCGCTTTCAAAACCGCATGCTACTGCACTAAGTAGAATATCAGAATAGGACGTGTGGTACAGGCTGGTAGGCTACTTTAACATTCTGTTCATTGCACTATGTTACTAAAGTAAATCTCAAATAAGTAGGTATTTTTTTCCTCAAAAATGTTTTTAAGGCTGCACCTTTGGTCTCCATAGGTGACTGTGGATCTATCAGACTGCTAGGCCTGTACAGTAATGATTGTTATGAGGAAAAATACTCTTTTGTATTAAAGAATAAATGTGTTAAAAAATATAAAAGATACACATGTAAATTCACAAAGAATTTAACAGGCTTTTTTATATTGAAAATTACCAACCATAATTACGTTTTACACCCTTATAGACGATTCACTGCTGGCGGTAATTTAGCATTATGTTAGGCGGGCGCTTGTGTGAATGTGCAAAGCCCAGTCATCCATCCATCCATTGTCTGAACCCGCCTTATCTAGAGCAGTGCCACAGGGTAGCTGGAGCTTATTTCAGCAAGCATAGGGTGCAAGGCAGGACCAATCCCTTCACTGGACATCAGTCCATAACAGACACCCTAGTGACAATTTAATGTTTATCATTTGTGGCACAAGGCTGGGGGTGGTACCCAGCTGGGACGCCCAGGAGGACCGGAGGAGAGCTTGCACCTCCTCCAGACCACGAGGGGGCAACCGCCCTAGTTGCTGTGGGGACCACGGGTAGAGAGCATTGAAGCTCAGCCCTGTAGGGGCCCGTGGTCACCGCCAGGGGGCGTCCCCATGCCTACTGAGCCCTGGACCTCAGCACTTCCGCCACACCTGGGGGTAATTGGATCGGGGACACCCAGAGTGCTTCCGGATACGCAGCAGGCACTTCCGCCACACTGGGGAGTGCCGCTGGAAGATTGCCAGGAAGCACCTGGAGCACATCCGGGTGCTTTTAAAAGGGGCCGCCTTCCTTCATTGAGGGCTGGAGTCGAGTGAGGAGAAGGACAGAGCTTGAAGGAGAGGAGTAGAGGTGCTCTGAAGAGTGAGGCAGAGTGTGAGCATTGGGGAGTCTTGGGGGTGTTGCGTGCACTTGGTATTGTACTGTACATAGAACTGTAAAATAAACATGTGGTGGTGTTTTAAAACATGTCTACCTGTCTGTGTCCAGGGCTCGTTCCATACATTATAATTACAAAGAGAGCAGAATGCATTGTTGTTCAGAAAATGCAGTATGAATATAAGCTGTGCCAAATCACTGCAACCTTTATTATAGACAAGATTAGTAAATACTCCACATTCCAATTGGTTATTATAGAACCCTCACCTTGATGGTGATTGAAGACCAAATCGTAGTTGGACTTACTTCAGTATTAGCAATCATGGAGGCAGCATTTGGGCACAGACGATCCTAAATGAGTTTTACTGAACACGCACAAAAGTAGCACCGCACAGTGGATTGTCATTGTGGTTTTTCTGCTTTGCTGTGTGCTCATCCCATACCTGCCTTTGTGTTTGTACTGCTTATTCAATGTACGTGTTTTGTGTGCCTTGATGATGCTCTTTTCTGGTGTTGTGTGCGTTACTATTATAGAATATAGCATTCAATTATTATGACATATGTTTAATACATTTTTATGTTATGCCTACAGCATCCCCTATGATATTTACAATGTTTAATGTGTTTATTTTCTGGTTTTTATTGGTCTGCTGTTCCTTGGTTAACTCTGGTGTGGTTTCTTAGTGAAAGGTGTGTTTATTGATGATGGTTTCTCTGCTGGAATGTAGGATGTCGGCTGATAGTGGCACTGATTTCTTGTTAGAAGTCTTGTTACTCCAGCTCTTCAATCTAGTCATTATTACCGTATCAACATTGCTACTGTCCATTCCATTTTAATTCTTTGGATATCAATGCTTTAATAAAGTAGTTGTCATGAAGTTTTGGTTATTTCAACTAGTAAATTTTGTATACAGTATAATCCTCTTGTACAAATCAAATAGCAACTCCTGTCAACAAGCAGGTCCCCAGTAGTCAGTAGAAGCGATTGACCAGTGCGAACAGTCGCTTGGCAGGCTGAGGATTTCTTCATCACACCTCACATACATCCCTATTACAAAATATTAAAAAAACTAAAATGTAATATCTGTCAATTTGATGAAGTAAACAAAAAAATGAAACATGCTCCAACTTGCAAAATTAACCAAATCCCTAAATGCATTTGAATGGAACACCATACATGCTGTGAATTTTCCAACTTATTAAAAAAGTAAAAGCAATTATTTTGTAACAATTACACTAAGTAGGTGAGCAAATGCAAAGGGAAAGTCTTCTGTCATTTCAAGATCATTAATTAATTGTGTTTTAAATATTTTAATAAATGACATTTACTTTATATTGTAATTTTATTTTACAAACAATGTATGTTAGGTGACTTTGGACAGCTTATGGTTTGTCTGACCCTAAGCCTAAATGTTAAACTTGACCCATGGTGAACTAACATTAATTTCACCCACATCTGCTACTTTTCTAAAGTTCATAGGTAAATGGGTGAAAATTGTGCAGAGCAAAATCCTGCTACCTGCCTCACCAACTTCCAAAAGATGGATACATTGCAGGATTTGTTTTTAGCATGAGAAGAGTAAGGTTAAATTCCCAAAATCTTGAACGTTGCTATTTCTGAAAATGAACAAAAAAAAAACTTTTCAGGTTGAGGAAAGGATAGGAGGATATAAGTTACAGAGAAAATGAAACCAAGAAGTTAGGGTTTGAAAGGCTACAGAAGAGAAGGGAGAGAAGGAGAGAAAGAAGGAGGATAGTTAAAAGAGGAAGAAAAAAGGAAGCAAAATTGGTTAAAAAAGGAAAAACGACTGAAGGGTGCAAGGAAAGGACTAATTGCTTTGTTTGCAGTTATATTACAAAAGTATACTGTTATTAGTGTTTTTGATTCTAATAAAATGCTTGTTTGGCAAAAAGATTGCAGCCTGAATTATTTTCAGTTTATGAAAACGTTTTGACAATATGTCACTTTTCATTTGTTATTGATTATTCCTCTGTCTCCCCTTCCCTACAGGCTAAGAGTCTTGCATGACATCCTTGACAGTACTTTATCTTTTCAGTCTCACATCAATAACATCTCCCGGTCTGCATATTTCCACTTGCGTAACATTTATTATAATCTCCCCTCCCTTACTCCCCACACCACTGCTATCCTTGTTCATAGCCTTGTCACTTCTCGTCTGGATTATTGCAATTCCCTTCTCTTTGGTCTTTTTCTTTATAAGGTTCAACTGGTCCAGAATTCAGCTGCCCGCATCATTACTAGAACCCCCTCTATTCACCATATCACTCCTGTTTTGCAGCAGCTTCATTGGTTTCCAGTTCATTTCCGAATTCAATTCAAAATTCTCCTACTAACCTTTAAGGCTATCCACAGCCTTGCCCCTCCATATCTGTCTGACCTCCTCCATGTTGCCATTCCCTCCTGCACCCTTAGATCCTCTTCCTCCATCCACTTGACTGTCCCCTTCGTCCGTCTGACCACTACGGGGAGCAGAGCATTCAGTTGCTCTGCTCCCCAGCTCTGGAACTCACTACCACCTGAGCTTAGAAATATTGAATCATTCTCACTTTTCAAATCTAAACTCAAAACTCATTTGTTTAAGACTGCTTTTTCTCTTTGATTACAATTGCTCTGTCTGATTTTAACTTTTGTATTTTACTTTTGTTTATAATCTGTGTTTTGTCTATTGTTCGGTGTCCTTGAGTGTTTAGAAAGGCACCTACAAATAAATAAAATGTATTATTATTATTATTATTATTATTATTATTATTATTAAAACAATTAAAGATCATATAATATAAATATCATATAATGCTTAAGTACACATATATGGAACACTTTACAACTGCTACTTCAGTAATATTCTGGGCAACATTTATTTCAGTGTTTTCTTGTAAGGTATTTCTACTTTTACTCAGGTATTGCTGTTTTGATACCTCATACAGCACTGACCAGGAGAACTGCACCTACAACACCACATCTGATCATTTAAGAACAAGAGAATGACTTTTATGTGACAACTGGGGTAAGACTTTGCAAGTGTTTATGACTTTGATTTTGGGTTAGCATTTTGGTCTGATTTATTGAACTGTTAAAAATTCAACTGTATTGACCCCTGCTCTTGGTCTATCTCTAAGAGCATACCAGCTTAATCTGTCCCTCCGTCTCTACAAAAACTGCCGCTTTCTTATTTCATATCAATGTAGCCATTGCAGCCTGAGTTTCGTTTGACTGAATCTCTGTGAGGATTATTTGATAATGAAATTTGTGTTTTTTCTTTAAAGAAAGTAATATCTCCTAACTTTGAGTTAGCAGACAGTTGCACAGACTGAAGCTGGAAGCTTGCATGCAAAGCTTGTGTCTGCTGAAAAATGTTAACTTGTTTTAAATTTTACAGATTTAAAAAACAAACATCAATCTGTTTGACCATAATCTGTTTTTCTTCCCAGACTAAAAAAAAAAGATAAACTACACATTTTTCTGGTTTTCAATATTGTGTTCAAAATTAAAATGAAAAAAATAATGTCCTCCTGTTTCTGTAGTGGGCATTTGTAGCTTGGTAAAGGTCACTTATGAGCACTGGCATTTTAGGATAAATGTGCACAATTAAATTCCTAAAAGGGGAATCATTTATTGAACATATTACAGAAGAGTAACTGAATTATTTAAGTAATGCTGCATAGAGCAGGCACCAAACTCTTTGAAAAGCTAAATTCTTTGATAAAGCTTAACAGTTTCCCTATTTTAAAATAATACATTGCTTTATCTGCTAACACAAGTGGGGTGTTTCGCACAATCTTTGCTGCATGTTATTTGATATTTGCAAACACAGAGAATGTAAGTGGTACATCATAGATGACATGGATTTGTGTGATACATTAGAATTGAGCCTAATATTGAGTAGACTTGAGTAACAGACTTTACATGAATTTTACAGTGCAGCACAACACCCTTCAAATGACTGGAGTTTACATATTATTACGTACGAGGGGGTTCCCCCCTGCTCGCTTCACTCGCCAGTCACTTTGCATCTCTGTCGCTCGCATTGTGAAGAGGGGTGCAGAACGCACCCCAAGGAGATGCTGGTGCTCCTCTGAAACCCCCTTTTAAACGGTGATACAATGGGAAACAAATAGTTTTCTTTTATCTCCTCTTTGCTCAATGAGCTGCTGGCTTGCTGCTGCTGCGGTGCCACGTGATGTACATCTCGTGCTGCGCTTTAAATATTTAAAAGCCTGCACAACAGCTGTCTTTGTCATCTACTCTTTGTCTTTATTTCCGGCCCTGGGTGTGGTAAAATCTTTTGGCACAAAGTCTCATCTTGTGAGACGTGAGATCTTGATATTTTTTAGTTTAGAAATTAAAAAACGGAATATGAATCTAAAAAATCTGACAATATCACATTAAAGTTCGATAAATTCTGCAAAGAAAGATACCAAATATATATATAGGTTTTAAAATAAGCCTGATTTAAAGCGTGACAAAAAAAGTGACATAAAAACATCACAGTTGAATTTTTAGACTTAGGATTTTATATAAATAATGAATATAAATAAATAAATAAATAATAAATTAAGGGTTAGGGTTAGGGTTAGAATAGAATAGTATCTATCTATCTATCTATCTATCTATCTATCTATCTATCTAAATAGAGTAGATTTCTAGAGAGTGCTGAGTGTAATGCCAGGTGAAAAACAAACCTGAAGCAAATAATATGGCCTAATTTGATCCTACACTGTTGATTCACTTTGTTTGTAATTAAAGTGCAAAAAAAAACCCATATTTTAGTCTCATACTTAAAGCTATACATATATTCAAAAATCATTAACTGCTAAGAACATCTGTATGTGTTAATTTGTGCAATTTGAAGAATGATCACGTTTTGTTTGTGATTAGAGGTACATTTCCACCACCAGATTTCAGTGTCCAGTTGTGTACGCTCGGTGACTGGTGTGATCCTTTTCTATGCTTTAATTTATTGTCAAAGTAAATCTGCAGGAGTTCAACATACCTGTTTCTTGGTTGCTCTATCAAAGAAATAGCACATTTCAGCTAGAATTAGTTTAATTCTAGTTGATCTTTAGTTTTGGACTAGGTTACACTATTATTTGGACTTAGTTTTGACTTGAGTCAATCTCGAGAAGTGAGGGTCTTGGATTTGTCTTGGACTCAACAAAAGTGGACTTGACTACAGCACTACCTACCATTATGTCTAGAACTGTGGGTGAGCAGGCAGTTACAGTCCAGCAGTCACGTCACTGTAATTTCATAGCACAGAATTCACAGAATTAATTGGCTGAGAACGTTAAGTGATAAAAGACAGATAAATGATAAAGCAGCATGCTGCACTACCCCAATTAACTGCTGAAGTGTTGCATAGGTTGCACTTCACTTTATAATCTTCCCAAAAAAGGGATGACTGATCAGTTTGTTCCATATTCTTAAGCCTTTTGTGAAGTATGTTTTATAAGAACTTAGAAAGGTTTTGTTCTTTTTTAATAATACGTTAAAGTAAATTGAATTATTTTTAATTTTGTAGTGAATTACTTCTATTTATCTCCCTGTGATGCTTTCCATAAATAGCAGGGTGAGGGTGTGAGAGAATTTAAGGAATGTCTTATTTTACACTGTTGTGAACAACATAAAGGATTTACTAAAACTGTCTTTTATTACATCCTTTGAGAGCTGTGAAGATTCCTGCTGATGTCTCTTTATTGCACAGCTGTTTCCTGTTAGGGAAAAAAGCTCCTGGAAAAAGAAAATATTTGGGATGGAATTGTGCAGGCAACACTCAGGATGTGTGCCTGTGGCTTCAGCTGCATCAGACTGGATATGAAATACTGGTAAAGAGACCAGTTGGAGAGAGCAGATTCACTGGAGGTACAGGAAGGCCTGTGTGGAATTAAATGTTGGTGTCCATCATGTCGAGTGCTGCTTTCTGGTGTCTCAGTATAATGAATTTTGTTTAGTCAGACTCATTGACATTGACACCATTCTGGACATGCATAAGGTTTTAGCCCTGCTGTCTCAGTTATTTGCACTAATCCTGGCCTGGTCAATATTTATATGGAGCTTGCAAGTCTTCCCTGTTTATATATGTTTTTTTTCTCATATACTTCTGTGTTCCTCCCACATCTCAAATTTTAGGGTAACTGGCTCTACATGAGCGTGTAAGAAAGTGAATATGGGCCACATTCAAGGTTTTTCCTGCCTTGTGTTCCATAATGTAAAGTATATCAGTGCAGCCCAGCTTAGAAACTCCCAACGCTTCATGGAAAGGACAGTCAAACACAGAAGAACAAAGACTGTGGAGTTTTTGTCTCAGACTAAATTAACAACCGTAGGGAACTCCTTTTCAGATTGAAAATAAGGGTCTCCACTCAGTGGCGTAGCTCGAGTTCATGCTGCTTGGGGCGGGACGGTGCTTCAATTTGCTGTCCTCCAACATATCTGAATATGTTAACCTATTTAAATAGAAAATTAAAATGACGTATAGAGAAAAATTAAGATAGATTTTGCATAGATTTATTCATATATAGAGAAACAGCAACTATTGTTCACATATAATTATTTATAAGCAACAACTAGACAAAAATAGGGGCGGCACGACGGTACAGTGGTAGTGCTGCTGCCTCGCAGTAAGGAGACCCGGGTCCTCCCTGTGTGGAGTTTGCATGTTCTCCCCGTGTCTGCGTGGGTTTCCTCCAGGTACTCCGGTTTCCTCCCACAGTCCAAAGACATGCAGTTTAGGTGTATTGGCGATCCTAAATTGTTCTTGGTGTGTTTGTGTGTGTCCTTGGGTTTGCTCCTGCCTTGCACCCTGTGCTGGCTGGGATTGGCTCCAGCAGACCCCTGTGACCCTGTAGTTAGGATATAGCGGGTTGGATAATGGATGGATAGACAAGAATATCGTATAGACGCACTGATAAGCCGTGTTCTAATCATTACTTTAATATGATTACGCGGCGAAAACCAGAACCAGTGTAGTGTACAAGTGATAAGTGGGGATGCGCGGAGCAAGAACGCATTCGGATTGATAACGAAATGAAATTATAAATTGTAAATTAGTTGTTTATCTTCCTAGAAATTAATATCTGTGTAATGTTTACGTTTATTTTTGTTATTGCCTCATAAATTTTAACTGCTGTGTCTGTTGCCATTACAGAGCAATTTTTGAAGCATTTGTGGATAAAAATCAGAGAATTTTACTTTGTTCATTAATGAGTGATATTTTTATAATTTTTTTTTTTACTTATATAATGCCAATAATGCCACCCCCAAAAATGTGCCAACCACCCCTAGCTATGCCACTGTCTCCACTAATCTGTCACTAAGCTCCCCCAGTTTGTGTTTGTAAAAGTAACGACTCTTAAAGTTTTTCAAATATATTCTGCAAGTGGGGGCCTCATCATAAAGATGGCTCTCTCACAGGAACAGCCTCTTTCATCCAAATGATTTTCTTGAGACTACACTCAACTGAAAGGGTTTTAAAGAACTAGAAATAGCCCATCTTCATGAATCATTTTGCTCTCGTCTTATTTTATGTTGAATTCTGTCATTGAAGCAAAAGTTATAAAATCAGGTCCTGGTGAAGGCATATTTAAATGTGAATGCCTGTGTGGCACTTCATGCCCCTTAGTAATGTGATGGCATCTCAAGAAATGTGAAAATTGAAGCAACAATGTGTAAGGCAGCGTTTCTCACCCTTTAAGTATTTGTGACCCGAGTTTTCATAACAGTTTTAATCGTGCCCCCCTAACGTTTTTTTGAAAGGAGCCCACTAATACCAATTTGTTCTTTTTAAATTAATGATATATCATAGATGGATATTTTATTATACCTACTTAACTTTTATTGACATTTATCTAACTCTGTATTTATTTTTCTAGTATCAGAATGTAGTTTAAGTTAATTGATTTTGGTTTCAATAGATATATTTTTCATATTTTCAATTAATGTTTTTTTTTTTCACATCTTCACGCCCCCCTTTTTGTTACTTTGCACCCCCTTAGGAGGGCCCGCCCCATAGTTTAAGAACCACTGGTGTAAGGAGTGTCAATGGATTCTTGTAGCCTACTAACCCAATATTCCTTTACTCCACTCACTGTTCCAAAGCCTTTAGAAACACCAATTGAGAAAGTAACACTAATCATACATGTATAATATAACAGTGCTGCCAAAAATAAATGTTATCAGGATTTTGTCAGGGGAGAATCCTTCCTGTCCAGCACAACAAACTTCCCTTCAGTTCATCAATAGCATCCTTTTAGTTGCCTTCCTGCTCCGCATTGTTGCAAGTAATGTACTGACAGTAAATAGCAGCTGCCTGCTGAAATATTCATAGTCGTGGATTTCTGCTTGGTCGTGTGTTAGCAGAATAACAGGATAATGATGTTCTTCAGTTGATGATGAGGAAGGGGCTGCTTCTGCCTTCAAATACACTGTTGGCTAGCAGCATGAGCCTTCTTTATTGAGGCTTGCTGTCGTTAGTAACATTCTTTCATTCAGAAGAGAAGCAGAATTTTAGCATTTTCATACATGTAAAAGAGATTTTTCTACTAAGACTGTTCAGTTTTTATCCTAACCTTTATTAAGCAAGAATAATGTTATAGAGATTATGAGCTGTGAGCCCAACTCAGTTTGGCAAAGTAGCGCCCATTCAGTTAAAAGTTAGTTCTTCCCATGTCTGAGTGTATAGGTAAGCTTTTGTGAGTAGATGAAGATCTAGGCAGCTGGTGGATGGATGATTGGACAACACATAGAAACACCAATGCTCATACTGGTGATGTTTCATTACATTTTTAACATTTAGACTTTTATTTGAATATATATTACCATTCTGAAATGCAATCCTTGATTGATAAGAAAAGACAGAACAATAGTTAAAATCTGAAAATGAAATTTCTTATTTGATATTAGGAAAATGCTTTAACATTTTAAAAGAAATTAAAATAGAAAAAAAAGATTGAAATGGTATGGACGGCCCACAGAGAAGCAATGGTTAGCACTGCTGCCTTATGGCTCCAGCATGGCTCCTGGGTTAGCATGACACACATATTCATTGTCCAGGTGGAGGTTTCTAGTTCTCCCCAATTGTAAAGAGGCTAAGCTAGCAAGTGGTTGCTGAGGAAAGAATGACACAGAGAAAGGGAAAGTACCATAGTCGACCTCCTGGGGAAAGTAGTAGCACTAGAGACAATGGGAAAGATCACAGTGACGGAAATCTGTAAACTTTTTTACAGTGCATTTAAAGGGTGACAAGAAATGGCAGATGATGCTAGGGGAGAAAGAATGACTGCCATGGTGGAAACCTCCAAGTTACTCCAGCTCTCTAGAAGTGAAGTGACTCAAGAAGTAACTGACCATCAATAAAGAGTAAGTCCTGCAGCTAGCAAGAAGCCATGAGATCTCTAGGTCAACAAGATGGAGCACTGTGTTATTGGCTAAAGAAAGAGTGAGCAAATTCAGGGAGTCTCTTTCCATTGGAGAGAGAATATTGCAAAGAGACTTAGGGTAAAAGCTTACTGGTGGGAGGAACGGCCAAGGATTGTAACAGATCAGAGATGATAAAGAGAGGTGGACAAGCCAGACAGACAGATGTTTAAGACCCTGGTGCAGGAAAAAAGTTGCAGCAGGGTATTGGTTTGGTTTTGTTCTTGTTCTTCTTTATTTAGCAGGGTAAACTGCAGGGGGTGGTTTCAAGAAATCCAATCCCAAACCCAACAAAATACCAAGACACTTAATAAACCAAAAGGGAAAAAATACTTTTAATAACTGAAAACTAATCTCACACTGGCTTAACCCAGGCCTGATGCGACCACTTCCCATGCCATTGTCCTAGATTTCGTCTTCCGTCTTTCCAGCTTAGTCCAGGTGAACTCTTGACTGTTCTGATTCTAAGCAAATCTGGCTGTGCAAATGACGGCACATATTAAAGGTGGGACCAAAAGCTGTTTGAAGTAATGCCTAGTTGACCACTTAGTGGTTTTGAGTATTTCTTGACCCATTGGGAGAGATTCAGTTGCCTCCCAAACATTTTCTCTGGCCAAATGCCCTGCTTGTGGCCAGAGTACAGCTGTATTGTCCTGACGAGTTTGAGTGGCCAGGAGGACTAAGTGCATTCGCTCCACCAGGCTTTACATTTATTCTTTCATCCGGGCAGTGGTCAGTTAAAACTTCCTCCCCATGCTCAGCTGCCCTTGAAAACTGCACGTTTGGCTTCCTTGGCAATATCCTGAGTGTGAATGATTGTGATAAAGACACCTTCTCTTCTTACAATAGATACATAGCTAGTTTTTAATGTTCAAAAGTGGAAATATGTTATTTCCTGTTTGGTGGTATTAAACGGAATAGAGCAAGAGTTTTTCAAACTGGGGCCTGCAGTCCCCCAGGGACCACAATACTGCTTTGGGGATCCGAGGTAGCCCTGCCAAGGTTGATGCTTTAGAAAACAATTGAAAATTTAAAGATTATCTTTATATTATCTCATGGACTGTAGTTTTAAAATAAGAATAACTTAAAATGTTTTTTAATTGTTGCTTTAAAGTAGTCCCATATCAATGCAGTTATTGACTAGAGGTGCAGGTTCATAACCAGTGCAATATGTGAGCAGCTCCAGGTAATACTGTACATGAGGAAACGCACAGAAAAAATAAACTAAGAAAAAGTGGCCTTTAAAAAAAACATAGCAGCTAAACTTGTGTGTCCATGCTCGATCTCACGTCAGGTCCATCGCCGTCTCACAATATTTGTGCTGTGAGATTTCATTGATGTCTCTCTTCTATGCCCAATGCTCATGCAAATTCAAAGTCTCCATCTGCTTACATTGGGTCCGATGTAACCCTACCCTCTCGCTCCCCACCTCTTTGAGTCGATTCATGCCAGGATCTAGAATGCCCATAAGTGCACAAAGACCACATGTCAAAACCGAGGGATGTTGCCAAAAAACACCATCTTAACAGGAGTGTTCTCTTTCTCACATCCTCCACTCGGCAATGAGTTGTTGGCATTTTGTGTTCATGTCTTTCAGGTTTAATCTACCAACATTACAATATTTTTAGTTTTGGTAAATTTTTTTAGTGTACCTTAATTTTTATAAGAGTTGTAGAAACTGTCAGAGTAATGCAGAAGACTATACAATGTGGAACAAAGATGAATGTTAACTATAATTAATAATAAAATACATGTATCTAACATTTAATTTAAATTCTTACTAATGATAATCAATAGTGCAAAGCTTTTGTTTCGGAGAGAGTTGTCAGTGCTCAGAAATCTTCATCCTACCCTAAAAATTTAACACAGTAACAGAGAGAAAGAACCGAGCAGCGAAACTTTGTAGCCTAGAAGCAGATTCAGTCTTCATCTTGACTTTGAGTTATGGTGATGTGTTCTGATCTGAAGTAGTACGAAATATGAAAATATTTCCTTTGATCTAAATTCACATTTAACTATATAATTTTTGTAAAGAAAATGTATCTGCTTTTTTCCAAAATTGCCAAAGTTCAGCAGCTCTAACTTAAAAAATGGGATTCAACAAAGCTTGACGCGCCGAAATGATTCCACAGACAAAATATCTTCATTTTTAAAAGTTTAAGTTAAAATTCAAAGTAAAACAGTTCACACTAAAGAGACAATTAAAATATAAAAAAAGGATAAGTTCTTGTTAAGAAAAGTTCTGTTCAAAGCTTAAATCTTGTTACATTTTAAATCGTTACAAATAACTTCAAAACGTTTCTGAACCATTTCAAAACGTTCAGAAAACTGTATGCCTGTCCCACTTCTAAGCTGAAAATGGGTCATTTAAGTCCCTGCTTAGTGGGACCAGTTCTAAACCACAACTGAAACAATTAGCACGCTGTATCTCAGTTATAGCAAGAAAGTTCAATCTCTTACTAACTTATAGCGGGAAAAGACTATACCATTGTCTATGACTATGGAAGAAATTTATATTCTATTCAAATTACGCAAACATTAATATGAGTTTAACTCAACACTTTAACTTTCTAAGATTGGCTCTTACATTAATAGTATAGACAATTTAGGCTTTCTGTTTTATTGTACATGTTATTCTGTGTGAGAACATTAGAACACTCGAGACGAGAACAGGCCATTCAGCCCAACAAAGCTCGCCAGTCCTATCCACTTATTATTATATTCCATATAAAGCCACACTACTGTTTCTACATTAAAAAAAAATCATTACAAAAACTTCACTGACAAATGAAAATAAAG
This sequence comes from Polypterus bichir lapradei, assembly GCA_026402145.1. Taxonomy (NCBI): domain Eukaryota; kingdom Metazoa; phylum Chordata; class Cladistia; order Polypteriformes; family Polypteridae; genus Polypterus; species Polypterus bichir. The sequence continues at coordinate 29,258,408 of JANRMT010062829.1, forward strand.
CAAGTGAAAGGTTTTAATATCAACACATTTAATCTTGTCTTGGTTATTGTAAGATGTATTACTTAACAAGAAATTTGCATTTAAGATTATTTATCATATTTTAAAAACCTTTGTCCAGTAAATTTTGCTCACCCCAATGACTGATCTGATGCTAAACAAAACAACTGTTTTATTAACAAATCTGTCAGTGGGGTAAGCAAAATTTACTGGACAAAGGTTTTTAAAATTTGATGAATAATCAAGAATAAGAAAAATTTACAGGGAAGTCTGCTTGGCCTGCTGCTACCAACATCCCTCTCCAGGACAAGTGGTTTGAGAAGATAAAATGAGCGAAACTAAAGGAGTCAAAAATCAAAACTGAATCAATGTGCTGAAGCCTGAATGTAGCTTAAGTAGCCTGAAGGAGCCAAACACAGACAGTATGGACTCTTCTACTTTTTCTGCATTTTTACCATTTTTCTAGTATAGTTCTGAGACTGGTCCCCCAACTTTAATATTGGGTAAGAGGTTTTAGGCAGTTGCTACTTTGCCCCTGCATGGACATATGAAGCAAAGCGAAGACATGATATACTGTATGTGTGACAACACTGTACACATAAACTTGTGTGACTATGTGAATGTAATACTCATACTGTCATGCTGTGCAAGTCAATATTACTCAAAATGCAGCAGATAACACACAGCATGAACATCAACAAGATTACACAATTAGATTTTAATGCAATTTACAATTATATTTATGGCAGTTACCAATTCAACATAGCATCTACTACACACACTTTTTCTCTCATGGCCTTTCATTATCAGAGAAATGGTACCAAGAAGAATTCCTCTTGAAATGTTTCCAATTTTTGAGTGCTTATGCAAAACTGAAATAGAAAATTTTGTTCACATATATACAGTATTTCTGCAAAACTACTATTCCAAGGCTAAGTCAACAAATGTTAACTATTCAGTGATTATCAAGATGCTATAAAATCAGTCAGTCATTACCCAACCCGCTATATCCTAACACAGGGTCACGGGGGTCTGCTGGAACCAATCCCAGCCAACACAAGGTGCAAGGCAGGAAACAAATCCCAGGCAGGGCACCAGTCCACCACAGGACACACACGCACACACTAGAGACAATTTAGAATCGCCAATGCACCTAACCTGCATGTCTTTGGACTGTGGGAGGAAACCCACGCAGACATGGGGAGAACATGCAAACTCCACGCAGGGAGGACCCGGGAAGCGAACCCGGGTCTCCTTACTGCGAGGCAGCAGTGCTACCCACTGCACCACCATGCCACCTTTTTCATGCAAATCTCTAATTTAAAAAAAAAAAATTATGTAAAATGATGTCACAGTACAACAGATGCTAAAGCTTTTCTCTATGGTAGGTGTAAAATGATGGAAATCATTTGGGGAAAAATGCTCAGAATACCTCTTGATACTTTTTACTTTACTTTTTGAAATATACTGTTCAGGAAAAAATAAATAAACACAGACACATGCAGAATATGCAAACACCACTAAATATCAATCCGGAACTCTGAAGCTGTACAGAAACAGTACTAATCACTACACCACTGTGCCTCATGTAAGTTGAAAATGTTGAATAAATGTATTGGACTCATGAAAACGGGTAGAAACTGTATGTAAATTCGATGTTAATTAATGCTGATTTATTTTGTTTTCATATTGTGTTTATTTTTCTATTCTTTATTATGTAAAGCACTTTGAGCTACTGTTTGTATGAATATGTGCTATATAAATAAATGTTGTTGTTGTTGTAAATAACACAGCATCAAACAACTTTCAAGGCTGCATAACAATCAAACATTTCTGAAGTATGTTAACTTTCAAATTATCAAATAAAATATTGAGATGTCAAGCAAAATGACACCTTTTATTGGCTAACTAAAAAGATTACAATATGCAAGCTTTTGAGGCAACTCAGGCCCCTTCTTCAGGCAAGATGTACTGCTTGACCTCTCACTACATCCATAATGGCTAACACCGTACAACACAATAGTACTACAAATAAGATATTTAAAGTCATTTAATATTCTTTCTATCGTTATGAAAGAAAACACTGATTTATCGATCATTTACCTTGAACAAGGAACATGAAAAATTGTTCTTTTCTTTTATATAAAGTTTTGGATTCTGCACTAATATGTGATTTGTATTTGCAGTAGTACTGTAACCTGAAGGGGGCTCTTACCATCCTCATCATTTCAATTTCACTTTTCTCTCCCTCACAATCTTTGGCACTTATTCCTTTCACTAGGAGAAATGTAGCCATCCATTGTCCTCTTGACTCCAAACTCAATAATGCACTGACCAAATTAAGTTGTTAAGTGTTTCTTAGAAAAGATCATGGTTTAGTGTTAGCAGGTAAGAACCCAATATTAGTTTGGCCATGTCAGCTAACACAAGATTTGAAGGGAAGCTAACATAATCTTGATTGGGGGGCAACACAACACAACAATCCAGAAGAATGAGACTAACATTAGGGACTGTGATGATGATAATGAAGATGATAATAGAACTGAACACTTCTATTAATGATTAAGACTAGAAAACGTACTCTGTGTAAGCCATGGGGTTGTCTTCTGTATTCGACATGTGAAAAACCCTGTGGAGGCTTGTGGGACTTCTCGATTTGCAAATAAGACTAGGGAGAGTAACTGATTCTAGTTCCTCCAGTCCTGACTACCTTACATAACATTTTTTGAGGGTCTCATTAAGCCGCTGTATAAAGCCATCAGTTTAAGAATGATACACTGAGGGTTTTAGGTGTTTAATTCTTGGCAGCCTCCTTGAATGTACCCAAGGTAAAAGGATTCTCTGGTCTGTAAGGACCTCCTTAGGGATGTCAACATGAGCAAAGGCTCCCGCTAATTCCTGTGCAATGCTAGTAGAATTGGCTTTCTGCAAAGGGATATTCTCTGAATATCGAATAGTGTAATCTACGAGGACCAGAATATATTTATCTCCCCAAGCTGAGGGGTCAAGTGGGCCTACTATATCAACTCTAATCAACTTTATTGAGATATCAATTAAAGGGGCCAGAATTACAGGGGTATGGTCCCTCCGAAGAATCTATTGTAGTTGACATTCTGGACAAGAACTACAAAAACATGGTTCTCATTGATCCACAGCCAATAAAATTGGAGTTTAGCGTTTCAGAATATGATCATTCACAACCCTGCTCCTGGTAGGCTTTCAGTACAAGCAGCAACATCCTTACCTCTCCGTGATGTTCAGCTACTTGATATAACAGAACATCATTAATGGGCGCCTGTGATATGCAATGAGAAGTTCTTTGATCATCAACCAGGGTAACTGCATTCTTTGCAAACTTTAGGAAATCATCTTTCCACTGTTCTCTTTTAAAATGGTGCCAGTAAATGTCAAAACTGAAAATGAAGATCTACAAGAGGATGTGGCATGACCTCTGTAAGGGAAAAGAAAAAAGTGCTTGAAACTGCCTGCCTGTTAAACCAAGACATCCTGAATTCATTTGTATCAACACATTTTAGATTAGAAAATGAGATCATATATAACATTTAACATTTTGTTTTGTTCTCTGATAACACTTTACATATGAGAAGTGTTATTTTTAATATGTTTAGCTAGTTTGGGACTTTACATAATACTTAATATGGAGGTGTGCTTCTGGAGTATACCATTGATCTAAAGCTGATTGATGAAAATTAAAATATATTCAAATGTGTTGTATAAATGAACCAATCAGTATGATTTCATTGTCTACCATGCTGTATTAACAAGAGCATGTTGGGCTCGACCTGTAGATGTAAATAAAGGACAGCCATGTTTGGAGATCATTTATAATGATGGCTCAGGACTCTTTTGCTTACTAAGTGTTTTCCACAATAGACTGGTGCCAAAATGCCCAGTTTGTTTGCTCATCTCACTGCAATTCCCACATTGTCGTTGGTTTGGAGTTTTTCCTTTTTGGTAAGCTGAATCAAGCACTTCCTTGCTGATGCTGACTTGACTGGCTGGTGGGGTCTTTCCTGCTGGATGGGCAGGATGGTGTTAAGGTTGAATAGATGAATAACACAGGAACTGTTGGTGAGTGCTGTTAAAAAAATATATTGTGCTTTTGCAGATTTCACAGCTGCAATCAGTTATAATAGGTGCTGTTTAGAGAGGGAACTACATGGAAGTTCAATTCCCCAATGTCTTCTCAAGGGTGAGGGTTCAAGTTTCTACTCGATTGAGGAAAAAAGAAGAGATAATATAAAACTTTATGATTAGGGTTGCCAACTCTCTTTAACTGGAAATGAGGACATTTGGGTCGAAAAATGAGGACCTTTGAGGACGCCTTTCCCTATGATGCCATAATACACCTTTTATACTGTCTTATGTTGTTTTAAATAATATAAACCTTTAGTAGCAGTTTATCACTATAATTATGATATGATGGCCACAATCACAGTAACTGGCAAACTAATAACTCATTAAATATTTTGAATATGCCAAGCATCTTAAATTAACAGACTTCATTCCTTCTATTCTTATTTTGGATTCTTATTAACTCTCGTAAACCTGTAAAAAATGGAAAATTCACTTCTATTAAAACATAAATAATTGTACACTTTTCAACTTAGTTTATTTACATTATCTACATTCTTTTATATTTTTCCACTGAAACTATTTTTCTTAGTAAATCTGGGTTCTTGGATAAACATGAATAGAAATCTTTACATAGCAGGCTAATGAAACTAAATCTTGAGAGCATCAGCCCCTTAATTGAATCTGTTCTGCCCTTTGGAAAACAAGGAGATTTGTTATTCAAGTATTCTGTCAACTTGCATTTTCTTTTCGCCATAATGGGCATTCCTGAATCACTTGAAGAAGTGACTTATTACTTGATCAACTGATAACTAAAAAGATATTGCAATTATATGACAGAATAAATGTGTGATATTTTTAATTAACTGAAACTTTAATATAAATCCATTTTGGAACAATGGCTGGTAATAACAATATTTTCCATTAAAATATTACAAAGCAGTACTTACACTTAAATATGACGGACTGTACCTGGATGTATGAAATTTCTTGTTTAACCAAGCTGCTGAAAGAAGAATCAAAAATAAGATCTCACATAGAAAACATGAAATTGTGATTTCAGTTTAGAATAAATTCACATAGTTACAGTGAATTAGGATTACAAATAATTAAGGAAAGGAACAACATTTATAATGAACTGATTTTTACATTTTGGGAGCTAAAATACAGGACATTTCCAAAATTTTAAATTCCTCCCTGCCAGTCCACAGCGCATTAAAAATGAGGACATGTCCAGCCCTCTTTATGTGAGACCTCCTCTCTACCTAAGAGAGAACTTAGGGCTCGTTTATACTTCACGCTCAACATGGCTGCCACGCGTTCATTTGACATGTCCTCTGAGCAGGTCCTCAGAAATTAACGGGACGATAATATATATATATATATATATATATATATATATATATATATATATATAAAGAATCTGTTGCTATAGTTTGCCTATTTTCTAAGCTTTTTATATGTTAGAAAAAATAGCAAGATTGTGATTCACAAATCATTAACAATTCTGATTGATTCCATTGATTCTAATAGCAATCCCCTCTTATTACCCTTAATTTGGAATTTAGGAAAAATTTACAGTTCCTAGGTGTCTTTCTTTTGTAAGTTTGTTTAATTTTAATACTGGGCTTATTGAATTGTTTTGGCGCATAGTACAGTATATTTCATTTGACTTATTACTCTGTAGTTGTGTGTGCATGCATGTGCAGGGAACCATATAGTCCTAATTCAGCCTGGTGGCAGTGTCTCATTAATTCAGTTATTTTTTCTAAAGCTTGTGAACTTTAGTGTCCTGCAGTGTTTCTGTCAGTATTACTGGGAAGAATCTGACTTTATAAGAAAATTTAAATAGAGTTGTATTTATACTTTAGTATTACTTTTATGATTTTTGCATAACACCATTTTATGAGCTTTTTACCTTGACGGCAACTCCCTTTGCTGCAGTGTGGCAACACACGACTTACTGTAAGTAGTGCTTCTAGATTGTTAGGACTATAACTTGAAAATTTTTGACTACAATTTTTGGTTTTCATTTTGGGAAGTGTCATTTGGTTCAATTTAGATCTTTTGGCTTTGAATTTGAATGGTATTTGACAAGTTTTACGATAAGTTTTAATGCAAGCCCATTTGGGAGAAGATTATAGTTTAAATTAAATCTGCCTTTGTAATGAGTTTAAGAGCTTCAGTTGTGTTGCTATTTTGATAATTCGGGTTCGCTTCCCAGGTTCTCCCTGCGTGGCGTTTGCATGTTCTCCCCGTGTCTGCATGGGTTTCATCTGGGTGCTCCAGTTTCCTCCCACAATCCAAAGACATGCAGGTTAGATGCATTGGCGATCCGAAATTGTCCCTAGTGTGTGCTTGGTGGGTGGGTGTGAGTGTGGTGGGTTGGCACCCTGCCCGGGATTTGTTCTGGGCCACCTCTCAAATTTTCCCATCCTACGTGATCACCTGGTTCACCTCAATAGTAGACCCATCTCTGGCTACCACATACAGTATGCCTATGTGCTGATTACTCTGTCTGGACTTGTAGCAGTGTGGGTTGACTCCATGCTCCCATTCCTGTTTTGGGAGCCCCTTTAACCCGACACCATTGATAAGGTAACCAGTTGAGCTGGCAGATAAGGACATAAATAGCAAGGGGTAGGTGTGAAGGACCCACAGAGCTTTTATTAAAATTAATCAAAATCAAAGCAGTGTTCACAGGTTAAAGCTGCCCAAACATGTTTAAAGCTGATCCTCCAGCTAGGATGTTGGATATCTCTGGGTCCATGGCTCTTGAAGCTGATCCTCCAATTAGCTGAGATTGCACAGGTGGTGAACCGGCTGCAGGGATCTGTGGTATCCAGGGTGAACTTCTCCAAGCTCATGGTAAGATGGTACTCCTGGCATTGCAAGAAATCTTTGGTGTCATCCCAACTTAATGGAAAACTGGTACTGTCATCCGTATCTGGAAAGGGAACGGGTGATCCTTTGGATTGCGGCAACTAAAGTGGGGTAACACTGCTCTCAGTTCCAGGTAAGATCCTTGCTAGGGTCATCCTCAATAGGATCTGGAACAGTCGGGTTTTAAGCCTAAGAAGTCTGCCATCGACCGCATCCTGGCATTTGAGGTTCTCATGGAGTGCAAACGTGAATATCGGCAGAGTTTCTTTGTAGTCGATTTTCATAAAGTGTTTGACTCGTAGCTGGCCTGTACACTGGTACTGTGAGTGCTTTGCAGAGTGGGGGCAGAACCTCTGCTTTTTTCCCAGTTGATTCTGGTGTAAGTCAGGGGTGTGTTCTTGCTCCTACTCTGTTCAATGCTTGCATGGACTGGGTGTTGGGAAGGGTCGAGGGGTCCTGCAGCTGTAGGGCATCTGTTGGTGAAGAAAGATTCATGGATCTTGGTTTTGCCGACAATGCTGTGATCTTCGCAGAGTCAAAGGAGGCTCTGATCAGGGCACTAGACAGACTGAGCAAGGAGTTTGAGTGCCTGGGATTGCGAGTGTCCTGGATATAAAACCAAGATCCAGGCCTTTAATGACCTCTTGGGCACAGCCATCGGCAGTGTGTCTGTCTATGGAGAAACTGTTGACTTACCTCAGCAGTGACATTCATGTCTCTGGTGACTCTTCCTATGAAGTCAGTAGATGGATTAAGAGAACACTGGGGGTTGTGAAGTCGCTGGAAAGGGGTGTGTGGCTCTCCTGATATCTTTGCAAAGGGACGAAGGTCCAAATTTTTAGAGTCCTGGTGCTCATTGAGAGTGAGTGTCAGTTACGCCACTATGGCCATGTGGCATGATGATCTGACAAGATCCTCATTGTTGAGGACCCGAGCGGCTGGACCAGACCAAGGGGACACACACGTAATACCTGGCTGCAGCAGATAGAGGGTCATTTCCAGAGGGTGGGACTGGACCATGTGTCTGCCTTAGGCGTTGCCAACCAGGACACTGAGCTATTTTGTCATGTGGTGGGTGAGGCAATGCATTGTACCAGTGCATCCTCCCCAACCTGACCTGACCTGTCCACAGGTGCAGTGTTAAAATGTCTTCAATAAATAAATGCATGAAAAAGTGAAATCCATGGGTTAAAATCCAGCTTTAAAACAAGAAACGAAAAACAACAACACAGCCATCGGTTTTCTTAATGTATAGTCAGATGAGTCAAGAACAACTCCATCACCTTCTCCAAAGCTCACCCAGAGACGTTAACAGCCACGGTCTTCACTACCCGACCCCCATCTCAACTGCCTCATTGTGCTCCGGCCAGACTTACCCTTGGTTGGTCATACTTCTGTCATCGTTTGTGCTCCTGCAGCCGTACCTCGGATCCCTGGGGAGGACTCCACCATGCTTGCACCCACTCCACACATAATCAGTGTGGCACTACTCCATCGCTCCTTTGCAGTGCCAATGATCGTGCTGACGTTTTTCACTAGCTGAATGGTCCATCTTTATCTCTCCACCCAATATTGCTCATTCCATGCCCCTGTGTCCGTTCCCTGTCTTTTTTTTCCCTCTACCTCTCACACTTTTCTTTTTAAAGTGATGGTTAGTGTTAGGAGCGGCTGAGGCAGTCACTTCTAATTAGGGTTGTAGGTGATCACGCCCATGTGAGCAAAATGCAGGGCAGTCCACTCCCACACTGGAACCACCCCTGCCAGGCTACCACTCCCCACCTGAAGACGTAAATGTCAATTTTTAATTATTTAAAAATGCGCTAGAGCCACAGACCTCCCTTACCACAGGACTGTGGCCACAAGGAAGCAATGCACTGAGCAATTAGGGGAGCACACTTTGCCAGTCTGCACCAATTCTTCTATCCTGACTTATCTTCATCTGACTCATGCTTCATCCCTAATCAGGCAATTAAAGCTATTGACAGTTTTCATCTTACTTTACCTTTGTGAAGTTTCATATTCCTATCTTTATCCAATTATCCATTGCACCTGGAAAGTTGTCCCCTTCAGGTATCCTGTGAGGGTTTTGATGAATATTATGCCTTATATCTTTAATGCATCAAGTTAGTAGGTTTCTGTTTTATATATTATCATTCTTAGTAAGTTAGTTTGCTTTTTCAAAAGTTTAATTAACAGGTTGTGGTTGTTTTGTACTTCTTTCATCCTATGTTTTATTGCACTCAGATGCCTACGCTTCTAGGAATGTTCAAAGATGCAAGGGCCTTGCATACAGAGTTACGTTCTTAATTCCTTTTGTGTTTCTTTCTCATCAGTATTATTTAAAGTAATGCTTCTATCAATATCTATAGAATATCCTGCGATGAATGTACACATTTTTGAGGTAGGTTTTAAATGTGGTTATATTTAACATCTTATTGGGGGAATGGGAAAGAGTGTACAGTGCCCCATTACTGCCTTGTCATCAGATTAATTGCTGGACATCAGGGATGTAGCTAAATGTACTCTATTGGGTCTGTATGTTTGTGCATTGGTTATTTGATTTTCTTGTTGCCTAAAACCACACAATCTATAGTATTGATTTTGTCTTTCTTTTTCACAGTATACTACAGAAAGGGTACAGAGGAACTGATTCAGTGTATACATGGGCTCCATTTAGAGAGCAGTCTTTGTGTAACATTGAAATGCAACAGAGGGTATGGTTTGGGGATTGTTATGGGGTTGTTGTAGGCATTTGTTGTTCTGGGGTGACCAGGTGGTTTTGTGACAGGTAATACATGGTGCCCTTGAGCACAATACAGTTTGTTTTTCTCTCTCTTTCTTCCTTCTTTACGTCTTTTTTTCTCACACGTCTTTACCTTTTCAATTGTGCTTTTGAATTTCCTCCTCATCTCCTTTCAAAGGCTATGTGTCCACAAGGAGGCACCAGTGAGCCCCAAACCCAAGACACAGCAATTTACTACATGTTATTAGAATAAAATAAAGGATTTTTATTCTCACAAGGTGCTTCTCTCCAGTAATCAGCCACAATAACAATACACAATTACAATAATGAACAATTCTCTCTCCTTCCTTACTTTTGTTGTTGCTGTATCACCAACACTAGTTTTGAATACAGGTAACAAGAGCAAATAGAAATAACAAGTGACTTTCTAAACATTTCCCCAAGCACTCAGTTATGTTTGCTCCTGTGCTGCTGTAAAAAGCAAAATACACCCTTCTAAAGGGAAAAAAAGATTTAAAAATTCACCCACTGTTCCTTAGTGGCAACCAAAAAGCAAAGTTTTTTCAGAGCAAAATTTGTACTTTAGTGAACTCTCATGCAGCAGTAGCTCAACCCATTTCCCATGTCTTTCAATTCAAAAGTAAGGATGACATCAACATGTGTCCACTCAGTCTTGACTAAGATATTCAAGTTCGAAGAGCATGTCCCTTGAAACAAAACATGACAATTAAGGTGTCCTATTGTGATTTTATTCTTTAGAGTACATGTTAAATGCCACAGTCCACTGGTGTAGATACATGTGTCCCAAGTTTGCCAGTGAATTAAATTAGTTTACCCACATTGGACTTGGCAAAATTCAAAATGCAATGAAAATGTGAAACATGAATTACTCTTGTAACTTATACGAATAAGAAGCTGGCTGTGAGCTGGTAAGTAGCTGCAAGTAGATAGTAAACTAATTTAATGTCCTTTTACTATACAGTAGTGCAGTGGTTAGCATTACTGCTTCATGGATTGTGGCCACCTGCTGCTGTAGGATGAAAATGTTGCGGAGTACTTAGTTTAGTTTACTGAGGAAGACAGTGGGGATCCCAAGTAACACCTGACACCCATGAGTGCTCACAAGTGAAATTAATAGAGGCATTGCACAGATGTGGCATGTTGCACAACGTGGGTGTGGTCATTTCGTCCATGACTGGCTGGGAGAGGAGGCATGTACTTGGATTGGTCTGCACAAAGTGGTGCCGAATACAAAAGGCGCCTTTTGGCCACTTAGAGAGCATGAGGAGCAGTTCATTGCTAAGCGTTTTACAGTGCAATAAAATCATTGTAGCTTGTGCTTATTTTTGAAAATATTTTCTTTGTATTATAGGTATCTCCTAGTTATAGTTGTTGATTGGTGGAGGTATTTATTTAGTTTTGGTACACATTTTGTATGTACACTTATTAAATCACACTTAGTACTAGGTTGTTGTATCATGTTAGTCATTATGAATGTGTCATTTTACTTGACTTCTCACTAAATCACACTTAGTAAATATTTTTGTGAATTCTACATATTTTTGGGATTGTAATATTGTGAAGTAGCTTCCTACCAGCATTTACGAGGAAGACTGCCATTTATTGTTCAGTGACCGTAAAAATAATAAAATAAACAACATTTCATTAAAATACATACAAATAAAATATGTACAAAATATCAATTATAAATATGGCAAGAAATAAAATGCTTCTTTTCTTTAATTACAAGCTGTCATATTGTTTAATTTTTTCTGTAATGTACCTATCTGAAACAAGGCTTATTGAAAAAGTAGTTTTCACCACTTGTCTAACAAATAAAAATTACATAGAAATATATATACATACACATTATGTATGTACTGTATATCTCTCTATTATATAAAAAAATCCTGCGATGAGAAGACTTTTTTTCAATTCCCCTGAGTTGAGACCTTGGCCACGAGATTTTATCAAGTCACGCCCCCCTTTCAACCATTTTCAACCACACACACGGTAATCTCAGCTCTCATTCGTGTGAATGCTTTTGACAGACACATTTTCTACTCTCTCAGCTCTTATAAATTTGAACGTTACCCTCACTTTAAGTTTCAATTAAGGAGGACGTATTATGACCAAATCTCATTGAAGAATTTCATCATGAAATTGGGTTATCAACAGAAAAAATGAGTACACAAGCAATCCTACCACTGAGAAACGATGAAGTCAAACGAATTAACGCAATAAATGTCGATTGGTTACACAGCAAATTGGTTAAATGCATATCAATAGACTATGCTGAAACAGTTGGTAGTGATCATGCGGAAGATGAAAACATCAACTTGCAATATCCTGAAGAATAACTACAACCGTTAACACCATCTGGTCTTCCACCACACAAATTACTGTAGAAAAAAGGATGTATCCAAGCAAAGTAATCTAGTACATCTTCCATGGATAACATTACACAACAAAGGAGGTCTTGATATGCCATTCATATTAGAACGTTAACAGCTTCCGGTTAGAATAGCTTTTGTAAAGACAATTAACAAATCTCAGAGCCAAACATTCGAAAAACTCATTTTATTTAATAGAGAGAAAGAAATGAAATTCAAATCACGGGCAGTTATACATTGTGTGTATGATGAGAGTCCAAACACAGAATCAAAATTCAATGCAAAATTGACAAAAATTTAATTAAAAAATTTTTTACTGAAGTTTTACAATATAAATGTAAGCTTAAAAAGTATGTGTGTGTTAATTTCAAAGCTAAACCGAACAAAATCATATTACGTAACGAATAACTCTCACGCAACATGAAACATAATTTAATTTCTAATTATTACGTTTTACTCTTTTTTACTATGGTTAATTACTCGCTGTAATGTAAAATAGTTCTATTATGCATATGTAACAATTCCTTTGAAAATAAAATTCTGTTTAAATTGTACAACTGCATCCCCATACGTGAGCAGCACAACCGCAAATAGGCTAGCACGTAGCGCAGGCACGGGGGTTGGCGAGCGAAGCAAGCAGGGGGAAAAGCTCCCTACTTTTCTTTTAAGGAAAAACTCTTAAAATGCAAAAGACAGACAAACACAGGCATACAGATACACTATGACCTGAAAATTACATTCACACTAAAAAAATTGACACTAGCAAATTATTTAATTGTTCAGTGTTATCTAAGTGGTTTTTATACATTTCTACTCAATTTTTTATTTTAAAGCTACTTTGAAGTAATGCATTTTAAATATATGCTTCATGAAAACTTAAGATGTATTGTTATATTACTACTATCTTAAAAATATCTTAAGTACTGTAAAATGGAAAATAAACAATTGCTATTATAAATATTCATTTTGAATTGTGATGAGAAAAAAGAAAGAAAAATAATACAATAGATTGTAAAAATATTCAATACATTTATAGGTATATTTATAAGTAAATTTTGCTTGAGATGATGAGCTTCATAGTTAGGATTTATGTGAAGTTCTGTAAACATGCTTTGGCAATGTTTTGATTCTTGTCACACAATGAAAGAAAAAAGGGACGCAGTTTCCAAAACCAACACAAAAACAGACTTGTCCTCTTTACAGATCTGAGACCACTGAGCAGGCCTCACTTCATGCAGCCCAGCCCCAACTCAAATGCCAGGCTTCCAGTTGCACAAGCCAAGAAGCAGAGCTAAGAGTTTTAAAATAACAACAACAACAACAACATTTATTTATATAGCACATTTTCATACAAAAAAATGTAGCTCAAAATATTAAGATATTCAGAAATGCTCAGAAACCAGAGGAGAGGAAAATCTTAACACTGCTGGTTTCAATATAAACAAAACAAAGTGACTCCATGTTTAATAATTTATTGAAATAGACTTTGTCTAAAAGGGCATGACTATAAGGAAATAAATCCAACCCAGAAACAATAAACAGTACCTAAGAACAAAACCAGGGGACAAAACCAGTAAATTCAAATACAAAAGAATCACAAAATCAAAAAACAGGAAACAAAGCCAAAAATGCAATGTCTTAGCTTCAGTGTGTTATAATCCTTTGCCTACTTTAATGTTTACCTTTTGTTGTTTTTTAGTAGATTACTTCATTATGACATTTTTCTATGATGTTAATGTCATCACTTGCTCCTCACCTATATAAGATGACTACTCCCACTGCCCATTTTGTTTGGCTTTAGTGGCACACCAGGCCTGTTAAGACAGCAGATCTAACAGGGGGTACATATATGAAGCTGCGCCAAACTTGTGTCCAAAGTAAGGGACTGAACTCTTCGTACCAGAACTAGCTTGCGCTTGGTCTGATAACAAAGATGTAAATCAGAGTTGAAGTGACATTTTTGCAGAGACACAGCAGTGAAATAAAAGCCCAAGAACAAAGAGCTGTAATTCAATGAATGACAATTCTGATGTACAAAACAACATGCATACGAGAAGGCACTGATTTCTCGTGACTTTAATCCAATCATGAGAGATTATGAGGGGCAATCAAAAAATTCCCGGAATTGTGATATAGCAGAAGAGAGAGAAATCAGATTATGCACACATTAATGTGGAGGGGAGCGCAGCACGTCCATAGAGCAGTTACAACAGGTCTGGATTGGTTTTGGTGTGTAGTATTGTTTTAATTACCGTTTCAGTTAGAAGTGTGCATTGTCATTCTGTGCAATGTCACATTTCGAACAACGTGCTAACATAAAGTTCATGTGCAAATTGGGGAAATCAGCTTCAGATATGCTAGCGACACTGCAGCACACTTCTAGCTTAGAAGTCCCCAATTACCCCAAAACAGCCTCTTGTACCCTCTGAAACCTCTCTTTGAAACTTAAAAGGTGATGAACTGCTCCCTTTCTTGGGAGCTGAAAGCTAACAATCTCTTCTCTTTGTGGACTGGAAAGCAGAGATCCTGTATATCATACCAAGCACTATGACAGCAGTTTGCGAAAATTAGCACATAATCTATACGAGAACAGGCCTTTCAGCCCAACAAAGTTTGTCAGTCCTATCCACTTACATTTTCTAAAATAATATGAAATCTATAACTTTAAAAGTCCTTAAATATACCACTGTCTAACACACTTCTTGGTAACTTATTCCATGTGTCTATGTTTCTGTATGTAAGGAAAAAATTCCTAATGTTTGTCCAAAATTTACCAATAACAAGTTTCCATCTATTTCCCCAAGTTCTGGATGAATTTATTTTAAAGTAACAGTCCAATCCACAGTACTATTTCCCTTCCTAATTTTAAACACTTCCATCATGTCTCCTCTTAATCTTCTTTTGCTTTTAATCTTTCCTCTTATCTAATTCCCTGTAGCTCTGGAATCAGCCTAGTTGCTCTTCTCCGGACCTTCTCCAGTTCTGCTTTGTCCTTTTTTGTAGCCTGGAGACCAATACTGCACACAGTACTCCAGATGAGGTCTCTCCAGTGTGTTATAAAGTTTGAACAGAGCCTCCTTGGACTTGTACTCAACACATCGTGCTATCTAACCTAACATTCTGTTAGCCTTCTTAATGGCTCCTGGCTCCTGTTGAGTTCACTACAACTCCTAAATCCTTCTCATAAGGTGAACTTTCGATTTTCAGACATCCCATTGTGTATTCAAACTTAACATTTTTACTGCCTACATGTAATACTTTACATTTACCAACATTTAATTTCATCTGCCACAAATCTGCCTAAACCTGTATGCCTTCAAATTCTCTGTAATGATTCAACAAATTCTAGATTATCTGCCAATTCACCAAGCTTAGTATCATCTGCAAACTTCACTAGCTTGTTACTTATATTCCTATCCAAATCATTTATTTATATTAAAAATAGCAGTGGCCCTACACTGACCTCTGTGGAACACCACTCTTAAAATCAGCCCATACTGATAGTGTTGTTCACACCATCACCCTGTGCCTTCTGTGTTTGAACCAATTTTACATCCATCTACAAATAACACCTTGAACTCCCACTTCTTTCAGTTTGATGTCCAACCTCTCATGTAGCATCTTTTCAAATGCTTTCTGAAATTCAACATAAATAATATCATATGCTCCACTTGGATAATATCCTTTTGTTGCTTTCTCGTAGAATTCCAAAATGTTGATAAAATATGATAAAGGGCCATCTTAACGTTTGGGCACAATGGGCACTTGTTGGCGACCCCACGAGGTTTCTGGTGCCTATGTATGTTTCTGTTTTGCTATCAAATCAAGGGCCCCAGCACACTACTTTGCCTGGGGGCCTTTGATGCTGTTAAGACGGCCCGACATGACCTCCCTCTTCTGAACCCATGCTGACGATTCAGTAAAACTCCTGTTCTTGCCAAGTGTTGCTCAGTCTTATCCTTAACAATTCTTTGTATTCATTTATCTGTGATACACATTACGCTTACTGGCCTCTAGGAGTTTGGATCTGCCTGATCACCATTTCTATATAACGGAATAAAATATGCCATTTTCCAGTCCTTTCGGAATATCCCCAGTGCGCAGTGACTAAGGTTTCAAAGGTTTATATATGTACTTGCTAACCGCCTTAAGATCTCAAGGATAAATATTACTTGGTCCTGGTGATTTGTTTAATTTGAGCCTATTTACCCTAAGCAGTACTTCTCCCTTTACAAATTTCATATCACTTAGTACCTCTGTGGTAGTCCTTTTACAGTTAGAAAGTTAGGTACTTCCTCACATATGAAGACCTCAGAAAAATGCAAGTTCAGAGCATCTGCTAGTTCACTGACTGTATTTTTTTAATTACCCTTTACTATTCCTGACACACTTCATTTCTACTTTGACTGCTCCTTTACTACTAAAATACTGAAGGGATCTCTTTAGATCATCTTTCGCCTTATTTACTTAATTCCTCTCTGACTGCCTTTTAGCCTACTCTTGAATGGCTGTCCTCATGTTCTCATACACCGTACGATTGAAGTAAACAGCCAGCCTCTTCTATATTACGTTTGTCTGTCTAGTCTGTCTGTGTCCTTTTTTATATGTTAAAAGCTATGCAGTTACGTATTTCTTTAATCATTGTGTTTATCAATACGTTGTACTATTCTGCTTCTTAAAATGAGGTTGCTTCAGCCACCTTGATATACTGTAGGTCTAACAGCTGCAGACCATCTCCTCCAACAAAGATAGTAAGGTAAATAAAGTAGAGCCTTCCCAAATTATTTAATCAATTACACAACATGGCCAAATACAAGACTGATAATTACTTAATGAAGGTAAATCTCTTCCCATTCCTACATTTCTGCTTTCAGTGTCCAATCTTTGGGTAGTAAATAATTGTGATTATTTATAGTTAAGGAATAGCATCTTTATTTACAGTTAGGACTTCTTACTTTTGTTTCTTGATTAAACTCTCTGTATCACATTTTGGTTTTGTTGCTAACTTTTTTCTTTGTAAAATTCTCCTACAAGTTTTAACCAAACTACTGTACACCTTGGTTATAACACAGTGTAGACTGCTGCTTCTCCTTTTATACAGTTGTGGTAATTCCCAAGATGCATCATCAGGTGGCCCAAACAGGTTCCATGTACAGTAAATGGGATGAGGTATATTAATAAAAACTGAGTACAAAAATATGAAATAAACAATAAAATAATATTTAATAAAAAAATAATAATGAAGAAAATCATTTGCAAAATGAAATCCAAAGGATGACAAAATAAATACAGTAAATAAGACATCTGAGGCAGGTTGTTTTTTTTTTACATCTAATTGTCGGTGAGCCAGCTCTGGATTTGGAAAGAGCACTGTAGTACTCGGTGTTGTACCATGTTAGCCATTATGAATGTAGTGAGAAGTCAAGGAAAATTACACCTTTTATTGGTAACTAAAAAGATTACAATATGCAAGCTTTCGAGGCAACTCAGGCCCCTGAAGAACCAGCACTGGAAATTTAAATTTAGAGAAAATACGCAGCAGTTACTGGAGGAGGAATCTGTAGAACTCTTACTGCATTTGTGACCTTTCTTGGAAATTTGATAAGATCTTAATAGATATATTAATACTACCTGGGGAGATGGACCATATTTCTTTAATTTATTACTTAAAAATAAAGTTCTGTGGACATTTTCTTTTTGTATTTTTCTTTCATGGTTAGGCAGGATATTACAAGTATTCTAATATACTGTTACAGTATGTAATTGTAGCAGAAAAACATAAAAGTATATCCCTATGTGTATTTTATTACTTCTATGTTAATTTATGAATGTTATGGGTGTGCCTTTCCTGTGTTACTAATATAGCCTGTACAAGGGAACGTTGAGATAATTACAATTAAATACACACACACACACACACACACACACACACACACACACAAATATTTAGTTTTTTAATTTATAAATAAGAAACCTCTCTTTAGAGATAAATGTTTGTGTCAAAGATATATATAACTAATCTGAAACCTTTAGATTATAGTTAAACATTAGGAATGTTACTAAAATATACCATTTATACCGTGTGTGCTGACTGGTGTAAATTAAAATACATTTCAATGTGTTATGTAAACGAACCTAAATTAAAAGGCTCTGTTCATTTTAGTCAGCCCTGCCATGGAGAACTGAGCTGCTCATATGAGAAGACTCCAACACTTAGTATAAATAAAGAACGCCTGTCTTAAATTAAATTTGTAATGGTGACTCAAGACTATTCTTTAGTTACAGAGTATTTTCTCCAATGATAATAAATATAATATACTGTAGTTCATTTTCTCCATAGCTTGTATATTGGCTTTTTCATGGACCTTGGCTATGGAAGTAATTTCTTTTACTGAGATAAGAAAAGGTGTGCAACTCATGGATGTAAGCACATGCTAGATCCAATGTCCATAATAGAATAACTACATATTCATGACAAAGATTCTTCTGCAGTTTTAGTGAGTACAGGAACGGCATACAATGTCCTGTCTTTTTTGTAACACTAAAGTCCACTGCTGATCAGCAGAAGAGACAGACTTGCTGTGCTGTGCTAGATGTACAGGGTCTCTTCATTAAACTGTAAGATGCTGGGAGGTCAAAAAGACAAAAGCTGTATTAATAGCCAAAAACAACAACAACATTTTCTGCTACTGCATATTTCCATGCAAAGAATTAGTGCGTTAAAAGAAATCACAAAACAAATTAGAAATAGATAAGAGCAAGAATGAATACATGACAAACCAGAAATCGTGGAAAAGAATACACTTCAAATAAAATCAATATGCTGTTACTTAATACAGATGTAGCAAATAATAGAAAACAGAATCTGTATTAATATATTTGTTTTTAAGTCTCGAAATGATATTTCTGATGCTATGATCAGACGGCTGGGGGGGGGCAGAAAAATTTTAAGACCCTAGAGATACAACAAAATGTGCCAGGGTTCCAAGGGCAAAAAACTGCACAGCCCCCACTGGGCATCCCACGTAACATAAATGAACTTAAGTAGTTTCTTATTGTTTTTAAGGTTCATCTTAGAAGATTTAATTCAGTGGGTCTTGTCGAAAGGTGGAATATCTACTGTTATTACAACATCACAGCCTTACAGGTGGATGCATGGTACTTTGATTAATATAAATATGATTGCAAATCCATGGAGAATATGCATATATAATCTATTAGATGTGGAAAAGAAATGCACCTATGAAAACCCCAAATTAAAAAGATGATTTTTGGAAGTTTTTTTTTTTTTTTTTTTTTTTAATATTCCATGGTAAAGTATTCCTGATTTTTGGTGCACAGCAGCAAAACGTTGCCTCACCACGTCTTTTATACTTAGCTCTTGAAAATAATAAGCAGACCATTATTAGAAGATCTTAGGTTAAAACTTGGAATGTATGGGGACTGGCATTCCAAATATTGGAAGGGACAAGATTATTATAGCTTTATATACCATTAACACTATTTTAAAATCAGTTTTAATCAATTTAACAATGGTAAAAAGTGAGATATGCTCTACAACAGGGGTGCCCAATACATCAATCGCGATCGAACGGTAGTGCAGGTAGATCGCATTGCATTCAAATTTTTTTTTTTTAATGTTAGCCTATCATATATCCTTCCTATGGCATTTGCCACTTGATTGACATACAGGGCGGCCAGTCTGAGATCTCTTTTCTTCTAACACAAAACTTCGGCTATCTAAGTGATCTAATTAGCCTTCCAATTTATATCAACTAAACAAGAAATTAAAAAAAAAAATTGTTGTTTATGGGCTGGATGTGGAATTGGAAGAGGATTTTATTTCTCACAATGTCACAATCGAAGTGCGTTTCTCTGATCTGTCAGTCTATCATTGCTATTCCAAAGAAAGAAAATGTGGAAAGTCACTTTCGAACTGTTCGTAAAAACTACGAAACTGACTTCCTCCCAAAAAGCGATCTGAGAAAGAGAAAGGAGAGGGAACTAAAATCACAGTTCATCGGACAGCCATCATTTTTCACTCAGCTGAATTCAAAAGCAAAGGCAGACACACCGAAGCATTGTTCCGGGTGAGTCACTCGATCATTAAGCATAAGAAGTCCTTCCAAGATGGAGAGATGATAAAACATGACTTCATTGAGGCAGATGACTAGGGAGAAATTCCTTCTTAGATTTCAAGACACCTGGCCGGAGAAAAAGGAGTTTATCCTTGTCATTAAACATGCAGAATACAAGCAACTTAATAACGATCAATGGCCGCAAGACCTGGCATTTTTTGTCTGATCTGACCAACATGTTGAATGAGCTTAATTTACAGCTGCAAGGAAAAGAAAAAACCATGGTAAATATGATTATCTCAGTTAATGCTTTCAAACGAAAAATACATCTGTCCTCAAAGCTGCAGCACCTTGATTTGGGGAACATCCAAAACCTTGCATCAGAGCTGGAGACGCAATGGAAGGCATGTGCGCAACTTGAGAGCAGATTGAAAATTGTGTGTCAGACTTTATCTAATGGAAAAAAAAGTAACAATTCGAGTGTTGCACAATGTAGCAGAGTAAGAGTAGCGTTTCTTCCTCACAAATGTACTCAAGTAAAAGTAAAAAGTACGGTGCAGTAAAACTACTCT
>JANRMT010062829.1:29279568-29337400 GCA_026402145.1 Polypterus bichir lapradei
TCTCTCTTCTGTTCTTTTGTAATGTTGTAATGTACTTAAGGAACGGTCTCATTTTTTGTTCACATAGCTTTCTAAATTGGCAGGGACGTGGCTTTAAGTGTTGATTAGGATATAATTCATTTTCATTTTTAGGAATGTTCTACCGATTCTACTTATGACTGAATTGGGTTTCACATATTGCAATGTGATATTACACTCAGTAAAACTCAAATTACAGTGAAGACTTTAAATCTCACTTTAGGAATTTGGTTTTAAATGCTTGTTTTTATCAAAACGTGTATTTAAAGCTTGTATCTGGTATTGCTATAAGAATGGGGCCTCAATTCCCTATTACTATTTCATACTTGCATTTTTCTATTAGTGAAGAATATTAATCATGGCTCCAATTCATTTTAACTTATTAGAGATTAGATAAACATTATTAATCCTAAATAAACAAAATGGCTTGATTTGGTGCTGCACATGCAGCTTTTTGTTGTTTTTCCTGTTACAGTACAAAGAAAGCTGCAAACAGTTTTCTCAATAATGACGCATACAACAAATGATATTGGATTAGTCTGTAAGTTTTTATTGCAAGATTTACATTTTTCACACAATAAAAATATAACAAAACTCCCAAATAATTTTACAACTGTGTGAGGCCAACCTAAACAAACTATTTCAACAAAGGTAATTTTGTAGTGAAAATGTTGAAAAACAAACAGAAGCCTTAAAATATTAAAGAGCTTTAAGGTCAAACAGTACAATCCAGATTAATTGCCATAAAGGGCCTTGAAACAAGCAGGATAGCAGTAGCGATGGATAATAAAGCCAATTAAAACTGCTGGATGAGAAAGAGGTTGTGGGCAGATACTATAACACATTATATTGCACTGAGATGGATGAAATTGGTAAATATAGTCTCTTTTTTGTAATAAAATCTTCTATGAAGTAAAATGCACAACAGAAAAGTAACAGAAATATGTGATGAAATATTGCACTTACTAAATCAGAAAAAGGGATATACAAGAGTTAATTTGTGATTTCTACATACAGTATGTTAGGTGGCCCCCATTCAGTAAAATGTAACAAATTCTGCACAAACCCTTGCACAGTACAAATTTTCATTATTAATCTGTGGATTTAAATGTATTATTATACCATCTAACCAAATGAAGCATAAGAAAAACAAAACAATGCAAGTTCAAAGTATTAGATAAGTGTTTGCAGAACCTGTAATTCTCATGAATTAAATTTTGGTGTGAAGATTTAACCTGATTCAACAAGATAGATGCACATTTACAGTATGTTTTCTGTATCTTCAAGGACAGCTAAAGCTAGTGACAAGTTTTACTAAGGTAGAACATAATTTTTCACTACTTGATCAAAAGATATACTAACTAAAGTTAGATTTAAAAATGTAACAGTCTTAACCAAATATTTGTAGGAAGTAGTGCACTAGAAATTCAGATATGACAAAAGACCATGTAATGATTAATGTTATCCCAGAATTCTAAAACCTAGCATTCACTGACAAATGCAATATTTGCATTCTTGTGTGCTGTATCATTTTCTTAGTGAACGGGGTGCCACATGTTTCTGGCACAAATGTTTTACATATTTAAACTTGTTATCAGTCAAGTTCTGATAATGCACAGATTAAGATAAGAATTGAATGTTATATATTTTCTTAAGTTATGTGATTGCAGGCATTGCAGAATTAAACAGCCATATTCTTCAATCTTTTAATAGTGAAAAGTACTCTTTCATGTGGGTGCTTTAAAAAAAAAATTACATCAATTCACACTGCAGCAATTGTCATATTAATTGCCAGAGAGAGTGAGCAGATGGCATCACTGGTATAGTACTGAGCTGAATTACTCAAAATCCCAAAAATCAGCTACCACCACACTGAATCTTGATATTTTGTGTTCTTCCCTAGCTCAAAACGTAGACCAATGATGCCACCTTTTTGTAAAGCTCTTACATGTAATAGTATTTTTTACAATTAAAAGACAAAAATATAACTGGTCAACTTTTAAGTTGAGATACTGAATTAATACTCAGAACTCCGTGTCTGGCAGGTGAGGAAAGTAAACCTCTTATCTAGTCATCACAGCCAAGCAATTCCATACGTAGTGTGATTTTATTATGCCATGTCCAAGGGATGATTCTAACAAACCGGGCAATAATAGGTGGATCAAACAGGTTCTTCTTGTGGGTGTTGTTGTCAACATTACCCTGGTATATCTGAAAAGAAAAAGGGGGAAAAATATAATAAACAAAGACAACGTCCTGCTAATAAGTGTGAAAGTAAAAATCTTTGAATTTTAGCCTTGCACATTTAATCATCACATGCACATGTAATAATACAGAAATTTAAGATTATATAGAGAACAATCTGCCAGTAATATTTAGTTACAATTTACTGTTTTCCAATAACAACTGAATAAGAAAAAACAAATGAGGTTTTTTTTCCCCCAAATAATTCCCATTTTAATATAGACAGTCTAGGACTGGGTACTCAGATACGTTTATACAGGACCATGGTGAGTGTGGGTTACTTTTTCCTGGAATCACTATCTTAATCATGCATGCACTTATTCACTAGTTTAAAGCTTTTCTTTCTCATTACAAATACTTCTAACATGCTTTATTTACCAGTTTCCCAGAAATCTAATAAAGTATAATTACATGTTCCCAAATCTTTAGAACTTGCACTGTTATTTTGAAATACCATTGGTATTTAAAAAGTTCAGGATCCAAATTTTGACTATGCATATATTTTTGGCATCCCTTAACATGATTTAACCTTTTGCAATAGGATGGCTGTTAATTTGGTGTGTGAGAGAGAGCTGAGCCCACCATAATCAAATGGGGCATTCTAATTACACTGCAGAAAGGCAAGATCCGCTTTAATTTAAAAAAATGCAGTTCAAATGTATTTGTTTTTTACTGATTTTATTTTTACTCTTTTTATTTATCTTAACTGATCCTTTAAGCTTCCTATAGGTAAAATGTTTTTAAATAAAAAGTATCAAGAGGTATTCTGAGCATTTTTCCCCAAATGATTTCCATCATTTTACACCTACCATAGAGAAAAGCTTTACCATCTGTTGTACTGTGGCATCATTTTACATAAGTTTTTTTTTTTTAAATTAGTGAGTTGCATGAAAAAATGTTTAGTATTAATTAAATAATTGTTCAACATTTTAACCTCTTTAGAGTAATGGAAGAAATTTGCAAGTCACTGGTACATTTATAAAGTCCACTTGGCTATATCTCAACTTTTAAAAGCCCAGTGCAATTGTATGCTGCCAAAAGCCAAGACGAGAGAGGCTGGGCATTCAGATAGATTCTGATTTGCCTTTTTCTGATAAGGCTGGTCGCCAAAGGTTTGTTTAATCATTGTAGTATGGACTTTTCAACTAACCTAACCTCTGCCTATTTACCGCTTACCTTTGTAACATTTCAGGTTATGGACTTGATCTGCTTAAACTGGAAAAATGTGGGTGTTTAAAAACTTTTAACTGGTAGTGTATATATTTTCATGGTGTGCGTATGTGTTTTTACCTAAATTTAATGTTTGGCTTTAACTGTATAATATTTGTAAAAACTCTATGAGTATTATTCTAAGCATGCAAGTGAAAGTGCTCAACATAAAAGTTAAAAAATAAATTATGAACCTTGCATTTTTCTTAATGAAGCAATTTAAAATAATAAATTTGATCTGTTAATTATTTGATTTAACACTCACTTTATCTTCCTTGTTGCTTGTGTCTTTGATGATACTCCAGGACTCCCCGTCATTACTGTAAGCCACTTTAAAGGCAGAGACAAACTGGACAGTGCCAAAATCCTTTGCTCCTTGAGTAATAATTCCAGTAATTTGTTTTGATGTTTGAAGGTCAACCTTTAAATAAAAGCAGAAAAGAGTACAATATTTTCAACTTTCAATTCTGCTGCTAAAAAGCAAAGGTATAAAGTCAGAGTACTGGCAGAAGCCAGCAAGTGGGCATGACACATTTTTCAAGTATGTTATGTTTTGATTATGAGTGTCACATTTCACAAGACTACACAGCATATTCTGAGCATGCATAACACGTTTTGCAAGTGTGCATTGCACATTTTGAGTAAAAGCAGTTCCTTTTTCCAATGTTTTTACAGTCACAGGATTTTTGGTACCAATAGCCTGTGATCAAGCATGCATTACATTTTCAGCTCGTGTGCATTTCAGTTTGTGACATTTTTTGACTGTGAATGATACATTTTGCAAGGGTTTCTAGTCATGTGGTTTTGGGTAGTGTCCTTGTGCAAAAGCGGAGAGACTGCAGTAGTCATTGCTAACCAGCTAATCATGAAGGACACCAACTTCTTTCTGCCTCTAAATGGGAAAGTGTCTAATTTTCTCAGCAGCCTTACCAAATTATTGTGTTATTTTGGATAGATATGGCCTGGTGTCCACATCATAGTGCCACGCACAGCACTGCCTTAATGAGCAATAATACGTTAAAAATGCTAAATCAATATAGAGGGAGATTCAAAATGAAAAACATTTTAAAACAAAACATGAAGTGTACTTACATAATGGGGAAGAAATATATAGGTTTACAAAATATAATGGGATATTAGTGAAGTCACAAGACATTGGTACTAATTAAGTACCAAGGTTCCTAAAATGTAACGTGACCAGCTTTTTTACATTATCGGTAGCACAAAGAAAGAAAACAAAGCAGATTAATTACTCTGAAAAGCTCAAAAATACGATTAAAAGTGAGTACAAACTACATATAAAAATGTCTCACTGTGGGGATAATACAGAACTTCATCAACACATATTGAAAAGAAAAAGAGTAGAGGCCATATCTGGAAATGCTTTGTGTTTGTTTGAAGAACTTCTGTGAGTGAATGCAGGAATCGTACTTGTTATTAAAAAAAAAAAAAAAAAAAAAAAAAGGCAGCAAACACATACACGTTTTTGCCACTTTAATTCCATTATGAACTTAATTTAAGAACAGATTTGTGTGTGCTCATTACCGATCAAATGAGGTGTAATTATTTAACTTGCATTGTCACGCATTTGTAAAAGGAGATAAAAAGATAATTAGATTAATTACATTTAGATAGTTTCCTACATAGTCCCGATAAATAAGCAGAGGCTTTGCATTCATTCTCTGATTATAATGAACACTCCAACAGATGTCCAAAAAGTCAAAGCATCCTCCATTTTCTAACTGTATACAGTTCAGGGTCACGCTAGGGTGCGACTCACATGCATCCACAGTTACACAAAAAGGACTGTGGGATGGGAGGGTTGCCAGCTGAAACAACAACTATAGCAAGTAAACATCAACAGAAGATTCACATGAGGTGACTATATGGGTTTTCTACACCAGTGATATGAGTTCCTCCATTTGTTGCTACCAAAATAAAATTTATTTAGTTCTTTAGTGCTTCAAAGGACAATGCACATCTCCTTATTAATATGTATACTATGTTGAGATGTGTAAAAGCAGAAACACACAGCCGTATAAGCAAAAACTTCATTGCTAAATTCAAATGTGCAGGCACTGAATTTGTGTCATTCATTTGGTTTTTGAAGGTAAAAAACATTCATTAGTATAATCCATAAATGAAAGCATTCACCATATATTTGAATGGTATGTTAAAGACTGTAATGCTGTCTCACAGTTATACATTTATTAAGTACAGGTAACAACAGCCCAAGTATTTTTCAAATTGTAGATTTGTACACAGGCATAAACAATTACAAAGTCTAATCACTGTTTTAAATGGAAATATTTGGAATTATCTTGTAATTCACAAACTCAACAGTACAGGTATAATAATGTTTGAATTTTTTATATTTAGTATTGTTTTTAAGCAGTATATTTCAGTTGCTGGACAGAAAATGTCAGAGTATAAATTTAGAATGTGCACATGCTAAGCAAACTCTAATAGCTCAAGATATTTCATTTTTATAAACCCTATACTGAAATCCCTCCAAAATTATGAATCATATTTGTTGTTACACTGTGGAGATGCACACCTCTGCTACATATTAAAATTCAAGCCCTGCATTGTATTTTGATATTTATGAATGCCAATATGTGTTTACTTAAATGATAATTGGGTAACTTCTGGACAGATATATTTTATATTGTATTACAGAAAGGGTAAATATTGTTCACTTTAATAAATAGAGGTACTTTAATAAAATGCCATTGAATAGAATTTTGAAAAGTATGGAGTAATTTTAATGGTATTCATATAGAATTCCAATTCTGGTATAGCAATATCCCTGTGGAATACAACTGCTTTTTCATACAAATGAAAACAAAAAGATGGCACTGACATCTCCCAGAATACATAAAGGGACATAATTGGTCAAAAAAAATACATAAAAGACAGGACACTTGACCAACGAATGAGGGGGAGAGGAGGATCTCCAATTCAAAAAGTCTTTTCCATGATGCTATAGTTTTCTGTTTATGATTTGGGCTGTTTAGTACAGAAGTAACTCTCTAACAATATTTTGGCAAAAAATCTGCATTTTTCAAGTAATGAGCATACAGCTAGATAACTGACATGAATATTATGTGACATAAGTAATGCAACATTTTGTTTTCACTTTTCCATAAATGTTTTTCAGATTATTTGCCATTGTACAGCACTGGTCACTACTGGCGTATATCAAACTTTTTTTTTCTCAAAATTGTACATGAAAACATGAGATTAAAATTTTTTTCTTGGCCACTATTACAAACTAGATGGGACAGGTAACATAAAAAATATATAATTTTTGGCTGGAGTATTACTTTAATGGAGCATGTAGGTAAAGTACATAATATTATAGCATTTATATATTTGTTTTACATGCAGAGGTTGGCAAGATTGACTTAATTTCCCTCCTTCTGGGAAGCCCTCAACAAAAAAAGGTAATTTCCAATCTAACAGCAGAGTCAAGCTAACAAAGCTGCTACTGGATGATTTGCTGTCATCAACATATGATTCAGATTGAATCACTGTATAAAATGATCGTAATATATAGTAAAATAACATTTAGTATTACAAGTTCGCATAAACTTGAACCAGTTTGATTGTTTTTATCTTGAATGTTGTTCATGCTTGATTAGGACTTTGCCAATCCTACTTTGAGAAATTCCTGTAATTTATACTTTATTATGTAGGTTTCATCTATTTCTCTCTACAAGGGTTCTGAGCCTTCAATCATACAAATATAAAATGAAACTGACAGAATAAATGTTTCACAGAATTACACTTGGACAACTGCCACTGTTTTCCTTGTTTGTTGTGGAAAGATGACAGTTCTTGAATATAAATAATATTTAACCTTAAACCACCATTATAGGTATCCAAATTTCTGCTTATCGACTACGCAGCACTGGAAGAAAATGATTCTGCTACAATAAGATGCATCCTCATCTATACTCAGTGTTTGCCAAAAAGTTAAGAAAATAGTTAACTATTCGATCTTAAATTGAGTTACTTTATTGTATTATCTGCCTTGGACAGATATAAATTCCACATATACAGTAAAACATTTTCTCAGATCACAAATGCTAGCACTAAGCTCAAAAACATGAAAAGTTACATATGGAGGAGGAGGCTGGGAGCATGTGCTGATTGCAGCGCGTTGCAGCTCCCGCCATACATATGGGACTGAATTAATTAAAAATAAGTATATTCTACGTTAAGTGAAGCATTCAAATGAATGGTATAGCTTTTCATCCACAAAGGGAAACCATTACCTGAATCCATTCTGTCCTGTTATTGTGAAGTGCAGTCCAAGCATTAGTTTTGCCTTGCATGTCCAAGCGAGCTAAATGTGGAAGCCACGTAAAGGCATCAATACCCCAGGTGCGGTAGGCACTAGAGCCAGTAATCTGTGTGTCGGTGATCAGGCGAGATTTCATACCCAAGGGATCAGAGCAACCTGCCGTGTTTAAATACACTGTGAACAAGACAATTAAAATAATGATAGACACACAGGAAGCAGCAGCAAATGCAAAGAACAACAAACAGGCATAAATGCAACATATCATGCATTACATACACAGTTTAGTGGCCAGTCAAATTAGTTTAGTGGTGCAAGACATAAGAGCAAAACTTTATAGATGGCAAAAACAAAAAAAAGGGAAAATTTTCCTTGACAACTGAGCAAAAAAAGGTAGCTTATTCTTTTCAGCTATAACATATAAAAGTATAACCCTATCCACACTGTAAACCTGCTTTACCCAAAGCTGGTGCAATAACTGACACGTTTCAATATATTGAGCACCTTTTTTGCAAATGTCTCACCAACAAAGCAAATCTAACAAATAAAAAATAAGAACATTATATATTTTTTCTCAAAATTCAAAGATTTAGAACATTACAACAATTGTAGCGAGAACAGGTCATTCATTCCAACAAGCTAATGCATCCAATCCACCTAGATTCTCCAAAATACCATCAAGTCAAAATTTGGACATTCCTAAAGTGCACTCCACCACACTACCTGGTAATGTATTCATTATGTCTATGGTTCTTTGTATGAAGAAAAACATTCTAATGTTTGTGTAAAATCTGCCCTTTACAGGTTTCCAATGTGTCTTTTGTGTTTTTAAAGTAACTGCTGGGATGCACTGTACAAATTCCCTTCACAATTTTAAAAATGTTCATCATGTCACCTCTCAATCTTTGTTTGTTTTAATTGAAAAAGTTCATCTCTTCATAGCTCAGACATTTCAGTCCCAGAATCAACCTAGCTGCTCTCCTTTGGACTTTATCTACTGCTACTACATCTTTTTTGCAATTTAGAGGCCAAATCTGTACACCGTACTTCATATGGGGTCTCACCTGTGAGTTGAATAGTTTAAAAATAGCCTCCCTTGTCTTGTACTACACATAACCTAAAATCCTATTAGCCTTTCTGATTGCTTCTGTGTAGTGTTTTGATGTACACAGTGAAAAGTCCACTGTAACTCTAGGTCCTTGACATAAGACGTACATTAAAAGATTCAGACCTCTGTGTGCTCAACTCTTATATTTCAACATTCTACATGTAATATGTTACACTTATTTTCATTAAATTTCTTCTGCCACTAACTTTTAGACTTTTGAACATCATTGTCCATCCCTTTCATGTACATATTAAATTTTCACAAAGAATTTCTTCTTTTTAATTTCTCATACCCCTACAAAATTCACCAGTGAGACAGCCCATCATTCTCATGCAAAGAAATGTCATTAATTAAGCATCATTTGATTGCTCAGCAAGAAAAAGCAATTGATTTTGTAAGAATAGTGATCAGTGATGAATTAGAAATTAAAATGAGCAAAGTACTTTGTCTCAGCAGAAGTAGTACTACGAGAAAACTGCCACAGCACTCTAGCAGTAACTGGATATACAGTATATGATGAATAGACAGACATTAACAGTGAATAACATTTTAATTAGAATTAAAACAAAATTATTGATTAACTGGATTTCAAAATCATGACTTAATTTAAAGCAATATGGGTTAAAAGGAATACTTTTTGCAGACATCTAGATATTTCAGCATAATTACAGATTCTTTTTATTTATTTATTGTTTACCATTTAGCTCACAGCCAATCAGCTCCATGCGTAGTGTACAGGCCTTGCGACACACTGTAGGAATGATGCGGATATACTGTGCAATAATGGGTGGATCAAATAAATTAGTCTTTGAGCCATCATTATCCACATTGGCAATGAAAACCTAGAAATAATGAACAAAAAAGTCACAGCTGTATTTCTGGATGTAGTTACCTGTTATTCTAACAGCAATCCTAAATTATAAGCTGTTTTGACTCACCGTGTCTTTGATCTGGCCCTCAGCACGGTACATGGTGAAAGTTTTCCCATCGAAGCTTGAAGCCACTTTGAAGTTCTTAATGAACTCTGCTGTGCCAATTCGACTAGCACCCTGTGTAATTATGCCAGTGATTCGCATTTTACGCTGAAAGTCCACCTAAGTTGACAGCATAAAACAAAACAACTCAGATTCATATTTAAGAAACATTATGTATAAAGAAAAATCCCTATGTATTGTCATAAATGAATGGACTGTTGCTTTTTCACACTTCAGCTAGAACAATGTGAAAGGATAACCCAAACAGCAAACAAATGCACTAAGAATAACTGAATTTAAATATGGTATGGCAATGACCATAAACATGTTATTTTTCTCCTGTCTGTTTCAACCACATCTTTTTGCTGTTTACATTAATTTTAACACTACCTATTTTTATCTTTATCACTCACATGAAAAAGATTAGTCTGAATTCTTTGTTTATGAAATTCTATAAATATTAATGTGTAATTTCCTTTCATTTGCTAAAAATACCTTATGCTTAATAGTAACAGCTTGTCACAAGAAGCAATCTCAACTTTTTTAAATTGTATTTGTAAATAATTTGAATTAGATTTAGAACATCAGCAGACTAAACTAATTATTGTTGCTCTTTTAAGACTATGATAATTTGTCAATTGCATTTGCTTTTATAATACTCAAAACTCTCTCCTTATGTCCTACAGTCTCTTTGTTACTTAGTGCTTTTTCTGCTTCTGTTGTTCTGATGTTTTGTTTTTTTTTTTTTACTTTTTATGTTGTACAAAACATAATAAGTTGCACAGGAAAAAGGGCCAAACTTATATAAAATATATATAAAAGAATGCAATGCAAATGTTAACCAGCCAGTAGTCTAGCAGACTGTCAAAAATTATTGGACCTGCCTGTTGGGTCTAAACATTAGTTTTTAAAAAATGAAAATTACCACAATACTTCTTATAACAACACAAACACTGTTTTTATTTGCCCATTATCTTTGCCCAAGTTGGCAATAAAACTTCAGATTTTTGCAATTTTGTATGTACTCCATGGTAAGACTCGTTTATCTTATGTTATACACCATTATCATGTTTTCTTCAGACTCTTTCTTTCTTCATTGCTGTTTACCAGTACTAGTATTGTACATCTCTTTATCTAGTCAATTTCAGCATCTCATTCTACATGACCTAACTGCTTTAGTCCATAGTCTTTTCTATCCAATATACTGCTTTTACATTTTTTTCCCTCTCAACTCTAAACATAGCTTCCTCTCCATCAGTGAAACTTTGCAACTGAACCATCAAATTCTTTACTTCATTACTTTTCCTAATGTCTTTACACAGTATTAAAGGTTTCCTTTTCCTAGTCAAACGGGCTGTTAGAAGCTAGACTTGGCATCTCACAGAACATCTTCTTGCATCTATCACAGTTATGACCACTCTTCATGCAACATGTCACTAAATTATCAGAACAGGTTATCCCTAACAGTATAACTGCTAAGAAACTGGGTGTATAAAAATATGAGTATATTCATTTAAAAATACAGTTTGAGACAGTACACACTCTTAATTAAGTACAATTAAATTAAGTATCTGTGGATAGTTTCCATATTTTATCCATGATTTATTATCTATAAAATCAGTCAATAAGTGTACTACAAACTGCCTAATTACTTCTTGAGCTGGGATATGACAAGATCACTCATACATTGCTCAAACAAAGCATTCACTATGATGGCCATGAAATAGAAGTCGCAGAAAACTAAAATAGGTCTGCAATGTAAGCAAAGTCAGTGTTAAAGGGAGGTGTGTAAAATGTAAGAATTAGAAGAGAGGAATGGTGAACTGAATGCTGAATGAGGAGTTCTCACCACAATATCCCAACTGAAGTAGGCCCTTTCTGGGGCTGGGACTGTGACCTTGGTGGTTACTAGAGACTTGTGTGGCTCAATAAACCTTAATACTGTTGAAATTATTTAGTAAATTAAACTTTTTGACAATGGAAAAAAATAGTAAATGAGTTACATCATTTACTAGACATAACCAAATAATTTAAAACACTTGGTCAAATAGAAGAATGCCAATTTATAGGCAATGACAGATAGATAGACATATAGAGTATTTTATTTGCCCCAAAGAAATATTTAGATTTTAGAGAAGCTTAGGAAATAGAGAAATATCATAACAACAACAACTACTCCCCCGAAATACACAAAGGAATTACAAAAACATCTGACTAGTAAGTAAACAGTCAGTGAGGCATTATACAGGTGTCTTGCAGTATGTTATGAAAAACCCTAGCAGTGTTTTCTGACACACTTTTACTATGTCTAAAAGTATCAACAGCCTAGGTATTAGCTTGAATCATAACGTTTCCCCTCCTGTGCTTAGTGACTCTAAATTAGCCTAATACAAGTGTGAGGAGTTAAGTACAATATATGATAGGATTCCAGTCAGAGCTCTGCCCTAAAAACAACATATAAGTAACAATATAGACAATTGTCCCTGTGTTAATGTTATTTTAATTGCCAAGTCTTGCGTATTTCAGTTGATATGCACAATCATGGAAAGCCAGAGGCTACTCTTGTGTACATTTGTACAAAGTACAAGAAATTCTCATTTTCAATCAGTTCAATTTTTAATACTACAATAGCAACCTCTGGGCCAGTAGCAGATCTGAAAGTGTCATTTTTTGTGCTCACCATATGTTAAGATAAAAATTGAACTATTTGCCACTAAAGCCATATTAAATGTTTGTCAGTATGTTATACAGTAGTTTATATAGAACAACTATGAAATGCATATCCAACACCAAAAACACTTTACTTTTGTAATTTTGTTGTTTTTTGGTAACATATAAACAAAGTTATTAATACGGTAAATTGTAAGCAATCAGGCTGCGCTTTTGCTTTTCAGAGCAAAAATTATAGAGAATTCTCACTTTTAGACAGAGAACAGTTTAATAAATGCAGGAACAGCTGCAGATTTTCACGAGTCTCATGTCTCATGGTAACAAAAAAGTTGGTTCGTTCCGTATACAATCTATTCATTACCAGGCTGGCTTTTCTTTCTTACAGACTGCTAGACACTGGTGGTCCCACCACATTGCACCATAATATTGCTAAAGAAGCTGCCTTTTAATTCTTTTCATTTTTGTAGAACTCTTGACTAGAGTCAAACAACTAAATAAGTTTGTCATGATTTTTAATTTATTAGTCACAAATGACTGCAAAGCTAATTTTTCAGCATCCAATTCTTTCAGTGTAATCACCCTTAGCTGATACTTAATTAGCCATGTATAAATGCTAACTGGTTACTAGAGAAACATTTTTAAATGCATTAGCGGCACTGAAACCTTTTATTCCGTTTATTTGTGTTGTAAGATACCAGCATTCCTAAAGTTCAGTTCTGGCTCTAAAAATGGTCAAAATAAAATGGCTTTTTCAAACACATTTCTTTTTGCAGAATGATGATTATTCCATGTAACAGACTGCCAATAAACTAAAGATTTTGTACAAAGATATCTATTACTGACTTGAGAGAAGAGGGTAATCTGGATCTAACCAGGATAGAAAAAGAAGGTTCAGTTATAAACCTTTCTGAAAATGTTTCACTTTGTCATTATATGTTACTGAATATAGATCAGTGTTATTCCCACTACCGAAAGCTACAATGCAACATGTCATTTAATGAAAACAGAATTTTTTTGTTAAAACAAAAAAAAAATAAGAAAAAAACAAAAATGTAATTTTAACCTTGGTTTTCATCACATTAGTCTTTGTGCATAATATACATGCAAGCACTAGCTGTGCTACCTAAGACATCCTGAAATCTAAGTAATCATTGTAGATTTCATTGTATTCAGCATTAACGTTTGCAGTGCACCATCTATTGGAATTTATTTTGTAATGCATGTAATAATACTAATGGTGCATGACAAGCATTAACACTGTTTTAACGAATCACATACCAGCAAACCCCTGCTCATCTTGCCCATCGTGTACCATTCATATTTCCATTATGCAATAAATTGGTTAAGTTCTTACAGTACTTATTTATATAATGCTAACAAACTACTGTGCTTTAAATGATATTAATAGCTAGATGGAAAACTTATTTCTGTTCCTTTTCTCATTCCATATAGTAAAATTGATACTGATTTTATGCTAGTATTGGTCATTTTGTATTAATAGATGTTTTTCAGTTGATAATTACTGAATACTACTCTATTGGTTATACTTTCAAAAATGTTTAAAAAAAGTGAACAATTAGTCACACACCATCCAGCACTAATACACATCAATGATGCCATTTTTACATCACCTGAATTGTAATCTCCTGTGTATGAAAGCTATTCAGCCACCACCAGATTATTTGTGCTCCTTTTTAACTCCATTATAAAGTACTGTTGAAAAGCATGCATTTAATGTAGTGCATTAACACATGGAATTGCATTGTTTTTGTTATTACTTATGAATATGACACACATTACTTATGAATTGTTACACAACCATTCAATAAACAAAAATGTAATAACTGATTCTTGGATGAAGTAAATCAAAAATGTGAAATGCTCCAACTTTCAAATCAGTTAACTTAGTCACCAAATGCACCCAAGTATTACATCCTGCACACATTAACTTGTTTAGTTATACTGGAAGCCTTGAACTGTCATATTATCATGAGAAAATGAAGTTTTGTCACAGACAGTAAAACTATGTATTAAGATGACAGGTACAACTAGAATGTTATATAATTTGACAGATATAAAGAAGACTGTTTTTTTACACTTGTAAATCTGCATGGATATTTTTGGTATATATTACAAAGCTAAAAAAATGTGAAAAAAATTAATTGCTGAAAGATTAAAACTTAATAAAAGCAAAAAAAAAAAAAAAGAAAAAGAAAAACTAAAACCTAAAATTAGAAAAATGGCTAAAGACTAAAAATAATAAACTAAAACATGTTACAATTACCAAAACCCTGTTAGATCAATTGGCAAAATAGCCAAAGTAACCATTTAAAATTAAATATAAAACAAAATAATGTGTGCTGAAAGTGAAGGGATCTGGATACATTATAAATCCAATGTGATTGTTTGTGTGTATTTCTGCCAGTGTGTGTGTGTATATAAATAAACACATGCACTGTACATACATATATACACAAATTGAACCATATATTAAATATGTCTTTTTTTCAGGCTACAACAATGATGGACACATAAATACAAACACATATCAGACTGTGAACCTAAAATCCATACACCATGCTGACAGTCTATTATATAAACCTATCTAGAAGTCTGTTGCCCCTACTTTAACCTTCCGAACAGTATGAAATTGTCTATGCATTGATTCTGTAAAATGCTGCATGTGGTGGTTAGGAATGGTGTGCCATGCCATGAGGAAGTAAATGTTACACAGTGACTGCAAATTGGATGCTTACATACTAATAGCAAAGATGCTTGAGAGGGTTGAAAACCAAGAAAACGTGCAGGCCACTGAAGCAAAAAAAAAAAAAAATTGCTGTCATGTCCATGGAAGTATTTGGTGACGATAAATGCATTGTTGCATTGTGCACTGTTATGCAGGAAGTGTCCAATTGAGAGTGGATAAAAGGATGAACCTTGTTAACAGCAATGTTCGTATACGTTCTTTCGTGGGTAGCAGGGGCCCCTAAACATTCACAGCACCATTACACAGCTACCTCTGGCTTGCACTGTTGACACCAAACAGCATTCTTCACTTGACTCATGTTGCTTGCACTAAATTCTGACCTTTCCATCAGCATGATGCAATATGAACCCTGGATTGGTATTGCCAAGTAGCTGGTCTAGTCCAGTTTTCATGTTTCTGTGCCAACTGGATATGGCACTCTTTTGTTTAATGCTGATTGACATCATCAATACACAACATTGCCTTCAGCTACTGTAACCAATTTGAGACAAAGTCCAATGAGTGGTCTGTTTTGAAATTAGGTTCAGCACTATTGTGGAATTCAGATGTGATTTGCCTGGTTGTGGCCCAACTGTTAGCTTTTATGATTCTTGCCATTGTGCTTTGACTCCTCTGATCTATAATCAGACTTTGTCCCAGGGATAACCTATCACTGGTATCTTTTTATCGTTGGCATCATCTTGGTAAACACTTGAAATGATTGTGCATGAAAAGCCCATGAATAGAGCTATGTGATGGATCCTGGAACAGACACACCCAGCATAAACTATCATACCATGTTCAGAGTCACCAAAGTCACTCATTTTGTTCAACACTCAATTAAAAACACCATCTACTACTATAAACCTACATAAAATGAGATTTTTCCCACACATTTTTCACTAGTACATTCCCAATAAGTAGGTCAGCACCTACATTTTGGTTCTGCCCACTGCAATTAACCATCTTTCAAAATAAGTACCTTCTCATTTAGTTCCATTTCATTGTTTTACCTACAACTCACTTTGTGAACCTTAAACAAGTCATTGCTCATTCTCTGATTGTTGAAAGAAAACACCAATAACAACTGGTAACAGTTGAACTATATCATCTTACTTATTGTAATGTTTCACTGTATTAGAAGATGATATATTAAATACATTTTGCATACCTAGGAACTAAGTTTGCATCCATTCCTTTTTTCACTGCCATAAAATCAAAGTGCATTTCCCTAATTTTTACTTAATATTTCTTTTTTATCACTAGCACTTTCCAGAACAACTTCACGGACTATATTCTAAAGGAGCAGTATGTCAAGAGTGTTTTGGAGGTGAAAACAGTGTCACACAGAGTAATGATTATGAAGCTGGAAACTGAAGGTGTGATGATGAATGTTAAGTGTATATGCCCCGCAAGTTGGGTGTTCGATGGATGAGAAAGAAGATTTCTGGAGTGAGTTGGATAAAGTGATGTACAGTGTACACAAGGGACAGAGAGTGGTGAATGAAGCGGATTTCAATGGACATGTTGGTGAAGGGAATAGAGGTGATGGGTAGGTATGGTGTCAAGAAGAGGAATGAAGAAGGTTAGAGGATTGTGGATTTTGCAAAAAGGATGTGCATGGCTGTGGTAAATACATATTTTAAGAAGAGAGAGGAACATAGGGTGACGTACGTGAAGGAAGATGCACACAGGCAGATTATTTTCAATGCAGAAGAGT
The DNA here is from genome assembly GCA_026402145.1 of Polypterus bichir lapradei. Taxonomy (NCBI): domain Eukaryota; kingdom Metazoa; phylum Chordata; class Cladistia; order Polypteriformes; family Polypteridae; genus Polypterus; species Polypterus bichir. The sequence goes on from JANRMT010062829.1 coordinate 29,296,564, forward strand.
CATCTGAAGGAGATTAAAGACTGCAAAGTGGTGGCAGGGGAAAGTGTAGTTAGGCAGCACAGGATGGTGATCTGTAGCAGGGGTTGCTAACTCCAGTCCTGGGGGACCACCATGGCTGCAGGTTTTCATTTTACGTCTTTTCTTAATGAGTGACCTGTTTTTTGCTGCTAATTAACTTCTTTTGAATTCATTTTAATTTACTTGCCCCTGAAGACTCAGACCCCTTAATTGTTTCTTTTTCCTTAATTAGAAGCCAAACAATAATAAGATACAAAATGAGCCAAAACAACTGGTGTCCATCATACAATATCTGGAAATAAAGAAAGATGAAGGTCTCAGGAATGTTAATTTTCTCAGGTCCCCAAAACAGTTTAACAGTGCTCTTAGAAAGAGAAAATCAACAATTTCAGAAATGTCTGCTATTGCACATTGAGGCAACAAACCACGGAATTAAAGAATGGGCTTAATTAACGACAAGAATTGGCACCTCATTAAGCAGCTGGTTGGAGTGAAATTGGTTGGAGTTTGAGGCCCTGACTTAGTTGGTCTTCTGTTGGCTCACTCACTTCACACTTCATTTCTGTTTGGGTGCCATTTAAGGAAAGAAATGAAGCAATGCAGAGGAATGGTGAAGATATTCAAGTGGGTAAATCTTAAAAATGCAATTCAATAAGATAATTCATTTAATTAGAAGCACAAATAGAGCACTCATTAAAAAAAGGGTTAGAATGAAAACCTACAGCCATGGTGGTCCTCCAGGACTGTAGGATGATGTTTTTGATCAAAAAGAGAAGGAGGAGAGGGAGGGCAGAGCAAAGGCTCAAATGGTGGAAGTTGAAAAAGAAAGACTGCAAAGGTTGAGTTTAGGGAGGAGATAAGACAGGCACTGGGTGGCAGTGAAGAGTTGCCAGACAGCTGGGCAACTGCAGCAGAAATAGTAAGAGTGACAGCAAGAAGGGTACTTGGCATGACATCTGGACAGAGGAAGGAGTAAAAGGAAACCTGGTAGTGGAATGGGGAAGTACAGGAGAGTATACAGAGGAAGAGGATGGTGAAGAAGAAGTGGGATAGTCAGAGAGATGCAAAAAGTAGACTAGAGTACAAGAAGATTAAGCGCAAGGTGAAGAGAGAGGTGGTGAAGGCTAAAGAAAAGGTGTATGATAAATTGTATGAGAGGCTGGACACTAAGGAGTGAGAAAAGGATCTGTAACGATTGGCTAAACAGAGGGATCGAGCTGGAAAAGATGTGCAGCAGGTTAGGGTGATAAAGAATAAAAATGGAAACATACTCACAAGTGAGGAGGGTGTGTTGACCAGATGGACACAGTACAGGGTGGTCCAGATCTAATTATGCAATTTTCATTACGCTATAACTTATTAAGTTTATTACAAAGAGAATTCACAAAAAATTATTTTTGTTGCCGATAGATGGCAGCACCTGCCCTGCATTCCAAAATGGCGGGGAGATGGTTGTCAGACGAACAGCAATTCTTTTGTCTTGTATTGTTTTCCTGCATTGCATTAAAAGTTGCATAATTAGATCTGGACCACCCTATTACTTTGAGAGGCTGATGAATGAAGAGAATGAGAGAGGGAGAAGGATGGATGATGTAGAGATAGTAAATCAGGATGTACAGCAGATTAGCAAGGAGGAAGTAAGGACAGCTCTGAAAAGGATGAAAAATGGAAAGGCCGTTGGTCCATGGTAGAAGCAGTGGAGTTTTTAACCAGATTGTTTAATGGAATCTTGGAAAGTGAGAGGATGCCTGAAGAGTGGAGAAGAAGTGTACTGGTACCGATTTTTAAGAATAAGGGGGATGTGCAGAGCTGTAGTAACTACAGGGGAATAAAATTGATGAGCCACGGCATAAAGTTATGCAAAAGAGTAGTGAAAGCTAGGTAAAGAAGGGAGGAGATGATTAGTGAGCAGCTGTATGGTTTCATGCCAAGAAAGAGCACCACAGATGCAATGTTTGCTCTGACGATGCTGATGGAGAAGTATAGAGAGAGCCAGAAGGAGTTGCATTGCATCTTTGTGGACCTGGAGAAAGCATATGACAGGGTGCCTCAAGAGGAGTTGTGGTATTTTATGAGGAAGTTGGGAGTTGGCAGAGAAGTATGTAAGAGTTGTACAGGATATGTACGAGGGAAGTGTGACAGTGGTAAGGTCTGCGGTAGAAGTGATGGATGCATTCAACGTGGAGGTGGGATTACATCAGGGATCGGCTCTAAGACCTTTCTTATTTGCAATTGTGATGGACAGGTTGACAGATGAGATTAGATAGGAGTCCCCGTGGACTATGATGTTTGCTGATGACATTGTGGTCTGTAGTGAGAGCAGGGAGCAGGTCGAGGAGACCCTGGAGAGTTGGAGGTTTGCTCTAGAGAGGAGAGGAATGAAAGTCAGTCAGAACAAGACAGAATACATGAGAGGGAGTTCAAGAGAATAATGAGGATGCAGGGAGTAGAGTTGGTGAAAGTGGATGAGTTTAAATACTTGGGATCAACAATTCAGAGTAACGGGGATTGTGGAGGAGAGGTGAAAAAGAGAGTGCAGGCAGGGTGAAATTGGTGGAGTAGAGTGTCAGGAGTGATTTGTGACAGATGGTTATCAGCAAGAGTGAAAGGGAAGGTCTACAAGACAGTACTGAGACCAGCTACGTTATATGGGTTGGAGATGGTAGCACTGACCAGAAAGCAGGAGACACAGCTGAAGGTGGCAGAGTTAAAGATGCTAAGATTTGCATTGGGTGTGATAAGGATGGACAGGATTAGAAACGAGCACATTAGAGGGTCGGCTCAAGTTGGAAGGTTGGGAGACAAAGTCAGAGAGGCGAGATTGCGTTGGTTTGGACATGTGCAGAGAAGAGATGCTGGGTATATTGGAAAAAGGATGTTAACGATAGAGCTGCCATGCAAGAGGAAAAGAGGAAGGCCTAAGAGAAGGTTTATGGATGTGGTGAGAAAGGACATGCAGGTGGGGGGGGTGTAAAAGAGCAAGATGTAGAAGACAGGACAATATGGAAGAAGATGATCCACTGTGGCAACCCCTAACAGAAGCAGCCAAAAGAAGAAGATAAAATCAAAGTGCATTTCCCTAATTTTTACTCAATATCTCTCTTTTATCCCTAGCACTTTCCTGAACAACTTCACGGACTACTCCAAAAGCTTGATCATTAAATAGGGTCAACACCTGAACAATGACCAGGATGTCATTAATACAAACCTTCTCTACATACCCTTTACAACAAGTGAATTCTATCAGGATTTGAAAAGAAATCAAAATTACAATAAACATACAAAATTAACTGTTGTACTTGTTGGGTACTTTTGATTCTGCTTTTTTCATGTTATATTTGTATTTTCCATGCTTCCATTTTGCGACTCTGTAGGTTTTTTTTGCTGTTATCAAGGATTCCAGTTACTTCACCAAAACCACTGATAGTTGCAATGCATGACATCTTCACCACAATGATATACAAGTTGCTTTTGCTAGTTTCCTGATATCTACAGTAAGTTTGTGGCTATTGTGGTGAATCATTATAGTGTGACTAATAAATTTTTTGGTAGTCAGTAAATTTTGTATATTTTAACAGTAGGTTTTAGTTAGGTTTATGGGTTTTGACAATAAGCTTTATCACTTCCTAGCATCCTCACTCTGTACCTTAAGCCAATGTCACATTACGCGACTTCTAGTCATAAGGAATGTCAGACTTGCTGATCTCCTTGCCAGACCATGCCAATTTATATGACTGTAAATCACTATGCATGTCAAATTTAGTGACTCTGTGGTAACTTTCCAATTGCATGCTGCGTGATGGAGTCGGTGCTGTATGAAGGGTTAACAAATACGACGAGTTCAGTAACAATCTTGGCCTCCCTTTTTTTCTTTTTTTATATTCTGTCATGGTACATAAAACACAAGACATAAGACAGACAAGCTGTATGTGGGGTCTAAACCCACATTTTTCTTAGACCTTATCACTGCATTATATGCATTTTACTTCCAGATGAGTATTCACTGGTTATCAGCTCTTGTGCACACAGAGCCCACCCCTACAACTAAAAACAAAATTAAACCTTTTTAATTTCATCTTGGCGAGGTGTGGACTAGTTAAAGTGAGTCACTGGGTATGTAAGACTAGATAACTAACCTTCATAGAAGCATGCCACAAACTACTTCTAACTTCCTAAGGATATGTAAATGATGGCTACGACTGAAAATTGCAGGAAAAGTTGTCTAATATGACATGTCCTTTAAAAAACATTTCTGTCTCTCTTTATTTCCTTTTCTATTTCTTGCAATTCTCCAACTTTGTTGGAGCATAACCTTTGACCTGTAAAAATAAGTGACACTATAAAGAAGAGTGCACTTCATAAAGTGGTCAGTGATCTTAATGGCCCTGTTAAACAAATGGTTTTAGAATTCAGTAACCTGCTGCAAAGACCCTTAAAACACTTCACCTCCTCAAGCTAGTGACTGTTCCAAGAACCTTCAATTTTCCATGTAAGCAGAATAAAATTATGACATATTGGACAAACAGCTATCAACAATAATATTAGCACTCAAGGAGAAGCATTTTTGGCTTGAATGGGCTGAGCACCTCATCAATATTTTTTTGATTATAAAAAATATTGATTATTTAAAAGTCCTTAAAACATCTGAACTCACCCCAGGCTAGATGGGAGATGTTCCTAAAAGATTTGCCTTTGCTATTTCCTATCATATTGGAGACAAAAATCGAAAAGTAGTTACCTTATCTAGGCAATTCGACAATAATGAAAGACAGGGGAACCCACAAAATATATCCTCCCCAAAGGTTTCTACTGGTTACTGTGGTAACTGACCAAGAGCATACCCAAATCTATTGCTCTGGGGGATAGTTCGTGAAAAAAAACCCAAGAGACAAATTGTTTCTTCCTCAGTCAATTCAGGGAAAGCTTCTCTATTGGTTTCATAACTTTTTTTTGTGTAGTCACCCCTGCATTTCTCAAACCTGGGAACTGCTTAAACTGTATTTGTAATGGAGAAAAATAGGATAAGATATTAAAGAATGTGTTAGGTTGTGAAGGGTGTATTGGTAAACTCAGTAACTGTCTTCTCATGGTTTTCCTCCAGCCTATTCCATCTCCTTATCAACCACTGGAAGAGCTATCCATGATTTTTATACGAATTTGCCTACCACTCAAAAAAGTTATTAAAGGCATCAATGATCACTTCCTTAAGTGTGCACACTTTTTCCCCTTTAATTTACTTAATCTATTTTTAGATTAAGGTCCTCAATTTGTTTAACGTTTCTGTTTTGTTATTTTGTGCCAAGGTTGCCATCAAGGTAAACTATCATCTGGATACAATCCCGAAAGTAACAGCCAGACCAAAAGAGTTAATGAAGATTTTGAAAAAATTATTTAGTGTTATTCTTGTTAATCTATTTACAATGCCTTCTTGCCCTTGGAAGTCATTTCATGAAATTCTGCTTTTAATAGTCCACAATTTCAGAATATTTATGGCTAAAAGTGCAATATTCTGGACATAACTTTTACTGTATCTTTGAAAACTATTTTAACTAACTTTTTGGGAAAATTACAAAGCAATTGATAGCTAGTATAGGAAGACATGTCGATGGCAGCAGCTTTTTCCAGGCAGTGGATCGTATCGCATAAGCTAGCCCCAAGTTTACCTGACCTTGTGCTGCGATTGAACAGGCTGGCATAAAGACATGAAAATTCTACATAGATGTGTATTTTATGTTTTACAGTTGAAGCTCATTCATACCAATTATTTACGGAATAATAATATTAATAATAATTGTTTGCATCTATATGGCCGTTTTCTCACTACTCAAAGCGTTTTGCATAGTGAGTGGGGAGCCACTTCAACCACCACTAATGTGTAGCATCCACCTGGATAATGCGACTAAAGTCATCTTGTGCCAATATGCTCACCATAAATTAGCTGTTAGGCGGTGAAGGGGTGGCAGGGGATGATTAAGGCGCCAGAATGTGTTGTGTGCAATTTAGCCAGAACACCAGGATACACCCTACTGTTTACAATGGATGCCCTGGGATTTTTTATGACCACAGAGAGTCAGGATGTCAATTTTACATCTCATCTGAAAAACGGCACCATTGTTACAGCACTGGAGCATTGGGATCTGCATTCACACCATAGGGTAATTGCCCCCTGCTGGCCTCACCAACACCTCTTCCTCAAATTCCTAGCCCACAATGACCACAATGATACATGAAAGTTGAAATCAGCTACTACTAGATAACTATAATAACTAGTTATTTTAATAGATGATAAATCCAAAAATTCACTAATAAATGAGGCTATATATTTTGGTTGTCAAGAAATATTTACAAAGTGAATGTTGTATTCCTTTAAAAACGATGGCAAGATGCTCAAACGCTTTTTGTAAATGACATTATGATATCCTCTGATGAAGGAAACTCCACTGTAATTATGTTACTAGACTTAAGCGCAACATATGACACCACTGACTATTCCATTTTACTGCACAGGCTTGAAAATGATGTTGAGCTTACAGGCACTGTCCTTCCCTGGTTTAGTTCTTATTTATCAAATCGATTCCAGTATGTGCAGAAATGTGCTGACAATACTCCATAATTATACACAGCGCTGAAGATATGGTGTCCCACAAGGCTTAATACTGGGACCTTTACTGTTTTCAATTGACACGCTTCCACTGGGTTCTCTCATTAGAAAACAATGTTAATTACCACTCCTACACAGATGACACCCAGTTATACCTTTCTTTTAGACCAAATGAAGTTTCTCTGATACTGCCTTTAATTAGTTGTGTTAGCGAATTAAAGGAATGGATAGATGAGAACTACTTGTCATTAAACACAGATAAAACACTTTAATTGTCTATGTCAGCATCTGATGCATCGTCATAACGATCATTCAATTCATGCAATAGTTTCTTTTTCAATTTGATCTACAATTTGCCTTTATGGCTTTTCAGTTTCCGTTGTGTTTTTTCTTTTTTTCTTAAAGGCTCTACCCAACTTTAACAATATTGATGAGTTACCATAAGTTGTTAAAAAGCATAGACTTATTCATGTTTTTTTGAAACATGATGATATCACGCACTACATGGCAGCAGAATACTATCCTAACACATTTTCAGGCTAGCTTAATAGTATAAAGTGGATCATTTACATGTCCTCCCGAGTATGACTCAGGAATAATTGTTTTTGTATAGAATTCTGGGCCCAAGTCATACAAGAGGTTAACACAAAGGTGGCTAATAATTTTGTTTTACAACTTTATCACACAGATATGAAATTAGCCAGTGAGACCCTTTAAGATGGTTACTGTGATCATGCATTATGATGCTTAACTCAGATATGAAGTGTCTGTTTTAAAGGGAAAGCAAAGAATAGCTTAAGGTAGGACAGGTAAAGCTTTGGACAGATTGCAGTTTTGATGTAACAGTAATAAAAATAGCACTTTCTATCCCAAATTGCAATACGTAACACTAGAGACAATATTGCTAGTGTAAAAGTTTAAATTGGTTGTTTCAAAAGTCAGTAGTCTGATGTGAAAAACAATGTAATTGTGTCATATATTATGCAAAATATGGCAATACAGTCAACAACCAAAAAGTACCGCAAGGACAAATAGTCTAATTTTGCCAGACTGTGAAAACATTCATTCTACCTATGCTTTATCTTAACCTTCTGCCTATTTTGTATCTAATTTCATTACAATCCTGCCTGTGAACAAGTTGCCATGCAGGCTACTTCCACATAAACAAAATATTTTTATTTATGAAAAAAGTACCTCCTCTACATAAAACCCTTGGGCAGACTCCTCCACAAACAGGTGACATAAGTATAAGTGTGCATGTGCTTAATTTGCTAACTTTCCACTCATCCTGCAGATGGAAAAGAAATTGCAACTCGAGTTAAGAAACCACAGCCATAGGAAATTAACCTTATCTCACAAATTGGCATGTTTCTGGTGCCATTGCATTTATTACATTAAGATTAATGCTAAACTGTCTGTGCTCCTTAAAAACTGTACTATTCATAATTATAGACTCTATACGATGCACCTCTTCAGGTAAACCTACTGCTTATTTATTACAATTTTTGCAATATAGTCATGAAACTACTCGGATGCAGGCCAACCTGTTAGAATGAGCTAGGTCTCTCCCAGAAAAGGTCTCAGTTGTCAATGAAGATGACATTGTGTCTATCACGGAAGGATCTTAGGCAGTTATTCAGAAATAGATGTCTAATCACTCTGGATCGCTGTAGATTAAAACAAAGATTTTGGTGACTGGTGTCCTGTCTTTGACTTCACTTTCACTACTTCTGACTGGCACTACCAATTGTTTATGCAGGAATGCAGTCCTGATGTTTCTGGTCCAATGCTTCTTGAAAATGACAACAGGATTACCGATAATAAGTACATTTCGGTGTTCAGCAAAGATTGCAGGAGAGCTGGAATTGGAATATAAAAGTGAACTGCAAGTTGTTCTTCACTCCCGATACTGACGAAGTTGACCTTCTTTAGTTGTGAGTAGGGGTTTAAAAAAAAAAACCTGGCTTACAACACACTCACCAGCACGTGAGGAGATTCTGAACCTTTCTGTTTACGGCTTGATGTTTTTTGCATCAAGGAAATTGACACATTGAATCAAGGAAATCTTTTGGCAATCATGAAATTTAGCATGTATCTTCTAAACACTACTAATCTTTGGTAACATTTTGGGTTTTGAAACCTGGAACTACACTTTTGAGGGCATTTTTTTTCCTTCCCTCACATTCACTGTTCAATGTTCTTTTCTAGGTTTTCACATACTCTTTGGTGAAACAAATTCAACCTAATTTACTACAACCTTAAGGTCACACAGTTAAGGTCATGTAGCTTCTATTGAAGCAACACCAATGGTGCATGCCATATAAAATAATGACTAACCTACAAGGGCATTGTTTTTCTAAAATAATATATACTATTGGAGTAGGTTTACTTTTAATTTAAGGATAAAGTATTCAAAAGCATTTTTCAAAATACTGTAACGTTACTTACAAGAAGACACCACCTAGTAGACAAAAATGAAACATTTCTTTTTTCTTAATTTTTGTTTAGACACAAAATAAAAAAAACACACACACTACTTTTGGTGAAAGCTTTTTAAAGAACCTTCATATTCCAGGTATATTCTTACTAAGAATTTGTTTCACTCCTTAAAGCAGATTATTTTTGAGAGAGAGAAAATATCATAATATCAAATATCAAGCCGGGTAGTAAACTTGTTTTGCTTCACAGCTGCTCTAGCATATAATGGAATTATATCAACTTTATTGTGGTACGTGAATTGAAGACTTTGGTCTTATTATGCAGATAACAAGTGTAAAGAAAAAAATAGCCATCTTACAATGATCAGAAGGACATGTATATGACAGCATATTATGTCATCAGAGTATGGGTCAAAGATGTGTCATCTGCATCTATCTCAATTTAAACCAAATAAATAATAAATAAAGCCCACAACTATGGGAACTTTTTAAAATTAATCTTAAGTATATATACATCATAGATACCAAAATAATATACTTCTTCAGAATAAAATATACAAAACATGAATATAAGAAATGTGATCAAAGGATTTTTATGTAAAAGGAAGTCTTAGTCCCTAATCAGGTAATAACATCCTTGCTGTATAAAACTGCAAATTCATAAATTACCTATTACAATAACTTGAAAAAAGATTATAGCACCTGTATCCAAGGACTCTTGTCATGGGTGGCGGATGTCCAAGCATTAACAATTCCCTTGTTGTTAAGACGAGCCAAGTCAGGTCCCCATCGCTGTAATCCTAGAAAACCATAGTGTACTGAAGAAGCAGTGATTTGAGATTCAGAGATCACACCTCCCTCCATCCCAAGGGAAGACACACAGCCTGCATTTAAATACAATTAGATGCATAGGATTAAAATTATGGTATTTCAAAAATGCTAAATAATTTAGAATAGTCAACACACATTTTTCCAATACCATTTTAAGTTACTTGCATCTAGTTAAAAAAATCTATATACTTACGCATTTGACATTGCTTTCCCATGAAAGGTGAAGGGCATTTGCAAGAATATTCTCCATCCAGGTCCTGACACTTGCCTCCGTTCTTGCAAGGCTGTGTCAGACACTCATTTACATCTGAAGTGCACATAAAACACAATCCTTCAGTGGCACAAAATATTCTTTAGTTTCTAAGTGTTAATGTTATGCTCAGACATATACTAATGTACATCTTTACTCAAGTTTCTATGTACTGTAATAAAATTCCACAACCTCACTGGCATTTTAGCAGTTTCAGTCACACTTTATTAGGGTGAAGAAATCTTGCACCTAGCTGTTCTCTGTACCTCACAGCAAAGTACAACAGCTCTCACAAAGACAAAAAATAATCATTATCTGAGTTTCAACAAAAACATTTATGTTGTACACATGCATAATTAATAATCCCTTCCACCTCTTCCAGTTTGGTTTCAAATACTTATTTAATTACCTTAAGAATCAAATACATAAAAGTCATAACACTGTTCTTTATGGTTTTTTTTTTTTACATTGTATTTAGGCAGTTGAATGAACTTGGGGAACAGCTCAGAAATAAAAAAAACAAAAAACATTAAATTAAGAGCCATTTGTAATAGATTAAGTCTACCAGGGAGTTGACAATAAAAAATTCTGTGTCTTTAATCACATAGCCTTTCAGTATTTCACAGGGTGGGTGCTGTGTTTATGTAATCTACATAAACATGGTATAACCAGCACTCATATTATTTCCAAAAATATAACACCCACGTCCTCCAGAGAATGAAAAGTAGTAATACTGAAAGAAGCTAGATTGAATGGGTGTTCCTACCAAAAGATTATATTTTAGTTCCCTCATTACAGACCTCAGAAGCTTAACAGCTGTACCATTTCAATTCTGACTGGTTTCATTTTTAAAAGAACTAACCCACCAAAGTATTTTATTTCAAATCAGGATGGAGGCTTCAGGATGGAGTACTGCGGCTCATGAGATTTTAAGGAAGGAAGGCATGCCTATGTTTTAATCTTTTTTTAATGATTGTTTTTAACAGCCACTGAAGAACTTGCGCTGCACTTTGTACTTTTGGGTTTTTTGAACTCGTATTTTGTTTAAAATAAAGCAGTAATGCACTTGCATCACCTTTTGCTGGCAGTGTGTGTCCCCATTTTCCCGGCTCATTCACAAAGGAAGTTCAAAAGAAACTAACTAGAACTTTGATTAATTAGGATCACGACCACTAAATTCTATAGTATTTTTAAAACAAACTAGTGTACCCAGGAAAAATTAGGAGCCAGTGCTATTTTTACCATATGGCCAGTGGATAAGAGTTATTTATACATGTACTGTACTTCAACTTTTCTACATACTAAATTCACAATTATTTTTTATTTTTTGGCCAAAATAGTTAATAGAACTATGGAATCCTCCAGGAAACCTAACAGTGTCAGCAAAATGATTCTCTTGCAGCCAATTTACCAGTTTAATGATCGGTACATGTGCCATTTAAAAAGCTTATCTCAATTCCTGCTTTTCCAAGTGGTTTGGCTTGTTTTCATGGGCATTGCAAAACAATTTTACAGGAAAGTATATTTCTTTGAACTGAAATAGGTAATCAGTAGGAATAAAATGAGATAAGAGTATATATTATTAGATGTTTACAATATTCATTTTTACCTCATTCACTCCAGTTAATTATTTTAAAATATTTTTTGTCAGATCATCCTTTAAAGTGCAAAAATGGGAATGTATATGGAAAGCAGTGCTTGAATTGGATATACAAGTGCTGATACCCTGTGTGTTACACTGCTGTATTAATGTGAAGAGTGTGGAGCAGTAGCTTTGAGCATGACGACAATTTCTGTGGCTTCCCCAATAGAAATTCAAACGCCTCGATCAAAGACAGATACTGGGGTATTGTGCAATTGAAGCGCTGCAATCGTGTGGTTTGGTCAGTATTCCTTGTAATTTTAGTGCCACGTCTGGGGGGTGCAGGTCACTCCGTTTGATTGCCAGCCTGAAATAACACTCCTTTGACTCGTACTCCACACATAATGCTATATACGCCATCCTTACTAACATGGCCACTGAGCTACAGAGGCTCAAATGTCAGTTGGGAGAAACACGGATACAACTCATGGAGGTAGAAGTGTCAGCCTCCATCATTCGAACCCATGCTCACTGTTCTTATCTTTAAAAATTAATTAATTTACCTGTGATACCTGTTAAGCTTGATGTCCTATAGTGGCTAGAATTTGCACAATCACCCTTGTTATATAATGCGACAATATTTGCCATTTTCCAGTCCATCAGAATTTCCCCAGTTCAGAGTGACTTCTTAAAAATTACGCATCAAAGGTTTATGCAGTATATGTACAGTATTTAACTTCCTTGAGCCCTCAAGGAGAAATATTTTCTGGTTCTAGTGATTTCTGTAATTTCAGCCTATTTAATTCTCAGCAATACTTCCCTGTCTGCATTTCCAAATCACTCTGTACCTCCTTAGTAGGTCCCTGTTACCGCTGGAAGGTTATCCACTTCCTCATATGTGAAGACCTCAGAAAAATACAAGTTTAGAGGATCTGCTATTTCAATTTGTATATTTTAATTCCCACTTACTACTCCTGATACACTTCACCTCCTCCTTGACTGTTCCTATTCTACTAAAATACTCAAAGAATCTCTTTGGGTCATCCTTCACCTTATCTCTTTAACTGGCTTTTAGCTTCTCTAATAAACATCTTAATGGTTGCCCTTGTTCTTATATACCCTACTATTAACATTAGAGTTATTAGTCTTTTACCCCTTATAATTACTTACTCACTGCTCTTCCAAAGTCTACTCTGTTCTTCCACTTCCTGCCCACATCTCCTTGTTACATACTAATAACTGCCACTGACTCAATGTGCTCATCCCTGAATGTGTGTTTACACTGTCTGTCCTCTTTCCTCCAGGCCTGCACATCAAAAAACCTCATCCTCATGCCTGTCTGAAGCTCCATGCAGCCTACAGACTAAGATTAGGCCAGCCAAATGGAAATTAAGTAAATTAAAGCAACCGCCTTTGCTATTGTTGACTCTGCTATCCCTTTTCACACTAACTTAGCTGCCATTAATGCCCAGCTCTCATCACTCCTTCTCTCTGAACAGCACCGCACAAATTTCTCCAATGTCTCACCTCTTTTCACAACCTAACATGTATCCTGTTGAGGAGAAATGTCAATTTTCTCCTTGTAAACAACCTCACTAGGCTATATTACTATACTGATGATCCTTCAAGAGGACCACATTGTCTCAGCCAGAATTTTGGCATCTCTAACTGATATCTAAACTTGGATATAATAACACTATCTCCCACACAACCCTGTCAAAACCAGAACTGTTGTTATCTCAGCTTGTCCTTCTATTTAACACTCTATCTCTGTAAAGTTCACCTCATTATCAGTAACACCTACCAATTCAGGTAGCAATTCTATTTATTGCTTATTTATGTGCTGCAGTTTGTAGTGAAGTGTTTGTATTGAAGTGTGTGTTACACTGTTTATTTAAATGGTAAAATGGTATATACTTCTGCTATTCTGTAGACTGCTGTCAGCAGTGCAATAAAAAGGCATAAGTAAAACAGCAAAAAGAAAAAAAAAACTTAAAACATATTAAATAATGTGTTTTTCAATGAAAATTACAAGGTGTGGCACAGAAAGAAGAGATGTGACAAAATATGTCAGGAGTGGAGGCACAGAGAAATTCAATATAGTAAAAAAATGTTGAACAGAAATACATTTTTATGTTAAACTGACTGTAAAAGTTCAAGAACAATGGCTAGTGAAAGAATCTTTGTAATTGTTAGCAAAAGAATATCTCAAATTCCATTTAACATTAAGTAGTTCAGTATTACACCACAGCAACAATCTCTGCATGCTACTTTCAAATAGGTTTTTGAAAGACTTACTGTTTTGGCAGTGTACACCAGTATAACCCTCTTGGCACCTACAGATATACTCGCTGAAAACATCTCCCCTGCGAGGACCTGAAATTTCTTTACATTCTCCATCGTTGTGGCATGGATTAGGGTTGCATGGGCCTGTTGATGAATTCATGCAAGCAGGTATTAGACTGGCAAATTCAGATGGCTTACCATACAAAGAAGACTCTGAACATGCCAAAGAAAGACAGAACTCTAGAAATGTAAATAATATTACTTAGAGGTTAGTGTTATAATCTGCTTAATTTAATCAATTTGAAATGTTCCATTTCACTATACATTTAACCTAATTTGTATTATTATGTGGGTACATTGAGTAATTTAAATGTAAACCAAGTAGTGAGCAAGAAAAACCTGAACTGAATTGACCTATCCTGGCACCATTACATCATAGGGTCCACCTATTCCACCTATTCCAAAGGGCCAATTTGGAGTTGCAAGTTAACCTAACCTGTGCATCCTTGGGAATATGGGAGAAAAAGCAGAGTATCCAGATGAAAACCCCAACCATACACATGGGAAGAATGTGCAAACTCCACAGGGACAACATGTGGTTCAAACCTAAAACGCAGGATCTGTAAAGCTGTACCACTAACCTCTGTGCTATTGTTCTGCCCAAAGTATATAAATAATGTACACAAATTCTAAAATAAGTTCAACATCCTTATAGTACTGTTGGAATAAGACAGTGCCAGTCCATTATGCATATAAAAATAAAATTAAAAAAAAAATACATATATACATACATACACACACACAGAGCTCAAAAAAAGGAACACAAATTATACATCAGATCTTGATAAAAGAAATATTCAAGTGTCTTGATGCATGCTCAATAATCCAGGTAAGGAAATTATAGAAAGTTGATTCTGTTCATCTGGACATAGTTTTTTTTTCCGATATGTTTCATCACTCATCCATGTGAGTTCCTCAGTCTGCAGGTTTCGCCAACCTTATAAACAGTACCTTGGCATAATGACCGAACTAGCACCATTGACTAACATTGGGCCGTGTGATCAATGATATGCAAATTGTCCATTAATCAATGGCCATGAGTACCATTCACAGAGAGCTGAGGAATGGCTGCAATCACCGTATTGCAAGATGGTGAAAGATGTACCCTTAGGCCCCCTCCTCAGTTCAGAGATGGTCATTCCTTTTTCACGTACATTGCCTCCTTGACTCCTTGCTCAAACCAGCGTTCCTCCCTATCCAGGATGTGCACATCTTCATCACTGAAATTCAGCGAATACCAAGTGGAGGCAAGGTAAAACTTACTATTTGTTAGTTTAAACAGTGGTATAATCAACAAAAGGAAGCTGATCAAGTGACAGAGTGTCGAGATACTCGAAAGCTCAAGTTCACAAAGTCGCGCAGTAACCAAAATAAAAAAAGAAGTTGTCACATATCCAAGTCGTTGTGAAAAGGCGAGTCGTAGCCCAACGTCTGAGTGTCGTATGAAAGCTTATTAGGGTACAGAGAAAAAAAAAATAGGCACACAGTGGGAAAAAAAGCAGGAAATGTCCACTTTAATCTCGAAATTTCCACTTTAATCACATAGTTTATTTTGTCATTAAAGTAGAACATCATAAACTTCATCTTAAAATCGATTAATTTACTAGTTTCTCAAATCCCATCGTAACTAAAGTAACACATTAAATGCTTTGTTTTGTATTTGATCTTCTTTGTGCTCTGTGTGAGAATTACTACGTGGTTTTTAAACCGGCTTTCTCTTCCTCCGACAGAACACAGAATCCATTACATTCGTGATATTACAGCTGTCTGAATAATTAAAATATTGAGATGTATACGCGATATCTTTTTCATAATGATAAGGAATGAAAGCATGTTATTAAACATGGGAACACAGTGGCGGTACTGTCTCTTTCAAACCTGCTAACCTCCAATTCCTGTCCTTACTTTCCTTTCTCCAAATACCCAATCGCCAACAATCAGCTCTGTAATAGACGTTAAGCCCTCTGTAAGCTTACAACGACGATTCTTCAAAACTTTTAAGGAACATTGAAATATCTTTGTAGTATGTGTTTAATTATTCTATCCATCTATCCTTCCAGCAAACAGCAATCAATCAGGATCAATCTGTGAACTAGCTAGCGCTGCGGCACCGTGTCCTCACATGTTTAATTATTAACAATACAGATTATTTAAATGAAGTTAGTTTTATCTGTATAATATAATCAACATATTTTGCTGCATTTCATCTTAAAAATGATATCGTTATCATATGTAAATACGCACTTTATAAAGTGGCGCAGGTTGTGCAATATTATAACTGAAGTACAAGTTTACTGTGAGGTGATTGTACTTATAAGTACCAACAGTCCTACAAGAAGCACTTGATGGACTGATTGACTGGGTTTAAAGTTCTTAAGATGAAACTGTTTCTGAACCGCAAAGTCCGTACAGGAAAGACTCTGAAGCTTTTTACCGTGGCTGAGGCAGCGTGTGCTTGATGCTGTATCCCGATAATTCTTTTTTCGATCAGCTACTGCTGTGTTTCACCACTCAGATACAGTGATATAAATACTCCGAGTGGTACAGTGAGAATAATATGGAAAAAAGATGATCCGCTGTGGCAACCCCTAACGGAAGCAGCTGAAAGCAGAAAAAGAAGGTGCAGTGAGAGTAACAACGCTAAAGCAGTTATGGTATTTGGAATACTATGGCTATTCCCTGGACCATTATATTGTTACAGGTTAATTACAATCAGATGCATTACACTAATAAACAATATGCAGTTAGTTTCAGTGTATTTTTAAAGCCACGTCTGGAATGTGCATCTAAGAAAGAAAGGGTAACCACACAGGAACAGTAGCACTGCTTTGACGCTGGGTGCCGCCAGTCTGCAAAACCGAGCGCAGAACTTGCGTACGACAGGGTATGAGGTACCGTGGAAATGTGCATGGCTTTACGCCAAGTTTAGGTTTTATACATCGCGATTTAAACGTGGAAACGTTCTTACACAACATTTCTGTGCGTATGCACCGTTTATACATGAGGCCCCTGGACCTCTGTTTGATTGTTGCCCCAGTCTGTCTGTGTGGAATGTACATGTTCATCCAGGAGGTTTTCTCTTATTACTCCTGTTTTCTCTCACATCTCAAAGATATGAATCTATCCTTAACTGGTAACTCTGAATTAAACAGATATGAATGTGTGTGTCATGCTGTGTTTCCAAGTGCAGATCATTATGCCACAGTGAATGATATACTACTCACAGAATAAATGTACACATTGCATTAATACATTGAATATATTAAAAGAGTGATACCGCTGACATTCTTTTCACAGGTGACTCCAGCAAAGCCATCCATACAGATACAGAAAAAAGGATCATCACTAATGCTTGCCACACAAGTTCCTCCATTAAGGCATAGGTTAACTTCACAGTAGTCACCTACAAATAAACCAAGAAAAAGTTCTCACAGGAATATTACTCAACAGTGTAAAATGGGTAACCTTTTTAAAAAGAATATGCTGCAGACTCGCACATTCAGTAATGCACAGGGAATTTTCCTAGTCAGTCAATTGCATAGCAGAGCTAATCTTTGTTAGCCATACTCAAAGATTATTAGCATGAAAAGCAGAAGATACACATTTGGAAAGCATATCTTAATGAAAGAAGACAGTAAAATACAAACATCCAATCCATTCACAAAAACATTTTAATTACATTCACAAAAAAAAATTTATTATACATTTTAAAGAAACCAATAACAAGAACACTACAATGACATGTAAAATTCACATTACTTGTGTAACTTTGCAGTTTATTTAAAACTAAAAAAAAAAAAAACTTTAAATCAAAAACATGTATTTTTTGGGGTGAGGTAGTCTTACACTAAATGCTCCTGTTCCTGATGTTAGTAATGCTCTGACTGATCAGCCACCAATCTACATCGGCCAATTGTTCACTACAAAAAACTTGATCAGTGATCGGTAAATTGACCAATCACAAAAAATGATTTTTTTAGCATCTGCTTTTCTAAGCTTTAAGGTAATTTAGTTGTAGTACTCCTTTACACAAGGACATTATGGTAGTTAAACTCCCGCAAGTTCTTTTTTCCTGTAAACTTCCTATAAACACTGAGTAAGCCGGACTTTACCAGAGAGAGAGAAAGGACTGAAACATTAGCCTTTAAATTAAAGAAAATGGAGTAAGAAACTGTTACCCCTCTGCTCCACAGTTTAAAATTACAAATCAAACAATACTAATGTGATTAAAGTGCACATTTAATTTAATTTATCTACTTAGCTTACCTATTTATTTATGATGTGTTTTAAGGGAATTTTATATATTTTAGTATTTTTATGGTCACTGAACATTAAGCCTACAGAATTGAATTGTGTTAATAAAAAATGAACAGGTAACACCCCGTGGTCTACAAGTGTGTATAGTGTGTAAAAAAATACCAAAGTTAACACTTGGATATAAAACAAAGCTTCTCTGCATTTGGTTATGCAGGAGCATAGTGTTAATGTTTTTTAAATAAATAAAAAACAAAATTGGACTCAGTATCAGAATTGGCTGATCTGGTAACATATCGGTGATCAGTATTGGACCTAAAAAAACCTGATCAGAGCATCTCTACCTGTTGTGCTTTTGTAATTCTTTTTATTCACATGTCTCTAAAACCATAACTCCTTCAAAACACATATTCAGATTCAATCTCTATAGGTAGTAATAGTAAGGTTCTTGACACCCAGGAATATGCAATCTTAATTTATTATTTGTCATTATTGCTTTTTTAGAGTCTCCAAGTTATTTGACCATTCAAAAGTAGCAACTTCACCAAGTGTTTGTACATTCTTGTTTAAAAATGTTTACAGTGGTTGGTTCATAAAATTTATAACACCTAAGCTAACAGCTCATGAAATGCCCTTTAAGTTAGCACACAAAATAATGTATTCATTATTGAAAATGGTCATCCCAATATAGGGACGTCAGCTGCAAGCTGAACTACTAACCCTTGATGTAAAGTCTGAATATTACAAATACTAATACAATAATTATTAGCACAAAGGATCGATCAAAATGATAGCAGCATATCATGTGAAGATTTGATTTTCTCCTGGTTTCTTTTTTTATTTGCCTTAAAAATGTAGCTACCATGTACATATAACAAAGTAGTGATGCAAACTGCATTACAATTATAAAATTATATTTAACATTTATTTTTGAATTCCTTTCCTCTACTTATCAAATGAATACAGAAACAAGGAAAAGGAACTGGGTGGACAAACTGTAAATGCATATAGTCTGCTGGGCTCCCAAGCTTTCTAAATCTGGTAGACCAGCTTTTTATCTAAACAAAATATAGACTGCAACTTTTTATAGCAACATTTATCTGCTAATAATAGCGGTACAATCCTCTGATTTCCTTCTTGCCATAGTGCCTTAGCAAGTGTGCCTGAAGCAGCCATTTGGTAAAGGTTGAAGACTTTGACACAGGAGGTTTGACAAAATGTTCAAACCACAGAGTATGGCAGATATTTTCTGCAAAAATGAAAATGCAATCTCTCTTTTGCAGTTTCATTTTCAAAGTCTGTTTGTACAAATGCTACAAAAATTAAAATGAAAATACCCCTATTTGAAATTTCATTTTCAGCGTTAACTGCACCAAAGCTGCAAAAATGAAACGCAAGACGCATTTTCCACTTTGCATTTTCATTTTCAAGTTCCCAACATGCAAATAGCGAGGGTCAATGGGTAGGGTTTTGCACCTCGATTTCCCAAAATTGTCCTTCATAGCTGTAGAGCCACTTTGATCGCTAGAATATTTCTTACTTCAAATGTGTTTAATTCATGTGATTTTTATCTTTTCATCCTTGTACTGCAAGCTTCACAGTGAAACTGTCTCACAAAATCAGAAGACCACACATAATTGTAGTTAGTGAGTAATTAATGTGTTGTTTAAATACAATATTTAACATGACAGAAATTAGCATTTACTATGTCATAATTTACATTTATTTACAAAAAAGCTGAAACAGGACACGTTGTAATTTTGTAGTATTATAGTGTAGCGTCAGCACCGAATACCACAATGGCTGGTTTCCCTGCTTACTACATGGCTCTTTGAGATGGCTTGCTATCCTTAAAAGGACTGCTTTTCTTTTTTCTGCACTAGTGTGAAAAGCCCATTTGACTGTGCAGAGTTGCTTGTTTAATAGACACTCTTGCTATTGAAGATACAATGCCAGCTCAGACTTTTGGTGACTCATTCCTAGTTGATATAACTTGTCATGTGCCGTTACATAGCCCTCCCTTCAAAGTCACTGTCCCCAATGGCCACTTCTTACTCCTTGCAACAGTATACAAACTTGTTGAAACAGCTGGGTGGTCTTCTCTCCCACTTCGGTCATGTAGCCGGTGTTAAGGTGACATCAGCAGGGTTTGGGAGCACGGTATTGTCAGATGGCACAGCAGGGATGATGCATGCTACACTGAAACAACAAGGTTGTTAAGTGATGTGCTGTTATTCGGTGCAGCAGGTGTGTTCAATGCTGGTCAGCTGTAGGCAAGCAGGTGAACCTCCTGGTGTGGTGATGCAGATGTACCAGTTTCTTTGCCGTGTTCGTTTACTGAACTGGCACTGCAAACCACGTTCCAGGTCTGGATCTCAGCTTTGAGGTTCTCCCTTCACCAGCACTTCACAACACCTCTACAGTCTGCCTTGTTCTTTGCATGTGCATTTTTACCACCAACCTTGCTTCTCACGGCTCACTTGGGGTCAGTGGCAACTCGATCTGCCACACTTCTTCATGAGCCTGAAGCTCCGCTGGTGTCCACGCACCCAGAAAAATGGACCTTAGCAGATGGAAAAGCAGTGGTGGAGCTGCCAAGGTGTCAGTCTCTCCACTGTCTCCATCCCTGTACTGCTGCTGCAAATGGCATTCCAGGTTACAGATCTAAGCTTCAAGGCTCTCCAGTATCTCTGCCGAAGAACCTTTACAGTGCTCCGTGGCGACAGTACAATATACTACAGGTAAAATTCCGCAACGAAATTTTCATTACAACAAAGTATTTTTATGGTCCCGACAGTTTCCCCATATGACACGAGTCTATAGAAATCTTGTTACTACAAAGTACATTCAGCAGATACTTTCATTACAGCAAAATGCCCAAAAGACCTTGAAATTCCTGAATGAATCATCCGCAGAGCAGTTTTTTCTGTGGTCGCAGGTCAGTTGTGTACAACAATCCCCAAACAGAAACATTGTAAAAAAAAATAAAATAAAATAAATAAAATTCTTTCTTCGAACTTTGCTTGTACTGTTTTTTTTTTTTTTTTGCGACCCTGATCTTTTAGGATTCGCTTCTGTGGCACCTCTGTGCACCGCTGTGAGCCTGCTGTTGCCCTGCCCCGGCAACGGACAAACAATTTTACACAGACGCGACAATCGCGCTTCGGGACGCACTTCAGCGTGACGTTCCCATTGGGTGGGATCCCAAAAGAGTTCAGAAACCTCACAATATGAAGAGGAAGAAAAGGATGATTCGGCTTCTGATTGTTAACTGTGCTGCCCACAACATGCTTCCGCATTTAGATAATATTCACGTTGAATTCCTCCCACCCAATTGCAGTGCTTCTGCCATTGGATTTGGGCATCATTCGCACCCTGAAAGTGTATTATCGCAAGGAAATGCTGAGAAAAATTCTTGTCGGCATAACTTGTAGACAGGAGAAGATTAAAATTAATGTGATAAGAGCTATTGAAATGATTGTAGATGCCTGGACGCAAGTTAAAGAAAGCACTATAGCTACAAATACAGAATCTCATTACAACGAAATATTTTTTAGGTCCCTGGAGATTATTGTAACGGAATTTTACCTGTACTACAAAAATACAAAGCGCCCCGTTTCCACTTCAGTGTAAAAAAATGAAACTATGATATAATCAAGGCTAATTTCTGTCATGTTAAATATTGTAATTAAATAGCACATTCATTTCTTCAGAACTACAGCTATTCGTGGTCTTCAGAATTTGTGAGACAATTTTGCTGTGAAGTTTGCAGTACAGGGGTGAAAAGATCAAAATCACAGCAATTAAACACAGTCAAAGTATTCTATCGATAGAAGTGACTCTACAGCAGTGTTTTTCAACCTTTTCGCTGGAGTGGAACCCTGCGCGAATGGTTACCTTGCTCATGGAGCCCTGTGCAATTATCCACCAGTATGTCCTATATCATTAGGCCTTTTTCAGCGGAACCCTTGGCTAGCACTCACAGAACCCTTGGATTCCCAGGAACCCTGGTTGAAAAACACTGCTCTACAGCAACAAAGGACAAAAAAAGTGTGGAAAAATCATCAAGCCCCGCACATTGACCCTTGCTATTTGCATGTTGAGAACATGAAAATGAAAATGCAAAGTGGAAAATGAAAATTCATTCAGCAGCAGGTGGCGCCAGTGCTTGTTTGCATTTTACTTTTTATTTTTGCAGCTTCATTGCAGCTCAGGCTGAAAATGAAACTGCAAATGGGTTTCTTTAATTTTCACTTTAATTTTTGCACGTAGACTTTGAAAATGAAATAGCAGAAGAGAGATTGCATTTTCATTTTATAATTTTCATGTTCCTTTTTGCAGAAAATACCTCCCATACACAGGGTATGGTATTCACATGTATCAACAACAAGCTACTGAATATCAGAGACCATATTATCAACTGCACTGTCAGATTAAAAGAGTTACCTGCTTCATCAGAGTACACTTCCTTCTCCATAGTGTAACCTTTCTGAAATTACTAACTAGCAGCTTCACCATTTTCCTTCAGATCCATTAAAGTTTCTTTGAGGAACGTAAAACACAGTTTTGTCTCTGAAGCTTAAGATATATATATTATATATACATATATACATATACATACATTTTTACTGCTTGAGTAGTTGCTAAAAGTACTACTATATTCTGTACAGTTGCTACATGTTAACAGAAAACACTGAGTTACATATATTCGACAGCATGGTGGTCTAAATCCCTGCTCTGTGTTATGGAAAGCTGGGTGTGATCCCAGTATGAGGTGACAGTGACCTTTGTCCTTTCGCATTTAAGGGATTAATTCAAGATCAGGAAATTGAGGGATGAATGAAAGATTAAAGCATTTAGGGCCATGCAACTAATCAAAAAGTGAAATCATGACAAATTAAATATTTAGTATGCAGCTTGCAATAATGGTGTGGATGCTTTCGTTTATCTTGTATAAGCTTTACTCTATATTCACTTACCAACACATTATATGTTATTTATTCAGCAATCCAACATTTGCCAAACAAATATCTCATGTGAAACACTCATAGACAGACATTTTTTTGTTTCAGTTCTCCCTGTAAAGCACCTCAGCTACAATATTTTCTAATATCTATGACTTGATTAATGACTCTATTTACATTTGTTCCTGGCTCGCTTCGAGGTTCTCCCTAGTCAGACTCTGAATGGATTATGACATTTCTTTATTTGCATAAATTGCACATCGCACAGTAAAAAGGACTCATTAAATGCTTAAAGATAATCTTTATAGCTTGAGTTCATTGAATTCTGTGAATGTATTAGGCTAGTCAGTTTATTTCAGTGACCTAAATTAAACTTGTGTGTCTATGTTTAGAGAGTTGTCTTGGTACAATTATAATTGTATTGTCACCACTACTATAAGCTACTTCCCAGGCTAATGGTCTAAAAAGCAGCAACTCCAATAATATTTAGTTTGCATAAAAGTCTGATTTTCTTTCCATCATTCTCATCATGTAAAAATGTGATGATAGGATTTGAAAGGGAAACTTTGTGTTTTGTACCCCATGCTTTGTAAATAAAATGTATATTTCCAAAAATATTCAATTTCTTAGCAAAATATGAAATGCAAAAAAAATAAAATAAAACAACAACTTGCGGACTTGCCGGTCCAAATACTTGTGGTATTCTACAACTGAGTCCTGCCAGTACAGCTTAGTTTTCTACATGTTTTCTGAAGTGTCTCTCCTCTCCTTAAAGACAGACATTAACATAAAAGGTTAAACCTCCACCTCAGCCTTCTAAAGTGTCAGACTGTTGCTTTGTAGGCAATGTAATCTCAGCTCCCTCAGACTCTTGATTGGATTAAGATTGTTCAACTGTCTGTGTGCATACGTGGAAGTGTGGGCATGGGAAAGCTTTACTCTAATAACTAACACTTTGAAGTTAATAGAATAACATTTCACAATTGGAGGGTGCTTCAATGGGGTACAAGCTAGAGGAAGGTGCCTTTGAGAGAACCATGGAAACCTAGAATGTAAAGTCAAAGTCAATGCACAAGAACAGTATGTTTTCCCTTGTATTGATATGGGTTTCCTCTAGGTGCTCAGGTGTCCTCCAGCTGTCCAAAGACTAGCAGGTTAGGTGAACTGGAGATGGTAAATTGGCCTTGATGTTTGCATGAGATCAACCTGCAAAGGTCCGGCGTCCTGTCCAGAAATTGTTCCAGCCTGGCACATAGCGCTTCCAAGGATAGGCTTCTGCTCCTCCACGACCCAGCTCTAGATAAGTGGGTTTGGAAGATGGACAGATGGATAAGCTACATGCTAACTTCAAATGTTTACACTGAAGGACATCTGCAATTTCAGCAGCTTATAATGGCAAGTCAATGGAATTATTTTAAACAGATACTGCTGCAGAACCACCCATCAATTCCTGTTATGCATCGCAATGCACTCGAAACTCTATGCTAGACCCAAACCCCAAGGACCTACAGCTGTTTAAGTAATGTTATAAACTGCAGTGTGCTCAAAACAACAAGGGGAATACTGCTGATAGCAATGGTGACAATATAATCATAATCCTACTATGTATCCCCATAAATTAGTAAACTAATTTAGATCCCTGAAATACTTACTGGCCTAATGTAATTATAAAAATAAATGAAACCAAAGTATAACGATGTGTTAACCATTAACCTATGTCACATACGTGCACATGGAAGATGGTTTACAGGTTCAAATAGTGTCATTTCACAGACCAACTGCAGACCATACCTCCCAGTAGTACTGCCTCTGCTCCTCCCTCTGATGCCGTCAATTCCAGCACCATATAACGATACCATATCCAGTTTAGAACCCACCTCTGCAGTCACCACTTCCTCTTCCGGCCTCCAGAAAGTCCACATCTTCCTACTTGTGCAATACATATATATTCAAGAACCTAGCTGTTAACCAGTTATATTTTGAACTCTGTTTTGTAAAGAAGTGTTTGTTGTTTTCAACCTGCTTTTTTCAGTATATGGAGTGGCCTTCCCCAGACCTTTTTCTGCCTCCGACTCTTTTCTATTACACCTATAGTTCCCATTTGCTTTAGCAAATAAGACAAACTCTCAATCCAGTTCAGCACAATGTCACAGTATACAGAATATTGTTTCTGTTTCTCTAAGAAATAATCCGACTTTTTCTAATGTTTGTCCCTGTGATTTATTGATTGTCATAGCAAAAGCTATTCTCATAGTAAACCGTAAACATTTTAATACGAATGGCATATCACGATCTCCTTTGGTGTGTAATGTTATTCGCGGAATATATACATTACCTTTCTCTTTGCCTGTTAAAATTTGCATCGCTTCTCCGTGATCATAAATATACACCTGACCGAATTGTGTATTCTTTGAAATTCAACTTGCCGTTGCTTTAACTGTTGCGGGACCACAGATTCTCATAGCGTATGGTCTATTATTGTGTAAATCCACGTTTTGTGCATAAGAATGATGCAAATGCAAAAAGACTTTACTCTTTGCCTTTTATTTCTGACCTCGATTTGTCCTGCTATTTTTTCAATTACACCTGGTTCCGATGATTAATCGCCTTTTGTTTTGTGGTAATGCGATCTTTTCTATCTTTTCTTTGATACTGTAGCGACTGACATGATAAAGTGTCACAAAAGTTTTACTTGAACAATCGCTGACTTCGTAACCCCAAACACAACTTTCTAGCACCCTCTCCAATCCCTCATCCCCCGCGTCTCGCCCCCCCTACCGCATCAATCAATACCCTGCTATCAGTTTTCCGTGCTACTTAAAACCAAAAAGGCCGCAACCTGGCTGGGACGCTGCAATACTTTCGAATTTTACTGGTTTCATAATGTCTTATCTGCCTTTTATTCTCTCCAAAGCCTTTGGGTGTCTATTCTCCGTATTGTCCTTATACGCTTTATATGTTTTGAGAGCTCAGGATGTGTGTGCACTATGTGCTTTTACACAACTGACTGTTTTTTGATGGGTGTGCTCTTATATTATATCTATTGTAAGTAGGGCGTGTCTTGCAAGAATCTCATGTTCCACATCCACGCGAGACGACCCAGGGACAGTCTTTTGGCACCAAGTGTCATGTTTACGGTCCCCGCGAGACGCTCTGTAGCAAGTCTCTTTTGTCTCGCGGGTCTTTTAAATGTCTTTCGAGAACTTCCGAGAAAATCACGTATCGTCGCCTTGCTTTTGCATTCCAGGATTTCTTTTTATAATAGAGAGAGAGAATTTTTTTTTCTCTCGAGCTTCTGTAAAGTTTTAATGTTACCTTGTGGATAAATAAAGTATATATCTATTGATAAAAATGAGTATAAGTATTATCCAAGTTATGTTCTTTCTTCTGTATATTGTGTATTAAAAAAGGATAAAACATTAGACAGTAATAATATGAAGCATACAATATTTGTGAAAGAGACAGAATACAGTTGTGTAAATTTTCATAGAATATTTATCTACAGTGTTGATACCATTTTATTGTTCTGTCTTGTAATGTGCCCTGGAATGGTTTGATAAGCACAAATAAATAAAATGTTTTATTACTTTTTGCATTTTCTACAAAATAAATTTACTTTGAGGTAAGGTTATTACAGTTAATGAAAATTAAAATCAAAACTGAAACTATTATTAAAAAACACTTTTGTAACTGAAATAAAATAATTAAAAAAACATAAATGAGAAACTAAACAAAACAAAGTAGCTGGAAAGACTAACTGAAACAAAATAATTTACTCAAAATATTTTTAGTTTTCGTTTTTAAATGAATATTTTTGCTGTTAAGTCTTTAACCCTTGTAACTTTTAACTCTAAAAAAAGAAAGTACTCCACCACGAGTCGCCCGCATATATTCATCCAGTGAACAGAAGGCTGGTGAAGGAGTGTGGGTGTTCACAAAGCATTTGCGGTGACACAGCAAGCTGAATACGGGCACGTAAAGAGTGTGAAATATAAAGTGATTTACTGTGCCGCCTTTCTTTGTGCTTGTTTTATATGAAGATATAATTCAAACACCTGAAACTGGAATGTCCTGGTCAACATAACCTTTACCACATGAACAGAAAAATCACGAGTGAGTAATGTTTCAGTTTATTTCTCAGGTGCCTGTGTTTTGTTGACAATAAATCAGCTGCCACTTCGCACAGGAGAAATCATTTTTGAAAATAAAATGGCAATGATCGAGAGACTGACTAGCAATTAAAACAAAATTTCTCATTTTAACTTTGTTAGTGCCATGCTCCCTCTACCGTAAAAAGGTTAAACCTTGTTTGTCTGCCTTTCTATGGAATAGTAAGAGACAATCCATTAAGCACTCCACTTGGATGGATGATACATCCAAGGGTGGGATATCTCTGCCAGATCTAGAGTTATATCAATGGGCATTTATCCTTCAACCAATATAGAGATAGTTAAATCCTCTCACAAACCTAACATCCTGGTTACCTATTGAATCCAACACGGTGTTCCCCAGATACCTCTCTGTTCTTCCCTTTACTGCCCTGAAATTAAAGTTACACCTCCCTACTTTAAGTTCCTTTGTTTAATATCCTCTGCAGGTTTGGCAGAAAGTTGAGAAGCATCTTGGCACAAGTCCAATTTTGTCTCTGCCATACCTCCATATTTCAAACCCTGCTCTTTGTAATAGTAGCAGGTCCATCTCTTTTCAGTCATGTGCTGTTTGTGGTATTTTGGCACTTGGTGATATTTATAATGACTTTGGCCTCAAAGCATTCAAATTATTCAGGTCCAGGTTTTCTGTTCTTTCTTATTTTTTAACTTCAAATCCAATATTCTCCACTGCTAATATTCCTATTTTGCATCAAATATTTTTTTTATCCCGGACCTCTCTTTTCTTACCTTGATTTCTATCCAGCAGAGATTATTCTGGCTGGGTACCATCTCTACTGAACTAATCTTAGCCTCTTGATGGAAATCTTCTGACTCGCCCTATGTAAATTTCTGGAAATCCTGTTTTTTTAATCTAACCTAACTTGAAAATTCAGAACTATGGATCAATGGATCATCTGGCTCAAATATAAAGAAGTGACAAGCTATTGTGCATTTGATTCAGAGCCGGTTTGCAGGGAGTCTTTGCAAGACCAGTGCAGCATCACAGAGGATATTGCAGGGGGATATCACTACCAGATTTGTACTACCTGCCCAATTTACATTGTGCATGCACACAATTATCACATGTGTACTGTAAATGCATACCACTTCACAGCCCCAATCTGCTTTGCACATGTGTAAATGATTTAAAGTATATACACACATACATGATGTCAATACACTCTTGGTACTTCATCCGGTATTTTGGTATTTCACCCCACCTACTTTTAATAAAACTTAAAAAGCTGAGTTTTCATTTGAGGGGTACATCAACTGACTATAATGACAATTTTATGAAAATACTTTGTCGTTATTCAAGCATTCATTCTATGCTGTGTCTTTACTGCTGGATTAAGCATTCTATGCTCCTCGCTATGTAGAGTGGATCAGGTAGTGATAGACACAGCCCCACCACCCCTGAATATATAACATTAATCCCTTGCACACAAGCGCTGTAGGTGCAAATTAGTCATAGTGATAGCAGCTCAGGAGATGCAGAGACAGAGAGAGAGATATAAAGGTGTATTATGGGCTCAGAATATAATTGTATCTCTGACAGGCATGGCAGCAGTGGTTAGCACCAGTGGTAGCTGGAGAAAAAAAAAAAATGTAATGGTGGCATAGTTTTCGGGGGACAAACTGAACCAGCACGTATTTATTATATAGTGTCTTTCACGTCTATTTATTAGATAGACAGATAGATAGATATGAAAGGCACTATATATCTGTTGTAAGAAAGGCACTATATTGCGCCTGACCCAGCACAGACCTCAAACGGGAGGCACGTATAAAATGAAAAGACTTTGATTTTTCTTCAGCTGGAGGGCACGTCTTCCCCGTGAACCCCCCAGCCAAAACACAGTCCTAAGCACTAAACACTAAAGTCAAAAACACTCCTCTCTCTTTCACCACCACTCCTCCACAGCTTTGTCCTCCTTCCACCTGACTCTCGCCATTGAGTGGTGGTTGCTGGCTCCTTTTATGGCCCACCCGGAACTGCTCCAGGTGCTTGATCACTTGTTTCCGGTTGCACTCCTGGGTGGGGCTGAAGATTAGTCCAGCTGGGCTCAGGGACCAATGCCGTGTTCCCTGGCGGCCACCCCAGACTCCAACAGGGCTATGGAGAACTCCATTTCGCATGAAGCCCTGCGAGAGACTCAGGCACCGCTCCAACCCAGGGGGGCGGCCATCCAGCGTCCAGGGGGAGGTACTGCACTGCCCAGGGCTGCTCCCCTTGAATATACATCGAAGGGGCGTCCCGGCACACCACACTATATATTTCACATGCTCTCATGGTCCCTATAATAGCATTAATGTACCTCTTGTCCCATCCTGTACCAGACCCATAGGTCAAATCCAGGCTAAAATGTATTAATACCCTTTCCACCATGCTACCCAATCTAATGTTAGCTTTCACATGTCTACTGTGCTCCAAAACCTAAGTCTGTGACATCCACAGTCCTCTTATTCTTCCGATAACTTGACCTATACATGTGGAAAAGAACAGGTGCATCTGCCACCCAAATTTTATACTGCACCTGCTCCTAAATTGCCCAACCCTCTGCCAACCTGAGTAATTCCCCATTCTACCAAAACCCACAACATAATGTCCACACCCCCACCTCCATAATCTTCCAATAACGGGGATTCCCATCTGTCGTATGACACATCCATAGCATACATCCAATCCAAATCTTATTCTGCCTCTGCCCAGTTCTTGGTCATTTCTACTGTAATACATAAATCCACATCATACAATCATTACTTCTATGAATTTTCTCAACTCTTGTATTCCAGATTATCATTTACCACACCCACAGAGTCATTCCCACCCTAATTTTATTCCACTTACTGTCAGTCTTCTCAGTCCTATGCAAGTTTGCATGCTTACCTCACCTGGGCACAAATTCACATAGTATGATCCACAAACCCCTACATCTTAAACCTTAATTCATCCCCATAACCTGATTTGTACTACACCCACAAGTCCAAACTAAATCTTATTCTGCCTTTATGATCAGGACACCTATATTCACTTGAATATAAATTTTGACTTCCTTTCCTTCAGGCCTACAAACTTCTCAGTTACTTTCGAATTACATTAAGCCTGCCAAAACAATTTAGCCTCATACTATTGTCTAGGTCAGTGCTTCCCAACCTTTTTTCTGTAGTGGCACACTTTTTGTAACGAAAAATCATCCCAAGGTACACCACTATTTTACAAACAACAAACACATATATAGTATATTTCATAAACTTGCTCAACTGCCAAAGAGGTGAGACTACTGTAGAAGCCAGTAAAAAAGGAACTCGGAGAGCAGCACTCACAGACACCGCACTTAGTGAGCACTTTGGTAGCATCTCCGATCTGTTTTGCACCTTCACCTGCCCCTGTCTGTCTCAGAGGGAGCTTGGCTGTCCACTATCCACCAGCCAACGCGAGGCTTGCTGGTGACCACATGCCCAGGGCAGATTGACTCTAGCATCCAGGAGACATGTCCGAAGTGCTCCAACAGCAGGCGAGCTCACAATATTACAGGACAGAGAGAGACACGAACACACAGTGCAGTAAGGGGAAGATCCAGGCACATGCATGCACATATGTATTTATTTATTTATCTAAGTGTATATGTTTCCCTTTTTTAGTTAGTTTTATAAATGTTGTTTGGTGCAAGATTTGCTCCTATTGCTGTGGACTGCTTATAATCAATCCTCTTGTGAATGAACATACAGCTATACACTCAAAGAATCACTTTTAAATTTTCAGTGATTTCATTTAAGATGATTGCTGCCAGTTCTGATAGCTCTCACTTTCAACTGGATTTAGCATATTAACACAGGGGCTATTCGCTGTGGTTCATCAAAGAATTTCTTTCTTTTTCAGAAAGTCAGATCCCTGCACGTGCCGAAAGCTTTGAAAGCATAGAAAACACACCGCACTCAGAATTTTTCACTACACAAAGTTTGCCATCAATGTGTGCATGACTGTGTAGGTGAAGGTTTATGTCACAAGCGTTTTTGGCTTTTCAATATGGACTGAGATCCTTTTGAAAATGATGTAAAAACTCCAGGGTTGATGAAGATTGCTTTCGCTTAAAAAAATCAACTTTTAAATAAAAATGTGGTACTGTGGATATAGCCTTAGTTTGAAGTGTTGGAGGAGAGAGGAAGAGGAGGAGTGCTCAGAGCAATCGGACAGGAAGGAACGCCATTGAAGTAGAGGTTGTTACTGTAGTATTGAGAAGTCACACACAAATCCTGAAGGACAGCAGTGGCTGTAGGCTTTCATTCTAGCTACCTTCTTAATTAGTGACCAATTAATGCTGCTAATGGAACATATTGTACTTGTTTACCTTGCTGACTTGCTTTTTAAGATTCAGAACCATTATATATTCTTTCTTCCTTAACTGTCAAAGTATAAGATGCAAAGACAGCCAGAAGATAACCAGCTAACTTGATTTATTTTTCACTTGTGTGCCCATCATGCAACATTGGTTAAAAAAATATTTAAATAAATAAACAAAACAAAGTGAAGGCCTGAGAACTATCAACCTACTCTTGTCTTGCTCTTGCTAAATGGCGCTTTCAGAAAAAAATAAAAACAAATTTGGAAACGTCAGAATTATCACTCCAGAAACTGAGTTTGAGACAGCTTATTTTTGGTCTTGCTTCACTTTAAACAGTGGCTGAAAATGGTCCTCACTATTAACACTAGAATTACCAGAGCCTACGAAAAAACTCGTAGATCTGTCCCACCTTAAATCGCTTCTCACCTCTCCAGCGTCTTTTGTCCTTTAAATGTGTCGATAAGCAGCAAACAGCAAGCAGTCTGCTATCACATCCCCCACCGGCGTACAGTTTTCTCAGCTCAAGTCTGTTTACCTGGGTGTCAGTTGCTTGGAGTTATATAGAGTGAGAAGTCAAGCAAAATCACACCTTTTATAAATACTATATCATTATTTGGAACACATGCATTTCACGTGTGTTCCGTGTCTACAACGATCTATGTCAGGGGTGCCCACACTTTTTCGGCTTGCGAGCTACTTTTAAAATGACCAGGTCAAAATGATCTACCTACATTAAAAATGCTATTATATATATATATATACACACACTGAATATCAGAGGGAACGCAACTTGACAGCATACGCTACAGAGCAGATTGAAAATTGTCTTTCAGACTTCATCTAATGGAAAAAAGTAACGAGTCAAGTGTTGCCCAATGTAGCGGAGTAAGAGTAGTGTTTTTTCTTCACAAATGTACTCAAGTAAAAGTAAAAAGTATGGTGCAGTAAAACTACTCTTAGAAGTACAATTTTTTTAAAAAGTTACTCAAGTAAATGTAATGGAGTAAATGTAACTCGTTACTACCCACCTCTGATACTCAGTATCTATACCAATAAAAGGCAAAACGCTCACTGACTCACTCATCACTAATTCTCCAACTTCCCGTGTAGGTAGAAGGCTGAAATTTGGCAGGCTCATTCCTTACAGGTTACTTACAAAAGTTAAGCAGGTTTCATTTCGAAATTCTACGCGTAACGGTCAAAACTGAATCCTACTTACATACATAAAAAAGTCCATAGCCTGCAGCCCGGTCGCCGTGTGAGGCGGAGTTGCATCCCCCATCCCCACGCCTCCCACGTAGTTGGCTGCCTGCCTATATTGCGTCCCCCATCCCCACGCCTTCCACGTAATTGGCTGCCTGCCCGTATTAGGCTGTCCGTCGCTCTGGTCTCTTCATTCCCTTGATATCTTGATATCCGGAGGAACATTGTGTCTTATGTATTGAATGACTGGGACAGGTTCAAGGTGTGGACTGATGACGGTACAGGAGATAATTATACTACACAGGGGCACTATAAGACTGAAATGCTTAAGCCCTTCACCTATGCTTCTGCATGTGAGTTGATGGCTGCCGGTGGGGGATGTTATAGCAGGCTGCTTGCTGCTTATCAACACATTTAAAGGACAAAAGACGCTGACGGAGAGGTGAGAAGTGATTTAAGGTGGGACAGATCTATGAGTTTTTTCATAGGCTCTGGTAATTCTAGTCTTAATGAAGCTACATAAAATCCAGAGCAAAATAATGTCATTATGCTAAGGCTAAATGTTTACTTTTTAATTATAATAACATGGGAGACAGTAAGGATTAAGCAAGCAAGTAAGATTAAAGCTCTAATATTCAAACATGAGTTAAACTAGTAAGGAAACACCTATAACACAAACCAAAACAAATAAAAAAAAATTAACACTGATAAAATTAATATTGCAAGAGACATTCCAAAGGTATTTTACAGAAACCAGACAAAAAAGGTTAAAGCCAATGTGGTTCAAAAAACTCTAATGAACCAGTTAAACAGAACATCCATCCATCCATTTTCCAATTCGCTGAATCCGAACACTGGGTCACAGGGATCTGCTGGAGCCAATCCCAGCCAACACAGGGCACAAGGCAGGAACCAATCCTGGGCAGGGTGCCAACCCACTGCAGGACACACACAAACACACACCAAGCACACACTAGGGCCAATTAAGAATCGCCAATCCACCTAACCTGCATGCCTTTGGACTGTGGGAGGAAACCAGAGCGCCCGGAGGAAACCCACGCAGACACGGGGAGAACATGCAAACTCCACGCAGGGAGGATTAAACAGAACATTTACATAAAAAAAACAAATAATGTACTATAGGGTGGTCCAGATCTACTTATGCAACTTTTAATGCAATTCAGGAAAACAATACAAGACAAAAGAATTGTTTGAAATATCTTGTAATAAACTAAAATTGTCTTACATTTAATTAATTGACTGATTTTCCATGTAATGTCCCACTTGTCCTCCATTCAGTTGGATACAGGCTCGGAGTAATAAACTTAATAAGCTATAGCGTAATGAAAATTGCATAATTAGATCTGGACCACCCTGTATAAGTCAAGACAGCTGTCATTAAAGACTTTTCAGAAAAACCATTGCACAAAACAAGGAAGATACCAAAACATACGCTATGAAGAAAAAAGTACTGTTGAACTTAATAAGAAAAATAATATGCTAATCAGAATTTCAAGTACTTATAAATATTTAAATGTAGATAGATCAATAGATAATTTGTCCTCGGGAAGAAACTTGTCTTTTACAAAAGCTCTTTAAAGAAGTAAATTAATTTAGAAACAAAAAGTAAAGCAGTGAGAAATACAGAATTTCTGTAAATGCTACTGCTTACACAGCACCAGAATCCCTGGATATTCACAAAAAAGCCAATAAACTGCATACTGCTACTATATATTTATAAGTATGCAAGTCTTTAAATAACAAATGACAACTTCAGCCTTAGCCACTATTTCCTGCAAATCACAGATCTCTACTCTGAGTCATAGTGAAACGAAATAATGAAGGACTTCACAATACCCTTCTAAGGTCTTATAATTTTCAAACCTGCTTAATCCAGGCCAGGGTTATTGGGGTTCAGGGGGCTGAAGCCTATCCCCCTTAGCAGAAGGGTGCAAGTCCATTGCAGGGTGACAATCCACACACAAAAAGACACATACCATTAATAAAATGTTTCAGAGATGCTAATGCAATTACAAAGGTTTCCACAATAACCCATGAAAATTTAAAATGACTAATTCAGGATAAGCTAAAGGAGTTAAACATTAGGACACTGAAGGACTGATTGCTGAAAATGGCCTTTGCAGTCATATGTGGATAATAAATTAAAACTTAGCCATTTTAAGCAGTAATAGCCATTAGCAAAGCTAGAAATGTCTGGCTTATGTTTTTAAATTATTTTAATGGATCTTCATAAAACAGATATGAATTTCTATCTGGGTGTGTACATACTGAGTGGTAGAGAGTGTATGTTTTATATATATATATATATATATAGTAGCAGGCGGGGGTCCATGCCCCTGCACTCTATATTCAGGGGGAGCAGCCCTGGACGGTGCAATACCTCCCCCTGGATGCTAGATGGCAGCCCCCCTGGGTTGGAGCGGTGCCTCGGTTTCCCGCAGGGCTCCATGGGAATTGGAGTTGGGTGCAGTCCTGTTGGGTCCTGCAGGCACCGCCAGGAGGTGCTGTAACTGGGACTCCTGAGCCCGTATGAGCAGCGTATTCGTCACATCGGGAAGTGCAGCCAGAACTCAGCGATCAAGCACCTGGAGCACTTCCCGGTGGGATATAAAAGGAGCCAGCGACCACCACTCAGAGGCCAGTGTCCGGTGGAGAAGGACATGGTTGCCTGGGAGGAGTGGTGATAGGAGAGATGAGTGTTCTACTTTGGTGAATTGTGCTTGTTTGGGACTGTGTTGTGCCTGTGGGGATTACGGGGAAAACGTGCCCCACAGGTGAAGAAAAATAAAAGGCTTTTGGTTTATCTAACTAATGCCTCAGTGTGAATCAGTGTCGGGTTGGGCGCATATATAGCACCTTTTCTTACTATATTTATATATAGATAGACACACACATATATACATCTCCAAAGCCTCCTACAAGACAGAACCTCCTTCTTAAATACAAAAGATCTCGGACACTATACCACTTTTACAGTGCCCATCAGATCCTCAGGGCTTTTCACAGTCAGACTGGAGAGCACAAAAGCTGAGTTAAAGAAATGCTACACATTACCGTGCATATAGTACTTATAGCCTCCTCAATGCACACAGTACAGTAATCCCTCGCTATATCGCGCTTCGACTTTCGCGGCTTCACTCTATCGCGGATTTTATATGAAAACATAACTAAATATATAACGCGGATTTTTCGCTGCTTCGCGGGTTCTGCGGACAATGTGTCTTTTTACTTCCTGTATATGCTTCCTCAGTTGGTTTGCCCAGTTGATTTCATACAAGGGACGCTATTGGCGGATGGCTGAGAAGCTAACCAATCAGAGCACGCAGTTAAGTTCTCCTGAATGAGAAGCTAACCAACCAGAGTACGCAGTTAAGTTCCTGCGTGCTGAATGCAGTGTTAACCAGGAAGTCTCGTCTCACTCATTCAGCATCAACGTGTTTCGCTGTGTAAAGAGTTGTGCTCTTTAGTGTTTATCTTTGTGCATAGTCAAGCCCTTCATTATGGCTCCAAAACAATCTGCTACTGCTTCAGGTGCCGTGCCCAAGCGCAAGAAGAAGATGTTAACGATTGCCGAAAAGGTAAACGTTTTGGATTTGTTGAAGGCTACGATTCTTTTTATTTAAAAAGTAGGAAAGGAATATAAGATCTACGGCTGCAGCGTCCTTTTAACCAGGGTGCAAAACGAGTTGTAAGTGGATGTAATAAGGCAGTAGTCTGGATGGAATCTGCTTTAGGGATTTGGATTGAAGACTGCCAGAAGAAGAAGAACGGCAGTGCTACACAATCGCCTGAAGTGGCTCCTTTACAAGGGCTGTAACGCTCTCCTTTGTTGTGCAGTAAAATTAAACTCATTGTTATCGGACAAGTCATCGTGTCATTGTTGGTGAGTAACCATAATTAATTTTCTTCTTACAGTGCTTAGTACATGTACGTACGTTTAGTGTCACTGTACACACATTTACTGTATACTATTTTTCTTGCATTGTACATATTTATTGCTGGGGGCCTGTCTATCGTAATGGCTGTAACATATGTGATATCGGAGACACTCAATATCTTTAAAATAATATTTAGGTTTTACTGTATATAAACAGTGTGTTTATATACATAATTTCAATGAATCTTACCTAATATCTAAGAGAATACAAAGGGATTATGCTGTATAACTCTGCGGGGAATATTTATAAACAGTGCGGGAGAGTTTATAAGGGCTTAAAATATATAAAAATAACCATACAAACATATGGTTTCTACTTCGCGGATTTTCACCTATCGCGGGGGGGTCTGGAACGCAACCCCCGCGATCGAGGAGGGATTACTGTATTTGTATTGAGACAATTTGTATTGTATCTCTGGCCAATTGCACAATATGCACATCTTCTAAAGACTTCAAATATCACGTGAAAGACAAAATGCAGCAAAACTCTGAAAATGGTGTTTCATTAAAAAATATTTGCTATCAAGCTCTCCCCATTGTCTCTGCCCATTTTATTTGTCAGTCATCTGTCAATCTTTTTTGCAATACAGTTTAATAAAATAAATTAAGCCATTACACCCAGAATGGAGATTTTGTTTGTTTGTTTATACAATAACGAAAATTTCCTGATGAACCTGTGTCACAATTGTCCTGCCACAAAAAAAGGCCTTAGAACATGTGTCGGGCTCAGTATTAGAAATAACAGACTTGACAGGGCAGATATAGTCAATTACATACAGTTAAAACCACACTATATACTGTATGTTCAAAAAGCTACAGTGATTTGAAATTGAAGCATAGTAACTCATCATAGGAAAAATATCCTACAATCTCCTGCCTTCATGAAGTATACCTTTTAGCCACTTGTCTCCCTCTTCTTCATTCTGGCCATTCTTCCTTCTATCAGTTGAGCGCTGGCCACCAACTTCCTTGCCAATTCTACATCAAAGTGCCTCTGAGCCCCACCTCGAGGCAGCACATAAAGCTGGACCCTAATGTCACTTTCAGGGTGAACTCTACACATGATCTAAGAGCATAAGGGGTGATATCCTTAGTGTCCTTGCTTCCCTTAGTGTCATGTAAACCCTAAAAGAATAGGATTTCATGGCACACCCATGCTGGCCATTTCACAAGTGTTGCAGCACATATCAAATTGTTTTCTAATGGAACTGTATCTCCTCTATCAGTCCAGAGATTTTGTCACATTTTGTACTTCCTTTATTCATCATTTTGCTTTCAGATAGGTCAAACAGCTCTGACAACTGCTCACTCCAGCATCCTGGAGAAGTATAATTTGTTTCCATCCGGGTCTCATTTCTCTCCTTTTAAAACTGGTGCCAATGACTCTGGGACTATTCTGGGGCATTCTGCACACACATAGGAAATAATCCCCTGGCTGAACCAGGCTGTCACAGTTGCATGACTATGCAGTTTGCCATTGTCAGTGCATGTGTGTCTCTTATTCATAGTCAGGACCTTGTACTGCACTGCCCCCTCTTTCACATCCCATAATATTGTTTGCCCTCCCACTTGCAACCAGGTCCTCCACTGTACTAGGAAGGAATCAATTTTTGGGCATGCCTATTACAATATCTGAATGATTTTGGCCTACCACACTAATAAAACTGGATTTTTGAATAGAGGGAAGCAATAGGAGTACCTCCTTTTATAGCAGGTGGTCGGGGCACAATCAAGAATTCATTTTATGAATCATAATTCCATCTATGAACAATCAGTAAAATATATCCCTCCATATATCATAAAAAATAATGGGGGGGGGGGGGCAAACCTGAAATCTTCCCTCGCCTATTTTAAACAGAGGTACTTTGCAATACAAAGGTCAATTTATGATGTTGTTATTAATATAAAGCAGTAGGAATGTAAGAAAAATAAATCTCGTCAGACTTCACGGTTAAAGCCAGCTAAAAGTCTGGACTACAGCTGCCCAGAATTAGGATGCTTAGCTTGAAACCCATCCTAGCACTATTCTGTGAACTCGTACTAATATCACTATTGTAACAAGAAACAAAGGAACCCATTCTAAACAAGCAATAAAATCTACACCATATGAAAACTGCTGCCCATAGCAGTTTTTTTTAAGAATTCACGGGACACTTTACTATTCACTCGTTATTTGCCTCTTTTTAGACAGAATATGTACATAATTGAAATGAAGAAACGCAACTCATGTTTGGAAAATTTTCCTTTTGTTGAGAATCACGGCAACTCACTTACAAAAAAATTACAAAGCAAAAAAACTGACCAGACAGATTTAGGTTAATCTTTTTCAATAAACTTCTCTTAATGCCTCAAGGGGTGCACTTCCCTACCCGGCTTACGTAGTCTAAAAAACAAATGCACGTGCCAAGCGAGCCATAACAAATGCCAAACCGCTGATACGGGGATTTATTTCGATTCGCTATACATTTTTCTAATTATGTTAACTTTTTATATGTACTGTACAATTGCAGAAATAGTACATTAACCAGTTTTTTTACAAAAGACACTGGTACGAGAAATCGGGTGCTTGGACGAGAGACACTTCAGAGTCAAGCCGACAGACAGGGGACATTGTACGCGACGTTCTTGTTAAAACTTACATGCAAATAATCCAAGTAAACTGAAGTTTTGTGTACCGACCTTCCGCTGAGGACAGGCAGAAAATAATGCCGGCGAAGAAAAGCAAAATGTGTGGTGGGGGAAGCCAGCGGCCCTTCATGTCTGGTACTCGAGCTCTTCTCGCTTGTGACTGCTTCGTTCTGCTGCTTCCTCCGGCTGCGACTGGAAGGCAGAACAAATTGGTAGCACCCAGTGTGCCTGTCTGCCCCCTTGTTTTCATCCAATTAGAAACTCTAAGCGCAATCTGCCGTTGTCTTCCGGACAAGCCGGGTGTCGTCGAGCAAATGCGTAGGACAGAATCTGGCGGCGAAGGCTCCAAAGAACAACAGAATAAGAGACTGATAAGAATCTCAGAAACAGAGCTTCAAACGTTCCCCTCACAAATCCTGTCAATCCTTAGTCCTAATTTACTTGAATCCACATTTTGTTAAACATTTGTCTTTTGTATCCTGATTCAGATGTTTGCACTGATTGATGACTATTAAATCACAACCTAAGGAGAAACAAGCACATCACAGCCAACCCGATGTTAATAAACTAAAGACAAAACTTTAAAAAGTAGACAGTTTTATTTTTGTATACTTACCACTAA
Organism: Polypterus bichir lapradei; assembly: GCA_026402145.1. NCBI lineage: Eukaryota > Metazoa > Chordata > Cladistia > Polypteriformes > Polypteridae > Polypterus > Polypterus bichir. The sequence continues at coordinate 29,336,756 of JANRMT010062829.1, forward strand.
AGATGCTACCAGTCTTTCATCTTGATCTCTGTTATTCAGTACTGGAGAAAATCTATCCATCCATTATCAAGCTTTGGTAACAGTGAGCAGGATCCAACCTGTATTTTGCTTTCATTGATGATAAAACTGTGCTTCAGTCATCCCAAAGAGGGAAATATTATTGCAGGCCCTGTGCAGCTTACATTGTGTTCATTCAAAATCATTGTCTGCCTTATCTGACATAAACAGAAATTTAAGCCATTGTTGATCTAAATACATTTTCATGATTTTCATGTACATCATTTTTGTTTATATACTGGCTAGATGGTTGAGTGGTTACGCACAAACCTTACACACAAACATTTTTGGAGAAACACTTACCATACTAGTCGTTTGAAGTTTTCTCTCAGGCCAGTAAATGTATTAACAAAACAAAGCCTATGCCTCAACTGTACCAGTCTGCAGTCCTAACAAGAATAAATAACTATTAATAAATCTCAGGTCCAGAGTTTTGACTGTGTTGGAATATAACCATGGGCCGATGGTGAGCAACGCAAGCTATCGAGGTGGGGTTGGGCCACCATAGGCGGCCAGGAGGGCACACCCCTCCAGCATAATATAATATAATATAATATAATATAATATAATATAATATAATATAATATA
>JANRMT010062829.1:29337410-29365083 GCA_026402145.1 Polypterus bichir lapradei
TAATATAATATAATATAATATAATATAATATAATATAATATAATATATAATCTGCAGTGGGCTGGCGCCCTGCCCGGGGTTTGTTTCCTGCCTTGCACACTGTGTTGGCTGGGATTGGCTCCAGCGGACCCCCGTGACCCTGTAGTTAGGATATAGCAGGTTGGAGAATGGATGGATGGATGGATAATATAATATAATGCAATCTGCAGTAGGCTGGCGCCCTGTCCGGGGTTTGTTTCCTGCCTTGTGCCCTGTGTTGGCTGGGATTGGCTCCAGCAGATCCCCGTGACCCTGTGGTTAGGATATAGCGGGTTGGATAATGGATGGATGGATGGATAATATAATATAATATAATATAATATAATATAATATAATATAGGGGCGGCACAGTGGCGCAGTGGGTAGCGTGGAGTTTGCATGGTCTCCCCATGTCTGCGTGGGTTTCCCCCGGGTACTCCGGTTTTCTCTCACAGTCCAAAGACATGCAGGTTAGGTGCATTGGTGATTCTAAATTGTCCTTAGTGTGTGCTTGGTGTGTGTGTGTGTGTGCTTGGTGTGTGTGTGTGTGTGTGTGTGTGTGTGTGTGCGCGCCCTGCGGTGGGCTGGCGCCCTGCCCGGGGTTTGTTTCCTGCCTTACGCCCTGTGTTGGCTGGGATTGGCTCCAGCGGACCCCTGTGACCCTGTAGTTAGGATATAGTGGGTTGATAATGGATGGATGGATTATAGGATATAGCGGGTTGGATGATGGATGGATGGATAATATAATATAATCCATCCATCCATTATCCAACCCACTATATCCTAACTACAGGGTCACAGGGGTCTGCTGGAGCCAATCCCAGCCAACACAGGGAGCAAGGCAGGAAACAAACCCCGGGCAGGGTGCCAGCCCACTGCAGTATAATATAATATAATAAGTAATTACTGTGCCTTTAGCCAAAAAAGTCAATACGTGAAGCTTTCAAGGCCCATTTATGCTCAAGTAATATACTAACAATAAGTGATAACCCATTTAATAGGGCTTCTATAGATACCGTGCAGCCATTAAGAAAGAAGCATAGAGACAGTAGTACTTACTGGAAGTCATTGATTATGAAACACAATATATAAAATCATTTTGTTACGCCACAGCAAGTGCAAAAGAATTGGTGACACTGTTTTCTTTCATTAGAATTCCAAAGACATACTGCTAGATTAGTGCATTCAATTTACCTCAAACTTGTTTAAGGAATTAAATTTCTTTTTAATGTTGGCAAAAACCTGTTATGTTTTATATATGTACACAGGGCACTTCACCTGAACCTTACCCAGCCGGGATACTCACAGCATAGAAGGATGGGGGAGACAGCTTGCATGGGGCACCAGGTGGCAGCCCCCTTGGGATGGCAGAAGAGCCATGGAATCCTGCAGGGCATCATGGGAACTGGAGTTCTTTGAGCCTGGTTGGGTTCTATGGCTTGCACCAGAGGGTGCTGTGGGGACTGGGGAGTGCTACTTCGTCAGGCTCTCACTTCACCCGGAAGTGCTTTACAGCTTTGGAACACAGGAAATGCTTCCGGGTGTAACATAAAAGGAGCTGCCTGCTGCAACTCCCTGAGCCAGAGTCAGGAGGAGGAGTAAAAACCTTGCTGGAAGGTGTAGAAGAGGCCGAGAGAGGAAAATGAAGACAAAGTGTTGCTGAGTGTTGTTTGTGGCTGAGCTGGGTTTATAGTTGTGGTGAGGGAAACACTTTATGTGTCAGAGCCTGTGAGTGTCGGGTGTTTGGGGAGCCCCCTAGTTAGCACAGTCAACATCATACGAAAACTGGATGTAACTCCTTGTTGATTGGGTAATGGCTTCCAGCACTGCATGATGGAAGAAATCTTGACTCAGATACTGTTGACCTATCGATCAGTTCCCTAAAAAGTGACAACAGGTAGCCAATATAAACTGACATAAAGCAAAGAAAAGTTCTTCACTGCAAATACATAGCATTGACCCTCTTAAAAGGGAACTAAAATACAAGTCTGCACATCCATGATACAAATTATGCTAGCTTACCATAATAATATAATAATATTTTATAATAATAACATAATAATAATTCAGTTGGTTTGGCGGCATTTCTCTGCTTAATCGAAGGTAGCATTATTTTTCATATTCTCTGAAATAATGCATACTCAAGGGTCAGAGATGGCCTGAATATATACGCATATTCCCCTGTCAAGTTTTCTTTTATAAATCTGACAATTGCTTGGGAAATTGCATACAAACATTTTAAGCCTCTTTTTGGAAGCTTTATACAGTAAATGAGGCTCCTACAGTATGTGTACATTTCTGATTAGCAAATTACAGAAAAGACATAATAGTTCTACAAGCTATGCAGGAAAAATCAATGAAAGGGCCTTTCCTATTCTGACTGGCTAAGGAAAATTAAGGTCTTTGCTCTTGAGCAGAAAATTGAGAGTCATTTCAGGATTCTCAAATGTACTGAAAAAATTGATCCATCACTTATGTGAGTCACTTATTCATGGAACTTAGTGAAAATTCAGAAGTGCTCTGAATGATGAATCTGGCAACTAGAGTAACTCTTCAAAGAAAGGTTTTTGAGAATCTGAAACAAACTACTGATTTATGCAGTTGAATCACCTTAATGGACTATTGGGACAGCCTAACTATAAGCTAATTAAGTAAAAAAAAAATTGGCAAAAATAGGAAAGTACATGAGTTATTTTGTTGGGAGATGACTAGCTAGCCAACTCAAAGAGGTAAACTGAACAAGCTGGATAAAGTTGGGTGGAGTTTACGTAGGAGTTAGATAGAAGTGATTACTCATTGACCTAGGGCATTGTAGAAAGTCACTGCCTTTGAAATTAATTTAAACCAAAGGAATGCAGTGTTTAAATGCTTGTCCTCTGTTGGTACACTTTGAGTCCATAGTTAGAACAAGAATTGTGGAAAACACTCACCAAAAAGAAAAGTAATGTGCACAAAGATATTGAACAAACAGTCTACAAAGTGGATGTAAGTGTTGATGAAGTGTGATTTGAGGCAAGCAAGTGAGCAAACCACTACACAGTTTTAATTGAAGCCCTTTAGGGTATCAGGATTTTGACTAGCTTTGATCAGCTTTTGTGTTTGTTTACTGTTCATTTACATTGTTCCCCTCTCTTTGAATTTATAATAATAAGACCACTAAAAAGACCAATATTTTAATTGTTGTTTTTTAGACCATTATTTTTGTTGTTATTTTTGTAGTCAGTGTGTTAAAGTACAAATTTATTAATAGCTGTTCCTCAGACTATACGTCCTTAAAATTAAGTGCTAAATAACATGAGAAGACTAACTGAATTGAACCAAGAAATGTTTACTTCACATGGGCTGGGATGTGCAAGTTAATACTGCTGGTATGACAAACTCTTAAGAAACATTGAAGTAAACAGTTTACAACAGGATATGATTCTGTCAGCTGGAAACTGGAAAAAATGAATTTACTAGACTTGAGACACGTAATAGGCCCAAATTGACACAATATGCTTAGAGCTTTTATGACAGTCTAGGCTGTAAAAAAGCAGCATGACTGTCAAATTATTTTTCTTTTTCACATGTCTCTCGTTTCAACTCTGGAAATAAATGTATTTAACATGAAATCCCCACCTCTGCAGTTGTTTATATACCTTTCAGTGAAATAGGCCAGCTGGGATGTGGGAGGAAATGAAATAATCATAGGAATAAAAACAGAGAAACTTCACACAAACAGTGATGGACCTTAGAGTCAAACCCGTAACTTTGAGGGCAGCAGTGTTAACCATTGTGTCACCATGCCTTCCATACATTAAAATATAGGAAAAAAGCTATAAATAACTTCTATGTCTTATAAATATATGGCGCTGTGCAATTGTATTACACTTACTGTATATTGAAGTGTCATAGGGAGCCATTGTCTAGATTTAGTATTCTGTAATAAATAGGAAAGGATTCAGGGAATAAGTGTGATTGAATCATTAGGATCTAGTAGTAAACATAATAGATTGCCTTTCACAGTGTTTTGGCACAGTGCATATTTAAAAGCTAAGACAGTTCATTTTAATTTTATTAGTGCAAATTTTGAGCAGGGGGAGAAAATTGGAGAGATGTGGGCCAGGTTTTACACATACTGCAGGGTAAGTTTATCCCAAACTTTACAAGCAGTAATAATTTAAAGAGAACTCTGTGGTGGATAAAATAAGGAACTAAAAATGAAGATTCAAAGGAAAAAAAGTGCATAATACATATAAGGGTTAATAACTCCAGCATTAATTTTAGGTCATAGGTGAGCATTGATAGCAACAGTGAAAAAGTACATCAGGAAGTCTAAAATGCAGTCAAGGAGATATATTGCAGAAAATGAGAAAGAGTAAAAGAAAATGTCAAAAAGGAGGTGAAAAGTATTAGTAATGATAAATGAGAGACAGAATATACAGACAGTGAAATAGAAAATGTTTTGTGCATTTTATGGAGGTTTATATGTAAGAACATGTCGATAACCTCCTAAAAGTAACAGGAACTACTCAGGAGATTCTTAGTAATTTGGAAATTGGAGCGGGAAAAGTACTGCTTAGGTTAAATGGGCTGAAATCTAACAAATCACCAGGACCAGATAACATTTACCCTTGGATGCTTAAGCGAGCTAGTGAATACATACTGTATATAAACCCTTGGTAAATATTTTTTAAAAATCTCTGCACACAGGAGAATTTTCTAAAGACTGAAGGCTTGCAAAAATTATCCTGTTGTGTTAAAAGGCTGATCCCCAAATAACTACAATATAGACAAATAAGCTTAAAAATCACAAGTAAATTAATGGAAGCAATTATTAAGGAAAAGATCCAGCAGTGCATGTCTAGTACAGGTATACTAGCAAATAGTAAACATGGGTTCAGATGGGGAAAGCCATGTTTCACTAACATACTGGAATTCTATAAGGAAACAACAAAAGCATACAATAAGAAAGGTGCATAAGGTATTATTTATCTTGATTTTCAGGATTTTGATATGGCACCACATAAAAAGTTAGTAATCAATCTAAAAGAAATGGGAATTCAAGGCATGGTGTGTAGGTGAGTCCAAAATTGGCTCAAATACAGGAACCAAAGGGTTATGGTGAAGTGAACTTTTTCAGAAATAGGTGATGTTAAAACTAGTGTTCTCTTGGGGTCCAATTCTGGGCCTGTTGCTCTTTTTAATATATATATAAAAGATGTGGAGAAGAATATAGTCAATAAGCTGGTGAGAAGTCAAGCAAAATAACACCTTTTATTGGCTAACTAAAAAGATTACAATATGCAAGCTTTCAAGGCAACTTAGGCCCCTTCTTCAGGCAATATGTATTCCATTACATCTGAGTTGCCTGAGTTGCCTTGAAATCTTGCATATTGTAATCTTTTTAGTTAGCCAATAAAATGTGTCATTTTGCTTGACTTCTTACTACCTCCATAATGGCTAACATGGTACAACACCCTAGTAATACAGTCAATAAGATGGTTAATTAAGTTAAGCTAGGTAGAAGGTCACATAGAATCGGCTAAACTGTTAAAGAGGGACTTAGAAAACATACAGGATTGAACAGATTGGGGCAAATGAAATGAAATGTAAGTAAATGTAAGTAAAAGAAAGTAAAGTAAATGCAATACAAATAGGAAGTAGAAATGTTGGATTTGAATATGCAATGGGAGGTCTGAAACTTCAAAGTAAATTTTATGAGAAAGATACAGGAGTCATAGTGGGCTCATTACTATCTACATCCAGACAGTGTACAAAGGCAATCGAGATAGCTCCTAGGATGTTAGGTTATATATCATGTTATGTGGGGTACAAGTCAAGGGAGATTGTGATTAAGTATATGTAAAGTGTACATAATGTGTATATAATACACTGGCAAGGACTCATCTGCAGTACTGTGTACAGTTTTGGTTTCCATGTTATAGTAGCTCAAGAGAAAGCCCAGAAAAGAGTAACTACACTGAATCAGGGAACAACATAGTGTGACTTATGATGAGAGATTGAATGAGATTAAATTTTCTAGCTCATGCTAAGTAAATTATCCCTAATTTCAGTTAGGTGGAGCCCAAACAATATTTCAAGGCCAAAGTTTCTCTCTACGCCTAAGACTAAGTCTGTTTTTCATGACCAAATCTGTCAGAACACAGTAGAATCTATTTTTTCAGTTTTCATAACTTTTTAGACCTGCAGGTCAAACAATTATGTATAGATAGTGTGGTATTTTTTAATACAACATAGAAAGCAGCAACTGTTAAGCTCATTGTCTTGAAGCAGGACTTGTGGTGTGCTGTACAGATTTAGGGAAAACCCCCACAAACCTTAAAGTTCAGGTACAGAGTCATCATAAATTGGCCTATGACTTATTTCTACCACACAATGGAAGACAACATCCATTAACATTCTGTGCACAAAAGGGAAGTAATTTAGGGAAAAATCTGAATTGAACAAAAAAAATATGAAGAAGCCAAAGTTAATTTTTTCATTGAAATTGACAGGTATAAGAGGTTATATGACATGACATGGTTCAGAAAATTTTTTACTTTTCTCAACCTTAATTTTAACACACTGTATGTGTACAGTACTGCACAAATAAATTGTGGTGTATACACCGGAAGTGCAATGAGGCATGTGGGTTAAAAATTTAAAATTGAATGGTTGAAAGGGGCTAAACACCACTGGTTAGGCAGGGGGTTTAAAAAGAGGGGTGCATGCTTTTTTTGTGGTATTGGCTCTATGGATTAGGAGCAACATGATATGCTGGGTACACCAATAATAATGATAAAACCTGATTTTATCTTGTTCAGATAAAAGCTTCTTCTTGTTTCCCTAAAATATGCCTGCTGGTTACTTGTTCTAATGACAACCATCAGAAACCACAGTTACAAATATGACAGAAGGTTACTGGAGATTTTCACTTTGATGAAAATGAAGAAGGGTTCGATTCATATCTGGAGAGATTGTAACACAGTACCTTGCAGCAAATAGCTTTTCAAGCTTGGAAGTTAGACAAGAATGGCATTTGTAAAAGTTGTGAGTAAAAATACTCATGATTTGTTAATGGACTCGTGTACACCAGCGAAACCATCTTTAAAAAAAAACCATGCTGTGCTCATGGAGCTCTTGAAAAAACACCACATTCCTAGAATGAATGACATTACAGAGAGGTACAAGTTTCACACAAGGAACCAAGATCATAAGCAGTTAGAGGCACCACAGGTTACTGAGTATAACTGATGTAAAAAAGACAAAAACAAATAAGCAGAACATCTTTCAGAAGGAGCCAGTGGAGCCAGTTATGAGGCTGTGCAAGTAAAAGAGGTGGATCTAGGATGCTGAAAACTGGAAGTGACACCCAATGTCTTTTGCCCATTAATCTTTTGATTTGCAGAGGGTGGAAGAGGATAGGTCATTAGATACAGCGTCATCCCATGGCTCAGAGTAAAATTACCATCAGTTTCACATAGTGTCTGCAGCGCTGCCTGCAAATGCTATACGTTACACCCAGGTGCCAGAATAGATGATGACATCATTTTGGGAACATAGCACTCTATCTACAGACATTGGAAGGTGGCCAGCACACCATACAATCCAAATGGGAGGACACGGGACTGCCAGTGACCACTAGGGGTGCTAAAGACAGTCAAGTATTAGGTTTTTTCGAGTCACTCGAGGAGTTCATCTATTCGCGACATTGCATATGCATCACATCGGGGCACTTGATTAAACCGAAGGAAGTCATTACAAAAGTGCCAACTGCCATCTGGCTTTGGAACACACACGACGGAATTAGACCATTGACTAAAACCTTTCTCTTTGACACTAAGATCCAGCACTCATTTTACCTCAGGCTCCACTTTTGCCTGTTCTGTCTCCAGGAGTCGTTACAGGCATTCTCTGAAAATGTAACTATTTCATGTGCAATCAGAGAGGTCTATCCTGGTTTATTATTTACTAATTTCAGGACAGACAGGATGGCTGCTTTGAGCTCCTGTCACCGTTTGGCCATTGAAGTAGATATAAAATTAGTAGCTGGTTACAGTTCCTCCCATCCTTGATGACCACTTTGAATAACATTTGTTTGATAGCCTGATTGAACTGCTCTACTAAAATATGAGGTTTTAAGATCTTTAATTTTGAGTAATTTGGCAACTTCCCTGAAGGTGTCTGAATTAAACAGCATCCCTTGATCTATAAGGACCTCTTTTGGAATGATGACACGCAAAAACACTTGCAAGTCCCATGCAATAGTTTTAGAATTAACTTGTCCCAAAGGGATAGGCTCCGGATATTGAATAGCATAATCCACAAATGCCAGAAAGAATTTATGTCCTCAGGCTTTTGGCACTTTCAACAATGACAAATCCTTGCTCTCATGTTCAGTTACACTATATAATAAATCATTATTTATCACAAAATCAGCTCCCTGGGGCATGGGTTGAGCGGTACACTGTCTGTCTACTAGGATGACTGCATTTTTAGTGAAGGTAGGTAATCATCATTCCATTGTGGAGTCGGAAGTGGCAGAGAAGTACGTAACAGTAGTACAGGATATGTACGAGGGAAATGTGACAGTGGTGAGGTCTGCGGTAGGAGTGACGAATGCATTCAAGTTGGAGGTGGTATTACATCAGGGACAGGCTCTGAGCCCATTCTTATTTGCTATGGTGATGGACAGGTTGACAGACGAGATTAGACCCCGTGTACTATGATGTTTGCTGATGATATTGTGATCTGTAGCGAGAGTAGGGAGCAGGTTGAGGAGACCCTGGAGAGGTGGAGATATGCTCTAGAGAAGAGAGGAATGAAGGTCAGTAGGAACAAGACAGAATATATGTGTGTAAATGAGAGGGAGGTCAGTGGAATGGTGAGGATGCAGGGAGTAGAGTTGGCGAAGGTGGATGAGTTTAAATACTTAGGATCAGCAGTATAGAGTAATGGGGATTGTGGAAGAGAGGCGATAAAGAGAGTGCAGGCAGGGTGGAATGGGTGGAGAAGAGTGTCAGGAGTAATTTGTGACAGACGGGTATCAGCAAGAGTGAAAGGGAAGGTCTACAGGACAGTAGTGAGACCAGCTATGTTATATGGGTTGGAGATGGTAGCACTGACCAGAAAGCAGGAGACAGAGCTGGAGGTGGCAGAATTAAAGATGCTAAGATTTGCATTGTGCATGGCGAGGATGAACAGGATTAGAAATGAGTACATTAGAGGGTCAACTCAAGTTGGATGGTTGGGAGACATAGTCAGAGAGGCGAGATTGCATTGGTTTGGACATGTGCAGAGGAGAGATGCTGGGTATATTGGGAGAAGGATGTTAAGGATAGAGCTGCCAGGGAAGAGGAAAAGAGGAAGGCCTAAGAGAAGGTTTATGGATGTGGTGAGAGAGGACATGCAGGTGATGGGTGTAACAGAACAAGATGCAGAGGACAGAAAGATATGGAAGAAAATGATCCACTGTGGCGACCCCTAGCGGGAGCAGCCAAAAGAAGAAAAAGAAGAAGTTAGAGTAAATGGAGTGCTTATTAAACTGGAAATTACCAGAGGTGCAGCTATCTCAGCAATATTGGAAAAATTGTACAAAAAAGGTTTAAAGTTAGATAACGTGATCCACCCAGCTGTATTTTAAAAACATACGGTGAGGAATCCTAGCCATTTAAAGATACATTCGCTGCAAATGTGCAATCTAAAGATAAAGAATGTATGTTAGAGTTACTTATGGAGCAGGGTAGTGCTCCTGCATTATTGAATCAAGACTGGATACACAGGTTTAGTTTAGACTAGTCCCAAATACATTGAGTGGCTTCAGAATCTGTTGAGGAAGCGTGGAATAAATTTAATTTAGTGTTCAAGTTTGAACTAGGTTCACTTAAGAATTTCAAAGCCAAGCTACATGCAAATTAAAAAGCTGTGCCAAAATTTTGTAAACCATGCACAGTGCCTTGTCCCCTGAGAGAGAAAGTTGAAAAAGAGTTGTGTAAATTGAAAGCAGATGGTGTCATTTCACGTCATGCCATTTCAGTGAATGGGTTACTCCCATTAATTGCATTCCAAAAAAAGATATTCATGTAAGAATTGTTAGGATTATAAAGTGACTTTAAATCCCTTGTTAAATATAGACAAGTACCCTCTGCTAAGAGCTCAAAATCTGTTTGCTACACTGGCTTGTGGACAAAAAATCACCAAGCTAGACTTATTCCAGACATACCAACAGGTTTCCTTAGATGAAGCTTCTAGAAGTTATTTAACAATTAATACATGAAAAGGGTTGTATACTTAAAACAGATTACCTTGTGGCGTGACTAACATGCCCACCATATTTAAAAAGAAAATTGGATCCGATTTTGGAAGGGATGAACAATGTAAAGATACAGAAGATAGTCTTAAAAATTTAGAAAAGATCTTTAGGAAATTGCATAAGTACTGTATAATCATACCGTGAACCTAGAAATCTTCTTCTTTCGGCTGCTACCGTTAGGGGTTGCCACAGTGGATCATCTTGTCCCATATCTTCCTGTCCTCTACATCTTGCCTTGTTACCCCCAACACTTGCATGTCTTCTCTTACCACGTCCATAACCCTTCTCTTAGGCCTTCCTCTTTTCCTCTTGCCTGACACCTCTAACTTTAGCATCCTTTTTCCAATGCAAATCTTAACATCTTTAACTCTGCCACCTTCAGCTCTGTCTCCTGCTTTCTGGTCAGTGCCACCGTCTCCAACCCATATAACATAGCTGGTCTCACTACTGTCCTGTAGATCTTCCCTTTCACTCTTGCTGATACCCATCTGTCACAAATTACACCTGACACTCTTCTCCACCCATTCCACCCTGCCTGCACTCTCTTTTTCACCTCTCTTCCATAATCCCCATTACTCTGTACTGTTGATCCCAAGTATTTAAACTCCTCCACCTTCGCCAACTCTACTCCAAGCATTCTCACCATTCCACTGACCTCCCTCTCATTATCCACATGTATTCTGTCTTGTTCCTACTGACCTTCATTCTTCTCCTCTCTCAAGCATATCTCCACTTCTCCAGGGTCTCCTCAACCTGCTCCCTACTGTTGCTACAGTGAACCGAGAATAGCGTACCTTTTTGCAATGTAGTGTTGCTTATCTGGGGCATTTTAATTGATGCTACAGGTATGCATCCTATGAGAGAGAAAAAACACTCTGTAGAAACAACTGCTGAATCTGCAAATGTAATAGAGCTTAGGTCCTTTTAGCGCCCGTACATCACTATGGAAAATTTATTTCAAATTTGTCTACTCTCATTAAGTCTATGACAGCACTCTTCTAAAAGCCGCAAAGTTTGGCTGGACTGAAACTTGTCAGAGTTCCTTTTTTAAATTCCAAAAAACAAATGCAGACTAGTCAAGCATTAGTGCATTTTAATCCAGAATTGCCATTGACGTTGGTTTGTAATGCATTTCCTGTTGGAGTAGGTGCTGTTATTTCAATCAAAGCACAGAAGACTCCTGCTGAACTTTTTTAAAAGTGAGTTAGTTAGGAATTGCAGAAGTGGGGAGAAATGGACAAATGGAATTATTGGAAATGGGCTTGGACCTGTAACATACAGGGTGAATGTTAATGGAAAGTGTGTCAAAAAACATTTAAACCTATCGCTAAGTACCTCTGTAAATGTGGCAGATCAGGAAGATGAATCTTCCTACATTGTAAGACTGTATACTGTGATTACACTAGTGATGCGCATAGTGACATTGCAGAGTCGGCTACAGAGCAATAAAATGTTTAGCCTTCAAGCAGTGACGATCCACTTAACACATCATCTCATATTCAGACTTCTGAAACAGGCTTCTTCCTGAGTGACTGAATTCATAAATTATGTTGTTTAAAAAAATGGTAAAAATGTATATTGAAATTTTTGCTGCACAGAAAAGTAATATGAAGGGGCTGTGGTATATACACCAAAAGTACTGTGAGGCAAACATATTTAAAATCGAACAGTTAAAAAAAGCTAAATACTATTGCCTAGCAAAAGGGTGTAAAAAAGAATGGTGTTTGCTTTTTTTGTGGCAGTGGCTCTGAGGATAAGAAGTGATAAGGTATGTTGGCACACCAATGCTAAAGACACAGGTTTATGTCTTCTTTCATAGAAAGCTGGTTATTTGTTCTGCTGACTTCTGGGGTAACCCACAGCTATAAGTGTGATAAAAATGTTATGGAAGATTGTAGAAAGTAAATTGTGTAATAAAAATAAGCGTTCATCTCCGTTACATTTTATAGTTTTAGGGTACTTCAGCCATTTTGTGTTTGCTTTATTCCACTTAGATATTTGGATTGATAATTTGCATGCAAAATTCCCCTTTATTCTGCACAGATGATGAAAAAATTTAAGTATCTTATAAAACTGTTCATATTTAGCTTCTGGTTTTGTTTTGGCCTGTTTTTAATTGGACATGTAGCTATAGGCTTCTACTAACTTTAAAATAAATATTATCTGTAACTCAATAAGTCTACAATTCTGCCTGATTGTAACGTAAAACTAAAATTCATTATCTCTTTAACCATTCATAACTGGTAAAACTAAAATGAAAAGGGGGGGGGGAATTACCATCACCAGATCCCTTAAGCTGCCTGACTCAAATAAAGAAAGACCACCAATACATCTCATCAAATTCACCTTGAGAAAAATGCAAAGTTTAAGCATAATCTGTCAGAGGGCAAGTATGACTTTCATATAACTCTTTAAAATGGCAAGTGAACAAGTGTCAAATGCAGGATTAGCCACCTTACACTCAGTGCTTCTAGAACAGTCACCAGCTATCAGTGACCCTGAATTGAGCAAGCAGCTTCGAAAATGAATATATATATAAATGGATATATGTGCAAAAGGCAAAAATCAGTATTTATTGAAGTGGTAAACATTTACCTAGCACTTATAAACAGGTGATAAAGACAATACACATAATGTAGTTGATTGAAAGAAAACAGCCCATTACTAACTTAATCTAATCAAAGTGTGATGGGAGTTGGAACCACTCCTAGTAATACTGTAGAAAAGGACCATCCCTGAAGAGGCCACTTCGTTACACAGAGCATTAGAACATCCAATTAACTTAGTATGCATCTTTTTTGCATGTAAAAGGAAAACCAGAAATCTCTAAGAAAAACACATATAAACATGGAAAATGTGCAAGCACCACACAGACAAGTGTCCAGGACAGGATCAGAACTCAAATGTGTTTTGGCAGTAGCTTTCCCTACTGTGTGTTTTGGGCATCTCTGTCACTTCATTTCTTTACCAGAAATAGGTGTGGCATTTAAATATGAGTCTGCACTTGTTCAAAATAGCAATTAGAGGTGAAACCGTTAAACTACTCACCCCAGAGCTTGAGTCTAGCTAGTCATCCAGAGCAGAGATAGCTTGATGTAATAGGAGGCAGCCAGAAAGAAGAATGAGAAGTGTAGTAATGTAACTAGAAAGAAAACACAATCAACATTTAATGCATCTTTTATTGATTGACCTGATAAAGGTTTGAAAAGTAAAACATCATGCCAATTATTGTTATATTGTCATTTTTATTTTAATTTTGAAATTAATTTGTGACAGAAAACACAACACATCTGTAAGTAAATACTGCATTCCATACTTTTCTTTACCCTCCCAAATCTGCTGTTCTCTTTTTGTGTCTTGTATAAATCAACAGCTTAAGCTGATTAGAGAGGATAAGCTAAGCCTGGCTTTTTGAAGAGATCCATGTTTGGTTAGTAATGGTCATCTGTTGTGGCAAAGTTAGAGCAGGTGTCAGCAACAATCTAGTCATGCCATGTTGAGCGCATATGGAGAGTTACCTAGTTCTATATCAAAGACCAAAAGTATGACAGATGTGGTTTGTGAGCAGGTCAAGGATTTAAGATAATATAAGATAAATGTAAGTATATTGTAAGGGGGAACAGATGGACAGCGAGATCTACAAGGTGGTATATATCTCAGGTGAAATACCCTTAACCAGCTGATGCCACACTAACAAATTCTTGGCTGGAATTCATTTCATTGGGAGCAATAAATCTCCAGGCTGCAAGTAGGCAGCAGCTTTATTCTGCTACAGGGATTTAGGTTTCCACAGAGGCTTCCGGGAACTGTAGTATTTACAAGAGTATTTGTGGGAACAGAGGTGATCTGGAAGCAAGAGAGAGAAAATGAGGGCTACAAGTTAGAAGGGAATGTCTTGGTTAGAGATTCCAGTAGGTAGCCTGGACAATTATAGGAAGGTCTAAGCAGGCATAGCTTTTGTTTTTTGGTTTACCTATTATATTATTCACTATTATTATTCCATTTTCACATTTAGGATTGGGGGAGGGCATGGGGGGTATTGGGCAAGATAGATTTACAGTCTCAATCATACTGCTACATAGAGTATTTACATTATATCCTAAGTCCAGTATCATTAATTGTACATACTAAAAAGTTGCTATATAAAGTACGTTTCACTGACATATACAAGTACCACTGATGATATACTGTATAAATGACAGAAAGCATTGCTATTTTAGTTTGTTTGCCTACTTATTGTAATTGTGGCAAAATAATCATTTTCACATTTTTTAAACAAGTTAGAAAATGAATGTATGGTGCAACATTCAGGTATGTTCAGGAACTGGAATATCTATTTTAAAAGTTGGAACATCTGTAATGTTCTACTTAATTCATCAATGAGATAGATATCACATTTTTGTTTATTAAATATTAGTCATGATACCTGTCAAAGACAGGTGATAGAATAATTTAAAAATATTTACTATCTCTTGCCTTATGTGTACCTTGAGCACCTTTCCTCTGTTTTTGTGTGTCTTAACCAAGCCCACTGTCTCTTGAGCGCGTTCCTGTGAAGCCTGCTTCTCAAACTCTGTCATTATTTTTGAGGCACCTTTTTTTACTTCTTGTCCAGTTTTATACTTGTCATCTTTAAAGGCGACTCTCTCAGCATGCCTCATATGTTTTTACTCCTCATCGTGTGTCTTACACTCTTTTGTCGTGTCACCAAAGCCAAACTGTCTGATCACATGAAAGCCAAACTGAACAATCAGAAAGCTCAGACAGACTGGAGACAGACCTTAGAGTTTTAATATAATAGATTTTTAGAACATTAGAAACAATTTGACAAGAACACACGTTTCAAATCAACAAAGCTTGCCAATCCTATCTACCTAATTCCTCAATAATATCAAATGTACCAGAAGCCCTACAGTCTACTATACTACTTAGTAACGTATTCCAATTGCCTATAGTTCTCTATGTGAAGAAAAACATCCTAATGTTTGTGCGAAATTTACACCGAACAAGCTCCCAATTGTGTTCCTGTGTTTTTGTTGAACTCATTTTCAAGTAATAGCCTGATCCACTGTAATAATCATTTTAATAATTTGAAATACTTCAATGATGTCACCTTTTAATATATATTTATTTTAAAAAATTTGTAACAGGGAATGTTTGTGACATGTGATAGAGATTTTCTGAGCCCACTGCATTGCTCTTTGTACAGGCAGCCCATTCAAACATAAGCCACAGACATGTGTGTGACTCTGCTGACATTTAAACATCTCATACTGACTACTAAGGCTTAGTTGGCAGACATGAGCAGTCATTGGACATGTAAAAGAGGATCATACATTATACAAAATATACAAGTTACAGTAAAAGAACCTGAGAGATAATTGTCAGCCACATTGATGCTGTAATCAACTGACCACTACACTAGATTAAAGCAATGGTTTGTAACAAGAAGTCAATGCCAATATGTGTCATGATTTAGAGTTAGAACCATAGCACATCCTGAAGCATGAGGCATCCTGAACTGAAGGCTGTGCAAGCCAGGTTAGTCATCCTCTGCCTGCCTATGATAGACGTCTCTGAATCTCTCACTCTAATGGCCTGCTTCCGGCCTAATAGGAGTTCCAGCTTTAAAATAAACTTAACATATCTCAAAGCATAATAAAGGCTTCCTATGCGTGCCTCTCAAGAGAAAGGAAACCATACAAAACCTTTGGCTTGAAAAGACCATTTACAAAATAATTTCTAAGATGGAAAAAAATAGCAAAAAAGTGCAAAAGAGCAAAAGCGGAGTTACCCGAAAAGGATGTTCACAGAAAACAAATCCCAATATATGATCCAACTGAACAATCCAGAAAACAGTGCAGAAAAATTAACAATACCGGTAAATCTAAATATTCACTAGACTCCACTGTGGACACCAGGGGGCACTCCAGCTCCCCAAACAAAGAACACAATCAGGCATGGAAACAAGGTAAAAGAACAAAGAGCCTTTTATTGTGTGAAAAGTCTTCTCTGCAAGTGTCTCCCACCATCACAGCCATAAGTACAATAACGCACAGTATAGCACACAATTTTTTGTCTTTCTGTCTTCGTCTCTGTCTCTCACTGCTGCTTTCACTCCTCCTCACAAGTTTTGTCCACCTTCCTCCCGACTCTGGCTTGTCCTTATGAGGCAGGCAACTCCTTTTCTCTCCCACCCGTAAGTACTTATGGTTGTACGCATACATGGTCCAAAAGCACTTCCAGCTGTGTGGAAACCCCATGAAGTAGGGCTCCCCAGTCCTTGCACCACCCCCTGGCAGCACCCATGGAACCCAAGAGGGCTGAGTTGAAGAACACCATGTCGCACGCTGCCCTGTGGGAATCCAAGGCACTTCTGCAACCCAGGGGGCTGCCATCTAGCACTCCAGAGGACATAACACCTATGCACGTCCCTCACACAACCAAAATGTAGTGCTCCACTCCTAAGCTTCCTCTGCTCTGGCCTAAATAGCCAGAGTGGGGGCTCAGGAATGGTAATAATAATTCATTACATTTATATAGCGCTTTTCTCAGTACTCAAAGCACTATCCACACAGGGAGGAACCAGGAAGTGAACCCACAATCTCCTTACTGCAAAGCAGCAGCACTACCACTGCGCCACCTGTGAGGTGATGTTGGGGTGGCACCACCTATTGGGATATCACTGACAAAATACAAAGCACATAGGTGCTTATTGACCTGGGATTGGGAAATAAGCACAAATGTCATGGAACCTGTTTTAATTAATGTATAACCTGCAAACAGATGGATGTTATACAACTATGAATTACTGAATTAGTTTACAGCTTGGGAAAGGAAGGAGTGAGGAGGTTCTTAAAAGAGCAAACACTTTGATCAGAGTCATTCATCATCAGGATAAGATATCAAAAGTGGACAATGTCACATGTCCCAAAACCCCACGTGTACTTTTTAACGTACATATGGCGAGTCTGACATACCAAGAAAAAGACTGAAAACAGAAGAAAAAACAATGACAGAAGGGCAATGACAGAGATTAAGACACGTGAGACCATCTAAATTTAGACATTAGAAAAAGTAACCTATGAATACTATTGATTGCTAAACCAAAAACTACCCAGGACATTAAACCATTGACACTTCTGATTTTCAGTAAGCTTTTCTAAGACTGTTTAGATCCAGATATTGCTGCCTTTTTTATTTTTTACTTTCTTCTGTTTGGTATTGTTATACAATAATAAATACCATGTTGGTTTTATATTTACTATACTTTGTCTTTTATTTAGAGTGATTAAAATGATAAATATGTATCAAGTGTGAGTTGCATGGCTACTCTCTTATTTACAGGGTTTATCAAGACTATTGAAGTTGCTCCTCAGCAGTTAGAACAATTGGTGGTAAAAGTAAGACATTGCTTGGTTAGTAAGTATCATATAACCAAATGTTAGAGCTGGTGATAGTGAATCCCTACAGTATATAGAGAAGCTTATGCAGAATATTGAAGAGTGACTGGCAATTGACACCACTCAAAACTTTGTCTAGCTAAGATCTCTATACTGTATGTATGCATGTATAGCTGTGTCATATGTGGAATATTACAGAGTGACAGGCAATTGGCACCACACAAGACTTTGTCTAAATAGGATCGCTTTGCGTTTGTGTAAATCTGTGTGTGTGCGTTAAGCTTCAAGGCTGACCCAAGATGAACCCAGTAAACATTCCTAGTAAATCTCACAAATTTCACAGTTATACACATAGCAATGTTTAAAGAAAGTTGGTTGGGTACTGGAGATTTAAATTGTTCTCTGTGTATTTGGTGGTCAATAGTCCTTTCATGTGAATTTTATTAGAAGCACATTCTTGATAGATTGACACCATAAAACCACAGTTATGTAGGTCCTTGAACAACATGTTCAAATCTGCTTTGATGAAAGTATACATTGAAGGTGTACTTAATACAAATATGCTTCATCTCATTGTCTACTGTTTGTTTTTCCACCCATTTTATACCATTGCTATTTCAGGATGATGACTTCAGAGAGTTACATTCTAGCTCATTATAAAAGGGGAGGTAGCCTGAAGCAGCCCCAGATAGGAAACCAGTTTGTCACTATCTGCATTTGCACACCTGCACTCACCTCTGGCCATTTTAGAGTTGCAAATGAATCTAACAGCATGTCTTTTGGCTCTGGGAAAAAATGAAGTGAGATTTGAACTCAGTTTTCACTTAAATCAGAATACTTCTGCAATGATTTATTACAAGAACCAGCAAATAAGAAAACAACTGCAGTTCTGAAGTCTTTTCACTGGCTCCCAGTTAAGTTAAGGACAGGTCTCAAAATCCTCCTTTCAACATAGAAAGCTTTACAGGGCCAATGCCCTGCTTACTTATCTGAACTTATTATTACTTACAAACCTGAGTACACATTATGTTCTCAAGATGCCAACCTGCTTTTGATTCCAAGGATTAACAAAATAACAGTGGGATATCAAGCTTTTAGCTACAGGGCCCTAGAGCTGTGAAATGGTTTGCCTGCTTCTATAAGAGGTGCCCCTTCAGTCTCAGCTGTTAAATCCAGGCTAAAGACTCACTACTTCAGTTTAGCATACCCTGACTAAAGCTGCTGATAAGCTATGTATACTGCATCTCTGTTGTTAGTCATTAGTACTAAAATATTAATATGAAATTTATTAACTGTTATTAACCCTCCCATATCCTGCTTCTCTTCTCGGTATCCTCACATGGCACTTGGTGCTACTGCTCTACTACCATGTTGTTTACCTGTCTATTGAAAAGTCATCTTAGATAAAAGAGCACTGGAATCATCAGGTAGAAGGGTCCTTTTGTCAGACTGGCAGGCCCAGCACTGACTCAGCTGTAGAATGGCCAGTAGAGGGGAGATGCTAGTTGGCAGAGGTCTCCATGATTCTGTGTCTGGCTTGTCTGACTCCTTTTCTGCAATCTGCTTGTGGTTCTACAATTAGCTTATGGACAGATATGGTTGTTCTTCATTTAAATTAATTAGTTTTCACTTTGTGTTTGATGTATTTTAACAAATCTGCATCCGTTCCCATTTGCCTTGAGAGTTGTATTCTGTTTTATGTGTTGCATTTACAACACAATTTTTTGACACCTATTACATGCCCAACCTACCTCTCTCTCTGAATTGCCCTTCTTTCATTTTTTTCCAACAAGGATTTTTTAGGAGTTTTTTTCTTGATTTCTTAGAGTGTCAAGGCTTGGGTTCTGTCACAAAATAGGGCATATTGAGGCCCATTGAGGCATTCCATTTGTGATTTTGGGCTATACAAGAAATTAATTGTTGTCGAACACCTGCACAACACCTTGGAATCAAACCTGAGCATAATGGCTGCACTACCATGCCACCCCTTCTATATCAGCTCAGTTTAATTATTCTGAATTTAAGCCAGTCTTGCACGTTGCTTTTATCTAGCCCTCAGAAAAAATCACTAATACTCAAGGACACCACTGAAATATGTCTGTCTTTCCCAGACTCCTTACTACTTTTATCTAGTCTACAAGATAATGTAGTAGTGTAAGAATGTGAATGCTTTGTAAACAATGACTGGTAATATAAAGAAATGAATTGTACATCCTTTTAACAAGATAAGAAAAACTGATGTGCACTTTAACAGGCTGGGCAGTTAGGATACAACTGTGCAGTTCATTTCTGTTAGTTTATTAAACTACTGTCATAGATTTCTTTAAAATCAATGTTCCTAAGCCACTCTGTAAATTGTTTAGTGTATATATTTTAATTACCATGGATGGAGATGGGTACGCCACCTGGACGAGGAAATGGCCTCTTGCCCAGCTGTAGGCATTTAAAGGATGGACCAGTAAGAGGCTGGAGGCCAGGAGCAGTTCCCATACGACGGGTGGCAGTGGTCCTCCCAAGCTGTCCCAGATTGGACATCCGCAGGGATACGTGAGATTTGGATTCCAGATGTGCAGTCCTTTGCTGTTACAGGGCACTGTCTTTTTTTTATGGGGGGGAGGGTTATGTCCCTGGTTTCCACATGTCTTGGAAGTGCATACAAGAGGACACACTTTGCCACTGGAAGCATTCCTGGATCCAGCTTGAAAAGGAGCTGACACCAAACAAGAGGAGGAGAAGAGAGAAAGAAGATTTGCTTGTACTGTATATAATTGTCGTGAGGTTGTGTTTGCACACTTGGTGATTTATTTTAGTATAATAAAAAATTTTTTATTTATCCCGAGACTGTGTTGGATGATATTGTGTCTCAGGTTTGAGTCTCAGTAGTGCCCTTTTGTGGTCACAATATATTGTGAAATAAGCAAACATGAAAGCCACTGAAAGAAATGGGGAATCAGTGGGCCCTCGTTTGATCTAAGATGAAGGGAGGAAAAACACAATGGAAGAAAACAGCACAGGAGGGTGCTAAAATAAAGAACATGAAGATATATTCCTGAGAGGTCTGGCAACATTCCTGTGAACTACATATGGAAAGAGAAGTTGCATTAGTAAATGTGTCCCCTCTTGACCTGAGGTGGTGTTGCTTTCCTGAACAGATCCATAACAATAGCTCCTAGTTGTGGATGCTTGAAAAAATATATATATATTTATTCTAATTCAACAAATCTATTGGCGAATAATAAGTGGGCTCACCATTCTACCTGAGCCATTCTGACTAAACAAAAAGATTCCTAAGCTTATGCAGACATAGATAAAAAAAGATAATTAAAAAGAAGTAAATCATTCTCTAGACTGTGAGAAGTTATTGGGAAATTACTAGAAAAATCAAAAAACCTAAAGTATACTTATCACATGATTCAGCCTACATCATCTTTTAGGTGAAGCTAAAAGAAATTCCTTGTTCTATAGTAGTAGTATATAAAAGTATACATTTTAAAACACAGGGGACATCATTGAGTTCGAAAACCCCAGACACACCACACTAGTACAGTCCCAGGTACAAAATAAAGGTTTTTATTCTAACAAAAATGCTTTATTACAGATCAATTTGACAATCTCCTCCTTTTGCTCCTCCAGGTGAGCTTTGCCTTCTGCCTCCTGACTCTGACTCCCCAGAGGAGGCTGGATGGCTCACTTTTATGTCAGACATAGGAGTACCTCCGGTACAGGGACGTAGCCTGACTGAAGCACTTCTGGGTCAAATGGAAGCATCCTGAGTCCCTCTCACTACAGTACCCACTGGCAGCACCCAAGGACCCTGACAGGTATAAATGGATGGATGCTAGGTGGCACTGTTGCCCCTTTTAAACCCAACAGACAGACGTTCTGGACACAGGTTAAAAGCACCAAGAAGTATTTTATTATTTCTTCTTCCCACACAGTGCCTCCAAAGCACCACAGCCACAATAAGTTCAGCAATAAAGCACAATATTCTTCTCCTCCACACCTTCCAGCAAGCGTTGTCCTCCTCCTCCCGACTCAGGCTCGCCTGCTGGGTCTTCAGCAGTCCTTTATATAGTGCCAGACCTGGAACTTGACTTGCCAGCACTTCCGGGTCAGATGGAGAACTCAAATTCTTTAGTCAGCCTGGAAGTATTTCAGGGCTCCTGTCCATGTGATCCATTAGTACTTCCGGGCTATAGGGAAAGTATCACTCCCCCGGTCTTTTGACATTTCCCCCTGGTGGCACCCATGGCACCCAACAGGGCTGTGAAACCGAACTCCAAGTTTCAGGATGCTCTGCGGGAATCCGGGGCACCGCTATACTACAGGGGAGCTGCTATCTAGCATCTTGGGGGAGGCAGTGTCCAAAAGTTGTTGCCTTCCCCCATCTTTTCCTTCTCGGGGTGTCCCGGCCGGTTTGAGCTGCCGGCAATCGATCACACAGGACTGTTCCTCAGAACTATAACTCTCATACCTCTCTGCGGGTGTCTTTACTGGGTCCATGCTGGTGGACCATTCCCATCTATCATATTGGAGAAGGAAGTGCCCTGGATGCACCAACTCCCCTCATATTATCCATTAAAATTTTCCCTTTGCATGGGATGTTGATTTGGCCCCATCCCGGCCAAGTTATGTCTCCTTCTGTACTGTCCTTCCATTATGGTGTCCATGCCGGGAAAGGTTCCTGCACAGCATTCACAACATATACATAAATATACATTCATATGTCTAGACTATAATTAAAAACATAATTTCCTTTACACCCTGCTCATTTTTATTCTGCTTTCAGCGCTGATTTATTTAATTAACTTTTTGTTTTTTGTAAAAGTAAATGAGATAATGCAGTACTATATCCCTGGGATTTCAGGAAAGTCAGAAAACATAACACTGGTGTTTCGTGCCAGTATTCCTAGTTTTTCAAAACTTCTGTCTAATATGTTAAGAAATTGATGATTTTTTATAGTGGATATGTTGAACTCCCTTTATTTTCAGCATGTCAGGAATGTTAAACAAATAATAGCAGTCCACCCAAAGCTCTTATTACTGCTTCTGCACACTAGACATTTCATTTTGAAAAGCCTAACTGGACTATGGGCTCAGTTTGTCTTAGACCATGTGTTTGCAGCTGTCTACAGAATGTTCAGTTCCCTTGGCTAAAATGGAATAAATTTGAGGGAAAGATATTATGCCTGCTTGGAAGGACATATAGAAGCACACTAAATATGTAAAAAAAATTACTTGACAGTGCAATTCATGTAGGCAAAAAAATTGTCAGTAGTAATCTTTTGCACCACTCCCTGCTCCACCAGTAAGAACCAAAACTATTATAAAATGCATGTGTTGTGCCGCAAGATACAATCTGTTCTGGGATTTATGCCAAGCACCTGGGTGCAGCAGCAGCAGAATGATGTAAAAATCATGGCAGCTTATGGGACACCACTTTGTAATTAAATCTGATCAGGAAAAAGCACAACTGCCAGTATGTTCCCTTAAAATGGTACAATTCTGGATGATAAAGAAGAGTCATGACCACTGAGCACCAAAACATCAGGATTATTTATAGGTATTTCATGCTTTGTATGTTTGACCCCATATATGTGTGTTTTAATTTTTGTTATGCTCACCAAAAGCTTTTCAAAATTATCTTATCTAATGTAAGAATGGTAATGTGGTTTCATCTGGAATAAAAATTTGAATAACTAAAGCGTCCATATTTTAAATTTACAAAAACTATGCAGGTAGCTACATATAAATTCAGACCAAAAGAAGGAGAAAATAACTTAGAAGCTACAATACAACGACAACATCCATCCATCCATTATCCAACCTGCTATATCCTAACTACAGGGTCACAGACATCTGCTGGAGCCAATCCCAGCCAACACAGGGCACAAGGCAGGAAACAAACCCCGGGCAGGGTGCCAGCCCACACTAAGGACAATTTAGAATCGGCAATGCACCTAACCTGCATGTCTTTGGACTGTGGGAGGAAACCAGAGCACAAGGAGGAAACCCACGCAGACACGGGGAGAACATGCAAACTCCACACAGGGAGGACCAGGGAAGCAAACTAAGGTCTCCTAACTGCGAGGCAGCAGCGCTACCCACTGCGCCACCATACCGCTCACAACAACAACAACATTTATTTATATAGCACATTTTCATAGAAATGATGGAGCTCAAAGTGCTTTACAAGATGAAAACAGGAAAATATGCAAATAAGATTAGGTAATACAAAGTAACAAAGAATAAAGTGACGTCCATTGGCCGGGAGGGCAGAAAAAACAAAACAAAAAAACTCCAGAGGGTTGAAGGAAAAAAAAACAAAATCTGCAGGGATTCCAAGGCCACGAGACCACCCAGTCCCCACTGGGCATTCTGTCTAACATAAATGATCAAAATCAGTCTTCATGGTTTTCAGGCTTCACATGGAAGAATTAGATGATGATGGTCATGTGGACATCTGGCCTTCAATCCATCA
This sequence comes from Polypterus bichir lapradei, assembly GCA_026402145.1. NCBI lineage: Eukaryota > Metazoa > Chordata > Cladistia > Polypteriformes > Polypteridae > Polypterus > Polypterus bichir. Next base: position 29,361,607 of record JANRMT010062829.1, read on the forward strand.
ATGTAGGGACAGCATGGTGCCTTGATCAGGTGGTGGTGGAGCTGATCGACGCCACAGGAAAACCGGAAAAAGAACAGGAGTGAATGGTAAGGATTAGTATGGATCGCAGAGCCATGATAAAAATGGCAATTCAATACACATGTAGCTTAACAGGGATACACTACAATGAAGCTATGAGAAAGCCATGTTAAAATAATGGGTTTTTAGCAGTTTTTTAAAGTTCTCCACATTATTAGCCAGGCGAATTTCTATTGGTAAGCTAGCTGATCTGATTAATATGTGATTTAAAATTTAGGCTAGAGTCAATAATTACCCCTAAATTCTTTACCTCCAGGTCATTTACTGCTTTAACGAGTGCAGTTTCTGTACTAGGATTTATTCTAAAACCTGACTGAAACTGTCAAGGACAGAATGTTTATTCAAGTGATCATTTAGCGGCATAATGACTGCCTATTCTAGGCTTTTACTTAAAAAAGGCAGGTTAGAAATAGGTCTAAAGTTTTCAAAAACAAATGAGTCCAGATTATTTTTCTTGAGCACGGGTTTAACAACATCACTCTTAAGACAGTCTGGGAATACCCCCATATCTAATTATGAATTTGCTATGTCAAGAACACTCTCAATTAGCACGCTGGATACTTCTTTGTAAAAAACTTTTTGTTATTGGGTCAAGGACGCAGGTGGAGGGACTCAGTTGAGAAATTATTCTATATAAATCGGGTAAATCTTTCCTTGTGAATGAATTGAATTCGCTTAAAACAGAATACCAGTGTTTAATTAGATCAGTATGGGGAGATGTACTATATTATTTCTAATATTATTAATTTTATGATTAAAAAATATAGCAAAAGCCTCACTAGTTTCACTGGAAGTTTTTTGGAGGCATTTCATTGAATGACCTGAGTTAAGCAAACGCTCAATAGTACAGAATGAAACTCTTGGATTACCAGCATTGTTATTTATAATTTTAAAGAAGTAACACCACCTCTCTAGACAGACTATATTGTTGTATTGTTATTTTAGCCTTCAATATTTTATACTAGACAATCAATTTAGTTTTTCTCCATTTGCGCTCAACTCTCTGGCATGTTTTCTTTAAATCTTTGGGTCTTCCATGGTGTAACAGTGCTGGAGGATTTTTTTAACATTATTATTATTATTATTATATAATTTATCATCTTATTATTTACATTATTATCATAGTGTAAGCACAAAAAATAGACTGGTTACTTAAAATGTTTGTAAACTTTGAAGCTGCAGATAAATCAAAGAAGTGTTTTTAACAATACGCTTCTCATTCATTTTATCTATCAGTATTTCTATATTAAATAGCAAGAGAAAATGGTCAGAAAAACCAATATGCATGATCTGCCTCACATCAACTTTTAATCCTTTAGTAATCACTAAATCCAACATGTGCCCCCCTTCATGTGTTGGCTGAATAACGTACTGGCTCAGGTCAAAAGAGTGCAGGCGGTTCATGAATTCTTTTGCTTTCGGGTCACACTGATTATCGATATGAAAATTAAAGTCACCAACAATTAGGAACTTGTCATAGTTAGTTATTATAATGGACACTAAGGCTGAGAATTCCTCAAAGAAAGATGCATTATATTTAGGAGGTCTATACACGGACAGTACTAGAGACTGAGAAACTCCTTGAATAACAATGGCAAGACACTCAAAAGATGCAAACATACCAAAGCTCACATCTTTACACTTTAGCCGATGCGAATAAATACTTGTTAAACCGCCGCTTTTCTTACTTTGGCGAACCCCATGACTTAAGCTGTACTTCAGAGGTGCAGAGTCGATTAATACAGCCACACCAACAAAGCTAAGCCACGTTTCACTTCAATTTTCCTATCACTAATAAGATCGTTGAAGGAAAACATCTTGTTGGTTAACACTCTAAAATTTAATAAGGCCATATTTAAGGTCTCAGAAGAGCAGAACTGAATTGTCGGAGTGTTGTGGCTATTTGTAATGGTAATTAAGTTATTTGTTTTAATGCTGCTTTGTGCAGATTTTTTTTTAAATCTATAGTCTGTTTTTATCTATACTAATAAACGGCAAAGCCCTCACTGACTCACTCACTCACTGACTGACTGACTGACTGACTGACTGACTGACTCATCACTAATTCTCCAACTTCCCGTGTAGGTAGAAGGCTGAAATTTGGCAGGCTCATTCCTTACAGCTTCCTTACAAAAGTTGGGCAGGTTTCATTTCGAAATTCTACGCGTAATGGTCATAACTGGAAGTTGTTTTTCTCCATTTACTGTAATGGAGTTCAGCTGTAGGGGCGGAGTTTCGTATGACATCATCACGCCTCTCACGTAATCACGCATTACGTAGAAAGCCAGGAAGAGCTACAAAACGCGCTTTAGAAAACATGCATTATATAATTAAGAAGGCAGCGAAACAATTAGAAGCGAGCGACTGACATATAAAACCATATTCAGCGGCTCACGTGAACTGACGCAGTGCGCAGACAAAAAGTAACAGGTCCAAAGAGTGCTGAACAAAAACCGAATTACACTGCTACGCTCAAATAGATAAACCACACACAGTGGCGCGATAGTAAAGCATTCGCCTGTAGCGCCCAGGTTCGATTCCCGAGAAGGGATGCACTAAGTATGTACGCGCGCTTCTCGATTTATTTTAACCTCGCATCACCTTAGTTTGAGACGTATGAAAACGCATGCGGTTAACGCAGAAAGACAGATCGCCTATTCACCTATTGAAGCTTCATGAATAATGGATACTTTATTCGCGATCAATGATTGTTTTGGTATTCATTAGATGAACGGTAAAAAAGTAAGAGCGAGGGGACGGTAACTTACTGAAGCACACAAGCAAAACCACAATAGCACGCGGGCTCGATTTACTGACTTGCGCGATCACATTCCAAAAAATATTTCTTTTCAAGTTCTTTTTAGTCCATATGAGTCAAACTCAAGGCCCACGGGCCACATCCGCCCCGGCGTGTAATTATATCCGGCCCACGAGATCATTTTATATACTGTATTATTGTTATTAATGGCCCGGGTATATGAAGCGCTGGTAACACAATAAACTACAGATCCCATAATGCAGCGCTTCAGCTGCCTTGCCGAACACTTACCGCATTGCTGCAAGTTATTGTGAAGCTAGCCCACACGATGCCGAAGAGAAAAGTTGATTCTGAAAATAGAGCCTTTAAAAACCGATGGGAGGCTGAGTATATGTTTACTGACATTGCCGGTAAACCCGTGTGTCTCATTTGTGGAGCTAATGTGGCTGTAATTACAGAATTTAATCTTTACAACGACTGACAAACACAGAATGTAACTTGAACACAACACATCGTACAAATACGACCCTGATTGAAACAAATAATGATAATCGAATCCTTGATCACAGCAACACTCACAAAGCAATTACTGTATATTGACAATCATGTTACGTTATTTTTAAAATGTTCCCTTTTCTTTT
>JANRMT010062829.1:29367534-29381575 GCA_026402145.1 Polypterus bichir lapradei
AGAGAGAGAGAGAGAGAGAGAGAGAGAGAGAGAGATGACAACAACACTCATATCAATGACAAAACAATTACATTAACAATCATGTTACGTTATTTTTAAAATATTTCCTTTTCTTTTTCATAACTTCTTTAACACACTACTTCTCCGCTGCGAAGCGCGGGTATTCTGCTAGTAGTTTTAATAAAGTGCACATCTAGAGGTGAAATGGTAATTAAATTATTCGCATTTATGCCACACTGTCTGGTTTTCTTACTTGAACTGAGGTTGTTATTAAAGTATTGATGCAGTGCACATTCGCTATAGAGTTATCATGTCCTAGCAAGGCATTATGGAAAAAATTAGAATTAAAAGTACATAGTCAAGAGAGACAAATTACCTTACAGATGTTCAAATCTATTAGGACCATCCCGCATGAAGAAATGCGGGCTATCCCAGAAGTGATCCCAGTGTCCACGAGTTGTCCCTCACAGCAAATGACTGTAGTACTCATCTGATCTTCTAGACAGAGGTAAGGGACCCGAAATAAAGATTCACGCACCCGGGGTCCTCTCCTTTGTGGCATTAAAATCTGCTGAGAAATCTGCCTTCAGAATCTCTGACTGGTATTGTTTACCCTGGCATGTATTACGATGGTTCCTATTGCCCTGCTCTTGTGCCTCTCGAAGACTGCAACCATTCTTCTCATAACATCTTGTACACGAGCACCGGGAAAACAAGAAACAAATAATTTCTGTTTAGGGCAAGAAAAGTTTAGGTTTCATATGATAGAATCTCCAATCACAAATACATCACGCATGGTTGCCAGCATGATGGGGGAGCGGAGAGGATCGAACCAGTTCTGGATGGAGATGCATGCCTGGGCCGATAGAGGTGACCTAGCCTTGAACCCCCACTTGCATAGCTGAAACAGGCTGATTCCTTCATTGTTGTTGTTGGTGATGGTGATTTTCTAGTAGAAGTAAGTTGGCCTCCTTTCTAACTTTTTTGTAATACAGTGACAAAAGTCTGCTGTAAACTAATAATTTTACTGCTTGTTTTTACTATGTTGTTAAGATCAAATATGTTCTTAATGTTGAGGTTGTCAAACCAACAAATAAAAGCAAATGTGACAACAGATTAAAAAAAGACATAGCAAAAAAGTTCAATTATGGTATTACCCACTTTGAAACTATAGAGTTTCATAAGAAAGAAAAGCCAGGTCTGCCTCTTCTTACAAATTCATTGTGCATTAGGATTAAAGTTCAGCGAATTAATAATAATTGCCCCTATATATTTGTAGTGCCCTAACATCTCCACTAACTCTCCTTTAATTAAAGTTGATAGACAGTGGATAAAGAGGAGCAGGTGAGATCTACAAATATATCCTTTGTCTTAGAAACATTTAGCTGAAAAAAAGGACAATCACACCATTGAACAAAATCATAAACAATAGGTCCATGGCTGTCTTGTTTATCTTGTAGAAGACTCATAATGACAGAGGCACTTGCAAATTACAGGATATGTGTGTCCTTGCCTGAATGCCTGCAGTCATTTGTATATAAGATAAACAAAAGAGGTGATAGGCAGCAACCTTGCATTGTACTGATAGACATGTTTTGGCTACCAGAAATGCAGCCATTCACATCTTTGTGTTCTGTTCGTTAAAAAGTCCAGAATCCACCCAACCAAGTTAGGGTCTAAACAGAATTGATTAGTCAGTTTATAAACTAAAATGTGGGGCTAAATTATATTAAAAGCTGAAGAAAAATCAATAAATAGGAAACTTGCATTTTTTTTATCCTTCCAATGGCTCATACAGTAAATTCAGTATTGTTGTTGTGGCATCCTATACACTACTCTTCGTTCAGTATGCAAATTGATAAGGGTTCAGATAGGCCTAGGTTTTGATAGGTAGGTGTTTCTTAGTTAACTTCTTAAAGGATTTCATAATATTAGAGGTTCCAGTCTGAAGTTGCTCAATGCTTGTTTGGGGTGTGTAGTTTTTGCTAATGGAATAACAATTGTCTGCTTCATAGACTGGGTACTTTCCGTAAATCCAAAGCTATCTAAAATATGTAGTAGAATACTGAAGAGAACTGGAAAGATGCAGGTGCCCATTTATTCTATCAGTACCTGATCTTTTTTTTACTTTAGTTTGTTTACCTTTCTGACATCATTTGAGTCAAAGAAAAACTGACTCCTGGCTCCAATCCTAAGTCTGTTCTTTTGTCATCTAATTTCCTATGCCAAACCTGTGTCTCAAATCTTAAACAGAATACATTTAATTTTGAGTGCCAATGGTATTCAGTGGATGGCATGGTGGCTCAGTGGTAGCGCTGCTGCCTCACAGTTAGGAGACCTGGGTTCACTTCCTGGGTCCTCCTTGCGTGGAGTTTGCATGTTCTCTCCGTGTCTGCATGGGTTTTCTCCCACAGTCCAAAGACATGCAGGTTAGGTGCATTGGCAATTCTAAATTGTCCTTGGTGTGTGCGTGCACCCTGCAGTGGGCTGGCGCCCTGCCCGGGATTTGTTTCCTGCCTTGCGCCCTGTGTTGGCTGGGATTGGTTCCAGCAGACTCCCGTGACCCTGTAGTTAGGATATAGCGGGATGGATGATATTCAGTTTTAACACCTGTCAATTCAACATGATAGCTGCATTCATTATGAATGTCAGCCATCATCTTCATGCCATTCCAGAGTGACCCCAGGTTATCAGTCTCTAGTTCATTCTCAGTTTTGTCCTTCTATTTAGCTTTTCATGCTTCATTTCATGTTTTACCTCTGTGAGAGACAGCGGGACAAGAGTCTCCCTCAGAAAGGAAGGATCAGGGGAGATAGCATGCACAGGGCATTGGCTCCCCTGGATTGCTAGATGGCGGCCCTCCTGGGTTACGGCAGTGCTACAGATTTCCACAGGGCCTCATGGGAACTGGAGTTCTTTAGCTCAGCCCTGTTGGGTTCCGTAGGTGCCACCAGAGGGCACTGTGGGGACTAACAAGCCCTACCTTGTCGGGGTTCAGCAAGTGCAAAAAGAATAGGAAAGCAAAAGAAAAAGAAAGTAGAAAGTCAATCTGATACTTTCTCTTTTTCTTTAATGAAAACTGTTCAGAGCAAAGCAATCAAATGCAAACTTATATACATAAACAAGGAAAAACTGAAGACTAGCTCACCAACCACCCCAGACTCTGCCTCCACTTTACAGGGTAATTTGAAGAAATTAACAACAAAAACTACACTACTTTCTCTCCAAATGGAGCAATAAGTAGATCACTAGCTCTAGATGACAAGAAGTTGACAAGACAAGAAGAAACATCCTTTAGTCAGGTCAGCTTTCCTGAATTCTGCTCAGGGAACTCTCCTGAATATTTTCAAGGCATTTCACCCTCTCACACAGTTCTTTTCTTATTGGCAGTTAACTGCCAACGTGCACTTTCCACAATGATGGAGTGACAGCAGAATATTGCCACTTTCTCCCTTGGATGTGTGCGTAGCTTTAGAGGCCTCTTGAATTTGGTTGACTACCCAAGTGCAACACATCTATGATGTGATGTCGGATTAGCTGCCCTGCCTTTTCCTACTGACACCACTACACTGCATCACTTTTCATCAAAGTAACTACATAAAGTTATTCATGAAAGAACATTAGGCTATGAATAGTTGTATTCCTTTACTAAAAACTAAGCCTCATGACAAAGCTGCTACAGACTGCTGACCCATACAGAGTTGTACCCTGCCATATACTCTGTGCTGCTGGAATAGGCACCACTCCCATGCATACATATACTAGAAACAGGGAATTATGTAAAAAAAATAATTGTTGCTGTAATTGTTTCTGCTTGGCTGGATGAATTCCAACGTCTGTATTTTTCTGAAATTGTGGATCCCATTATCTGAATGTTAGTTTTCAAGAATTGGACTGGAAATATTCAGTGTATTCCTCATAGGTAAGTAAACTGAAGAGCAGACATTACATATTATACTGTGCCCAGATACTCTAACCTCTACTTCATCTTCTGTAATCGAAGGGTAAGATCTTAGAAAGCATATAATTAGATAAGGAACACTATTCATTACCCAAAGTGTGAATATAGGCATGCGCTGTAATCGTCTATAGTTATATCAGCATTAGTAAGTGAGAAACACTGTCCTGTTTGAAAAAGAGTCAAGCTAAAATTCAAAACTAAGGAACAAGACATTCTTTTCTTAAAATACAACGAGATATAAACGTGTTTAAAAATTCAGTAATGCTATTTCTATGCTGTAGAATTCTAAATGTTTCTCGCAAAAAAACTCATACATGCTAACAAGCCTTTAACTCAGATTTGTTCTTCTTTCTTTCCTTTTAACAGATATTTTCCATGTTTACCCATTGTCACAGGAGTCTGGGAGTGGTACCCAGCCAGGACGCCCAGAAGGACCGGAGGAGGGCTTACGCCTCCTCCAGACCACGAGGGGGTGACTGCCCTGGTGGCTTTGGGGACCACGGGAACTGAGCTTGGCAGCTCAACCCTATAGGGGGCCTGTGGTCACCGCCAGGGGGCACCCCAATGCCTGGAGAGCCCTGGTCCTCAGCCATTCTGCCACACCCGGAAGTGCTGGGGGAAAGGCGACCAGGGACACCCGGAGTGCTTCCGGGTGCGCAGCGGGTACTTCTGCCACACTGGGGAGTGCCGGCGTAAGCTAATCAGGAGGCACTGTTGCACGTCCGGGTGTGTATAAAAGGGGCCGCCTTCCTCCATTCGATGGCTGGAGTCGGGAGAGGAGACGGACAGAGCTCTGGATGAGAGGAAAAGAGGCGGCCTGAAGAGAGTGAAGCATATGATTGAGGCCTGGACTTTGGGGGAGTTTGGGGTTGTGTGTGCACCTTTGTAAATATATTAGTTGTAAATAAACGTGTGTGGGTTGAAACCAACGGTGTCTACCTGTCTGTGTCCGGGCCATTGACCACACCATGTTATTAAGTTGTCCCCCATATCTTTTTCCTTCGCGTTCCGTAATCCTAGAGATCCTTTGTGGTGAAAGGCATTAGTTTAACATCTTCTGATCCATCTATCCATTATCCAACCCACTATATCCGAACTACAGGGTCACAGGGTTCTGCTGGAGCTAAGCCCAGCCAACACAGGATGCCACCTTCAATCATGTCCTCTTTGGCCTCCCTTGTGGCTTCATTCCCTCCACCTCAGTGAACCTCTCCACCCAACCATCCTCTGCCTTTCACTTCACATGACCAAATGACCTTAGTCTGTTTCTCCTCAGCACAATATCTATCGCTGTCACAGCAAGTCTTTCTCTTAATTTGGCACTCATCTTCCTTTCACTCTGTAACACTCCAAACATTAATTTGATAATTCTCATCTCTGTTATTTTAACCTTTTGCTCATGTTTTGCTTTCATTGGCCAAGTCTCACTTCCATAGGGAATGCCATTCCTTAATTGCTTTCACGCACATTTTCTCTTCAATGCTAGAGGAACTCTATTAGAAGTCAGAATTAAGGGTCAGCTCCTAAAATTCTTCCACGAACCTTTTACCCTCACTATTACTGCTGTTCCTGCACTTCCATTTGTACTTAACCTGTAACATAAGTGGAAGAACGTCTGTTCTTTCTTGGCAATAACTCCATTGCCGATACCTAAATTTACACTTTCTATGTTAGCAATGTACATCCCTCTGACACACTTTCTACAACCAAAACACACACTTGCTACTTGCAGACTGTCCTTTACAATAATTAATCTTTACCTCAAAGTACACACATTGAAACATGATAAGCTATATTCTCTTGCAGAACCTTATGAAGGGAGCATGAGAATGCAAAGGTACAGTGCTTTCAGTCGCTCTTTAAATACAAACTTTAATCTTCCCTTCCAAGATTTGTAGTGAGCACATGAGGCCTGGATAGGAAAACCGATTGTTCAGCAAAAACAGAGGTGAATGTTTGCTTCTAGATAGTACTTTATTTTTCAGAAGGGGAAAATTTAGCTTTTTACAGAAGATTAATAAATATAGAACTATAATAAACAACAACCAAAAACACACAAGTAGACATCCCCCCAATAGTTTAGCCAGTAGTAAATACTTAAATTTATATTCCACAGTTCCCACATGTGCTTCAAATCTACTGAGACAGCAACTTAGGAACATAAGTTCTATAATAGTTTTTATAATTAAAAGATGCATAATACTGTTCTTCCAGACATGGATAAAGGTAGAGATGGAATTTATACATGAATAGGTAATGCAAAAATCAAAGTCAAATTAACTAAAAGGTTGTAGATTTCGGAGACAAAAAAAATGACAAAGTCAACCAAACCATATATTCAAAACCAAAAATCTAATCAGTTTTCTAATCCCTTTAATCAACACACACACACCATTAACTCCACAGAAATGTTACTTATCCACAATCTTGGACAACCAGTAAGTGTGTGACATTGACCTTTATACTATCACAACAATGGCATCACACATTGTGACTTTCAATTCTCACATGATACCAAAGAAGCAAGGTACAGTAGACAAACGCCTATCAAAATGGTGGTACCTATGTAAAACCAAGATGTTAGCATACTAAGTTAATTTCAGAAATTCAGAATGATTTTACAAGGTAATAACAAGGTAATAAAATAAATGAATTCCTCATATATAAAAAATGTATTGGGAAGGAACATTGAGAAAAATGCATAGCACAGAGCCAGAGAAAAATTAAAAGTGTCCCAATTCATGCCAGAGCAGAGATTTAAAAATCACATTCATTTTGAAAACAATAATATCTCAAAAGCCATTGGGAATTTTTAGAAGCTACAGGTCTCTAAATATTATATTGTATGCTATTCTCAGGAGATGTCAGCTTCTCAGGACCCACATCTGACAGGGGCTGAGGTTTCCATGAACATGAAAACTACAAACAAGGAGAGAATGCAGGTGGCACCCAAAGGGAAAGTAAGGGTGAGATGTATTAAAGAAAAGAGAAAACTGGTGAATAATTCCAAGCTGGAAAACTACACTAAACAAAAAGGCAAAAAAGTTGTTATATGTTAATAACTCAAATGCTCTTAATACGGTGAGTTGGGAAAACTACAACAGGATATCTGTATTAGTACAGTCAATAAGGGCTAAAAACGAGGACTAGTAAATATCACAGGATAACAACTATTAAGGTCAATAAAACTGGTTACTGTAATTTTTTACATCAAAAATCCATTCAGGAGCGTTATAAAAATGGTTTATAAAATTTTTGTGGGAGTGTCCAAAGGAGCTTGGCAAGGTGCCAGTACATGTCCTGTCCAATAGGATGTGCTACTTTAATCCATTTCAATAATTTTTCCACCATGCTACCATTTAAAGGATAGGGTTGTTATAATACATTTTTCTTTATGTCACTATATCTGGACAATACTGCTATGAGTTTTATTCACATGTGTATGCGGCACACAGGGGCTCAGCAGTTAGAATTGCCAACCAAGCATTGGATTAGATAACCAAAGACAACTGGAGGATTGTATAGTCAGCCTAAACACAGAAGAGTATTTCTGTCCTCTGTCAGTACAAAATCTTCTTTCCTTGTTGGGAGAATGAGAACCAGCATGTAAGCACTATGATATTTTTGTATTTTGTGAAGGAGGAGTTCAGCCCTTTCCTGCCCTTGTTTGGAGACAGAGAGGACCAGCAAGTTGAAGAAGAACAGTATAAAAGGCTTGGACAACAGCCAGACCCTTTGAGGCACGAGTCGACAAAGTTCCGAAAAACCTCCCAGCGTGGGGACGAGAAATGGCAGACTGTGTTGATCCAGATTCCCACCTGGATAAAGTCTGTCATATGCCTCCCGTCTGTAACCGCGTTAACCGTCAGTAAATGTAAGCTAAAGTATATTTTTTCTCATGTGATTCTTGTACCGCCGTAATCACGATGGGAGGGATATCGCCTTTTCTGTTATATTACTATATTGTTTAGTTACTTAATATGCCACAATTTCAAAAGAACACATTTCCAAGAGAGCTAATGCCTCTTCAGGAAACAAGGGTCAAGAAAATCAGTAATGTCTACTTTTGTGACCAGCAGAGAAAATTCAGGCTTGGTACTCCACTATCCAAAACATGATGCTCCAACACCAGATTTTGGGACTTGACTGAAAGTGACCACAGGAGATACTCTAAACTTGTTCCAAGCCAGAGGACTTATTGGGTTAGAATATGAGCTTGCAGCAAAGGCTAACTGCATGGCAGAAAGAGGATGATTTCTCTTATGTAGTATCTGGGCGATGGAAAGCTGGTTGAGCTACCCCACTAGACAGATAAGACAAACACAAGATAGTTCTATGGATGCAGTATTTTTGAGCTTTGTTTGTTTGGTACTTTAAGTTCTCTCCTTTGTTTTCCTTATCTTACTTTTATTACTTATCATGAATAGAATATGCTGTGATGGACATGGGTCACCAGTGCACCCCAAACACACCCACAGTCCCAGGTTCAAATAAAGGATGATTTATTGTATTAATACCTCCAAAAAGCATCAAAACATAAGTTCTCTCTTCCACAGTCACTTCTTCTTTCTCCACTGCACATCCATCCTCTTCCTCCTCCTTCTCCTCCAGTCAAGTGTTGCCTTCCTTCCCCACCCCTACAAATCATTGAACTCAGGTGTTCCGTTCACTTCAGTGGCCAAATGGTGTATAAACTGAAGCACCTAGACATGCAGAATGCTTCTACAAACATTTGTGAAAAATTGGGTTGCTTTTAGGAGCTCAGTGAATTCAAGCGTGGTACCATGAGAGGATGCCACTTGTGCAATAAGTCCATAAATTTCCTTGCTGCAAAATATTCCACGGTCAACTGTTAGTGGTATTTTAACAAAGTGGAAACAATTGGGAAAAACAGCAACTCAGCCAAGAAGTGGTAGGCCACGTAAAATCACAGAGTGAAGACGCTTAGTGTGCAGAAGTCGCCAGCTACCTGCAGAGTCAATAACTACAGTCCTCCAGATTAGCTCAAGAACAGTGTGTAAAGAGCTTCATGGAATGGGTTTCCATGGCCGAGCAGCTGCATCCAACCAAGTGTAATACAAAGCATCGGAAGCAGTGGTATAAAGCACACTGCCACTGGACTCTAGAGCAGTGGAGACGTGTCCTCTGGAGTGACAAATCACGTCTGGCAATCCGATGGACGAGTCTGGGTTTGGCAATTGCCAGGAGATCGGTACTTGCCTAACAGCAATGTGCCAAGTGTAAAGTTTGGTGGAGGGGGGATTATGGTGAGGGGATTTTTTCAGGGGTTAGGCTTGGCCGCTTGGTTTCAGTGAAAGGAACTTTTAATGCTTCAAAACCGTTTTGGACAATTTCATGCTCCCAACTTTGTGGGAACAGTTTGGGGATGGCCCCTTCCTGTTCCAACAGGATTGCACAACAGTGCACAAAGTAAGGCCTATAAAGAAATGGATGAGCGAGTTTGGTGTGGAGGAACTTGACTGGCCTGCACAGAACCCTGACCTCAACCCGACAGAACACTTTTGGGATGAATTTGAGTGGACAATCCGAGTGAGCCAGGCCTTCTCGTTCAGCATCAGTGCCTGACCTCACAGATGCTCATCTGGTAGAATTGTCAAAAACTCTCATCTCACGTTATGATTGTATAGGAAGCATAAACACACTCCTAAACCTTGTGGAAGGCCTTCCCAGAAGAGTTGAAAGTCTTATAGCTGCAAAGGGTGCACCAGCTCCATATTAAAGCCTGGGAATGGGATGTCATTAAAGTTCATGTGTGTTGTGATGGACGGCCGGCGTTTCAGCCCAGCCGGGACGTCCCTCAACAGAAGAAACCAGCCTTTTCGGAGCACTACATCCCCCGGGATGCTAGATAGCAGCTCCCCTGGATGGAAATGGTTCCTTGGATTCCCGCAGGGCAGTATGAGACATGGAGTCCATCTCTTCAGCCCTGTTGGGTGCCGTTTGTGCCACCAGAGGGAGCTCACCAAGAACCAGGGGACTATTACCGTGACGCTAACCCGGAAGTACTTCGGAGTCACGAGGACGGAAACCCGCAGTACTTCCAGGATAATTGAAGAAGGCGTTTGACCCGGAGAAGGAATACTTCCGGGTCATGGACTTTAAAAGGACTGTGGGAAACCCAGTAGATTGAGCTGGAGTTGGGAGGAAATGTGACAGAGCTGCTGGGAGTGGAGGATTGTTTATTTGTGTGATTATTGTTATTGTTTATTGGAGAATTGTGGAGTGTGCGGTGCTTTGTGCACTTTATTCAAAATAATTATTAAATATTATTCTTGGTGCTTTTAAACGTGTGTCTTGGACGTCTGTCTGGTGGGTTCAACGGGGCAACAGCACCTCTAGCGTCCACAGTGTGTAAAGACAGGTGACCCAATACTTTTGGCAATATAGTGTATATCTAAAGGACACACAAAAACAGTTATGAAACTGAGCCCAAAATAATGAATACCGTATTTACTCGTGTACCACGCGTCCTCGTGTAAGATGTGCACCCTAATTTTTACAAAGAAAATCGCGAAAAAAACGTTTTGCCCCGTGTACGACGTGTGTTGTGATTGTATAGGAAGCGTTTAGAGAGAGAGAAAGCACCCTCAAGCGAGAGGGCGAGCAAGCGAGTGAGAGGGAGTGTGAGTGAGTGAGCAAGCGAGCGAGAGAGAGAGAGAAAGCGCGAGTGCGTGAGCAAGCGAGCGAGAGAGAGAGCACAAGCGTGCGAGCAAGCGAGCAAGAGAGCGAGCGAGCGTGCCCAAGCAGAAGAAGTAAACATTACAGAATTACATTTCCTCGTGTATGATGCACACCTGATTTTCTAATGTTAATTTTCGGGAAAAAATGTGCACATGGTACACGCGTAAATACGGTATATACACTTTTTACAGTGCTGACTGAAAGTCCCAAATGAAAAAGAAAAATGCACAAAAACTAGTGAGACCCAAATATACACAAAAATAAAGCTGTCTTACTCCACAGTAATCCAAGTCAGGAAGCTGCTCCACCAAATAATGTACAGTACAGGGTCTAACCCCAAAATATTCAAAACACAGAAAAAGAAAACAGTGTATATACAACAATAAACTGTGTGCCACTAACCACAACCCTATAAATATCTCCACCAAAACTAATTAAGAGATATTTATCAAAATGTATACAAAAAGAAATAAATATTTACAAAATTCAGGGCACAAGCTGCAGTGCTCGGTGGTCAAGCCAGAAGATCCACTTTAGAGGCCGGAAATTTCCTTTTGTATTCGGCGCCATTGCGCTGATCAGTTAAGCTGAGGAACATCATCCTTCTACATGCACTTGAGAGGATATTTGAGAGGTGAACTGCGCTTCTCTAGAAACTGAAAGTAAGCCTTCTTTCTTCACCCAGGTTACCGCCCAGACAACTGCCGATACTAAGATACTTCGCACTGTTCTTGCCCTTCCAGCCCTACCCCAGCTGGACAATGGCAGAGCTGTCTTTCCTCTCTCGCATGAAACCCACAGCAAAACCGCCCCAGAGTTCACTTATATCATCGATGAAGACGTCCCTCTAGACTTTCTAAATGGACAAAAAAGACAAGCTTTATTTCTTTATAATTCATTGTCTGTTTCCCCCTAAAACTAATGCCTCTATTTTAACACTGCAGAGAACACAAAACTAACTTTATTTAACTGCTGGTAATGTAAGTGAGGCACATTACCACAGTCCGGGTAAGGATTCTTCCTGACTCCCTGTTGGGATGCCTGTCCATATCATGTGCCACCTACAATGTTTATATCAGTGATTCACTTGATTAAACTGTGAACAATAATATTGTGATTCAGCAACACCAAAATGACAGAACAGGGTGAGCAGGCCCTCAAACTTCTCTGGTGTGCCTATGAGAAAGTCTTCAGGCGCAACACAAGCAAAAAAGTGGGATTGAGCTAAAAATATTAAAGATTCTTTAAATGCTTAAAAATCAAGGGAGAGTGTGAATGTAAACCTTTGGCTTGAAAAAACAAAAGTAAAACAAAGTTCCTTATATTTAAAGAATTTATTAAATGACAAAAGAAGAACAAAAATAGCAGAGCAATGGAAAAAAAGGTAAGAATAAGCTGAAAATGGATGTCTAAACACATAGCCCAAGGAAAACAACTCCAATCCATTATCCAAAATTCAGAAACCAAAGAAAAAAGCAAAAATTCCAGTAAACCAGAAGAAATCCAATATAGTACTACACAGTTCTTAACTCCACAAGCCACAATAAAAGTTTGAGGTGCCTGAATATAAAGGCTGAGGGCGGTCATTTAAGAAGTCGCATCAACCCTTGGGGATTCACCCACATAAAGCAAGCAACATACCAAAAATAAAATAACACTTAAAAGCAAAATAACATTTAAACAAAATGGTATATTCACAAAAATGACATAATTACAAAAACACATAACATATACATAAATAACCTATTATTAGAACATTAGAACATTCTAGACGAGAACAGGCCATTCAGCCCAACATAGCTCGCCAGTCCTATCCACTTGTTTCCTCCAAGAAAACATCAAGTCGAGGTTTGAAAGTCCCTAATGTCTTACTGTCTACCACACTACTTGGTAGCTTATTCCAAGTGTCTATCGTTCTTTGTGTAAAGAAAAACTTCCTAATGTTTGTGCGAAATTTACCCTTAACAAGTTTCCAACTGTGTCCCCGTGTTCTTGATGAACTCATTTTAAAATACAAGTCTCGATCCACTGTACTAATTCCCTTCATAATTTTAAACACTTTAATCATGTCACCTCTTAATCTTCTTTTGCTTAAACTGTAAAGGCTGAGCTCTTTTAATCTTTCCTTATAATTCAACCCCTGTAGTCCTGGAATCAGCCTAGTCACTCTTCTCTGGACCTTTTCTAGTGCTGCTATGTCCTTTTTGTAGCCTGGAGACCAAAACTGCACAAAGTACTCCAGATGAGGCCTCACCAGTGCATTATAAAGGTTGAGCATAACCTTCTTGGACTTGTACTCCACACATTGTGCTATATAACCTAACATTCTGTTAGCCTTCTTAATGGCTTCTGAACACTGTCGGGAAGTTGATAGCTTAGAGTCCACTATGACTCCTAAATCCTTCTCATAAGGTGTACTCTCGATTTTCCGACCGCCAATTGTGTATTCAAACCCAATATTTTTACTTCCTATGTGTAATACTTTACATTTACTGACATTAAATTTCATCTCCCACAAATCTGCCCAAGCCTGTATGCTATCTAAGTCCTTCTGTAATGATATAATTGATTCCAAATTATCTGCTAATCCACCTATATTGGTATCATCTGCAAACTTAACCAGCTTGTTACTTATATTCCTATCTAAATCATTTATATATATTAAAAATAGCAGCGGCCCTAGCACTGACCCCTGTGGAACACCACTCTTAACATCGGCCAGTTCTGATGACCATCTCATCTTCCTCTGCATAAGCACAGTCCTTCACCCGTGAATATTTAGTGGCAGTGTTTCTATTGGATTGCAACTGACGGACGGCCTTATATGGGCAGGCACTAAATTACAAACGCCAGCGGCAGTCTGTCTATGAACTTAATTTAAAGTTTAGCTTTACACCGTGCTTTGTTTCCATAGTAGCAGCACTCATGAATGTGGTTGTGTATGTTACTCGCTCGCTTCTTATTGTTTCGCTGCCTTCTCAATTATATAATGCATGTTTTCTTCAGCGCTTTTTGAAGCGCTTCCTGGTTTTCTACGTACTGTGTAATTACGTGGGAGGCGTGATGATGTCACATGAAACTCCGCCCCCATGGCTTTCGCGCTCATCTCCATTACAGTAAATGGAGAAAAACAGTTTCCAGTTATAACCATTACGCGTAGAATTTCGAAATGAAACCTGCCCAACTTTTGTAAGTGAGCTGTAAGGAATAAGCCTGCCAAATTTCAGCCTTCTACCTACACGGGAAGTTGGAGAATTAGTGATGAGTCAGTCAGTCAGTCAGTCAGTCAGTCAGTCAGTCAGTGAGGGCTTTGCCTTTTAATAGTATAGATACACACACCTATCTACATTATATATATATATATATACATATATATAT